>CM067077.1:20593064-21178064 GCA_033980235.1 Diadema setosum | reverse complement strand
ACACAACAGTATAATGTACTCTTAAATGAATCCCACAAGGATTGGAACAATCATTCCTCAGCATTCCCACTGATTCCCACTGATCGGTTACTAGCCATCCCCTTTAAACGATATAGAAAAAAAAAGTATCCCAACCCCTCCCGAATAAGCGGTGGCACTGAATGACCTTATCTCTGTAAGTCCAGAACTTTAACTACAATATTCCGCGATGTCCCCATTAACACAGTCAGACCTCTTCAATCAGAGCGGGCGTCGCGAAGGAATTCTTTAATTTGTATTTATAGTGAAAATGGTATTATCGGGTAAAAGAAAGAAATGGATGGTTTATTTTGGTCTCCTTTTGTCCTCACATCTCATATCGACTTTGACCAGTATGTTGTTGGAATGACGCCATAGAGAAGTTTTCATTATCGGTATTGCAAAGTCAAATAGTTTAAGAAAAAGTAACAATCTCTTCATGACAAAGGAAAACCTCATCTCACATCTCATATCTATTTGACCAGCATGTTGTTGGAATGATGCCATAGAGAAGTTTTCATAGGTATAAGTCAAATATGGGTTTTCCCGTTCATTTTCAAACTTTTTTCATTTAAAGGGATGGTACAGTATTGGTGGAGATGAGAATTGGGCTTTTAACTCTTTGCGAGATACCAAGAAAACAATTATGATATAGTACAGAGCATACCATTTTAAATGGAATTCAAAGTTTATTTGATGAAAACAGGGTTTGGAATGACTGAAACATCCAAAAACAAAGTAAAACAAAGCGACCGTAATAAAGTGTGGGTCCCACACTTTATTAGAATCCCTCTTTTTTGGATACTGATCTCAGCCATTTCAAAACCAATTTTCATCAAATAAATGTTGAATTCCTCATAGAATTACATGTTCTTTCATAATATTTCATATATAGGTTTCTCATTATCTCACCAAAAATGTTAGAAACCTGAAACTAGGTCTCAATCAAAACTGTACGATCCCTTTAATTTTAGAGATTTGTAGTTCAATTTCGTCCCGAGAAATCTGAAATATGCCCATCCTACTTTCATAATTCGTCCGTCACGTTACACTCGTTGCACATGCACATAACAGCAAAAGCAATTTCGTCTTTCAGCGATCATTTTCGTCAAACTTGCCTTCAAATCGGTCTCATATCTTTTCTGTTGTGATTTCTTGATTATTTCATTTTCCTGCAACTATTCACTTTTCCACATTTTATAGGAATAACGTACATACACGTGTACCCACCCCCACAAAAAACACAGACACACATACGCACGCGTGCACCCATCCACACACACACACACACACACTCACACACACACACATACAAACACACCCTAATCAGAGTACACTGCACTGAGACAAACATAATGGCCCGAATTCTCGAAGGTGGAATAACTTTATTACACCGCTTATTCCGCCGATTTATTACGCCTCTTATGCAAATCAGGCCCTCGTGACGTAAAATGACGCGATTTCTTCCCCGGAATCTATTGTCAAAGGTGGAATAACTTATTCCCCGGAATAACTATTCCGCGGAATACTTATTCCAGCTTTGAGA
This sequence comes from Diadema setosum, assembly GCA_033980235.1. Classification (NCBI taxonomy): domain Eukaryota; kingdom Metazoa; phylum Echinodermata; class Echinoidea; order Diadematoida; family Diadematidae; genus Diadema; species Diadema setosum. Next base: position 21,176,500 of record CM067077.1, on the reverse strand, counting down.
ATTCGGGCCAACTTGTTTGTCGCACAAACGAAAACAGTGATCCACGATTTCCAAGTAAAATGGTGAAAGGTAAGTTTACATGTGTATCATAGGGCCCTAGAGTGTGAGCCAGTTTAATGTTAATAAAAATAGAGACATTCTGGTTTCTGGGTTTTTGGTGTTTTTGTTTTTGTTTTGTCGTTTTCCATGTTGAATAAGGTTAGTTTCATAAAATAAGATGCAGTAACATAAAATCAGACAAATAAAAGAGCTCAATTTCAAACATTGTCACGACATGATTATGGACTAACTTTACTCCTCTCTTACTGCCGAATACTGAGAAAAAGTGAGAAAATGCCGACATACAATAACTTATTGGTTTACCCTCGCAAAAAAAGACCGCAATATCAACTGACTGATTTGTTTGAAAATTTTATGATTATTGCGCGAACAAAGATGAATTTGATCCTGACATGGTATTGACGATTTTGAATGCAATGTCTTTGAAAATGGTTGATGAAAAACAAATTACATTGACAATTGACTAAACTGAAGTTAGGATTTGCATTCTGTGTGCTTCTCGGGACTAATTTGAATAAAAAAAAAAAATCTTTGAAATTGATATTTCAAAGAGCGAAAATGGACGGGAAAACATATAGTTGCTAGCTCATTACATCAGGCAGTATGCGCTTTTACCCTCGTTATATTTCGTAGATTATTGGTGATTTCTCCATCCTAATTCATTTGTCTACTAATAGGACGCACGATATAGTTCTCTAGATCGACATCCAACACCTCCCCCAACTGCCAAACACACATGCGCTCAAGCACAAAAGTTTATACTTTATGGCATGAAATTGGGTCAGGGCACAATGCAATCAGCCCTATCAATCTATCAATCAATCGCATACTCATAAGGTATACTAATTGCAGGGAAGGGTAATTCATTCCTATCATGACGAGATATACTGGGATCTATATCTCGTATGAAAAAAAAATACCACGTTAAAAAAACAAAACAAAAAAAAAAAAAACATTGGAGCAACACCGTATCGAGCAATATTGTTTGCTGTCATGGCAAAGGGGGAATAGCTGATGCCCGTAATTTCCTTATCCCGTATAGTGGGGATTACTACAGAAATGCATGAATATCAATGTTACTTCCGGTTACCCATCACCAACACATACTCTCTCATTCTCTTCACCCCCCCCCCCCCCATCTATCGTTACCCCCACAATCGGTATGTGCGAGCGTGGGCTTGTGTGTGTGTGTGTGTGTGTGTGTGTGTGTGTGTGTGTGTGTGTGTGTGTATGTCTGTCTGTCTACCTGTCTGACTGTGTGTTTTTCGTGCGTATGATTGGATGATAGTGATAATGAGAAAATGTTCTCAAAACAAAGTGCTTTTCTGAAAGGCTTTGGGGGCTATTAAGTATATTCATAATGATAGCATAAAAAGGCTATCAGTTTAATGCTAGCACTTAGTAGTCTTTTTGGCGCAGCACCCGGAAAAAAAAAAAAAACTGAAAGAAAGAAAGAATTCTCACACCTTTCCATAAAGGGTCGTCGAAGTATTACAGCAGTGTTAGTTAAAGAGTCGGGAACTTTCAATTCGACATTTTCCGACTTTTCAGAGCAATTCGATATCGACAAGAAAAAAGAAATGTAACCGAAACTGTTGCATCAATCTCACCTCCCTCAACTAAATAACTAACAGCTCTATGATTCGAGACTACTAAAGCATACATGGAAGTATCTCTCCACCCCCCCCCCCGGAAAAACAAAACAAAACAAAACAAAAAACGAACGACAAACAACAAAACAATGAACGCACCATGTATGGGCTTCGCTTGTCCTGCCTGTACTAATCGGAAACGATCAGTCACTTTGAAGCGGATAGTAGCATTACGTAGATTGATAGCAAAGGGAGCAAGCTCCCAACGGATAATTTGATGAGGATTTTGCAATAAATCATTCATATTATCACTTTTGCATGATCACTGCGAACGGTTTTTCACCTTGTAAATGACGACAGAGTCACGTTTCCATTGGAATATCCGATTTTTTCCCCACATTTTTCGTCAGCGAACAGCCAGAAGAGGACAGGGCAGAGAGCAGTGCGCCAAACACAGCGTTTGACTCCTAACATCGCAACAGGCTGACAGGTGGAGCCAAGGAACCAGGAAAACGGGGCGTTCCCGAGCTCTGTGTACGGTACACCATCTGCACGGGTGGATACGACACTCTTCAGGAGGGTACACCATCTGCACGGGTGGATACGACACTCTTCAGGAGAGTACACCATCTGCACGGGTGGATACGACACTCTTCAGGAGGGTACACCATCTGCACGGGTGGATACGACACTCTTCAGGAGCAATAGGTGAGCTCCTATACCAAACTCATCTTCTTAATCAGTCGCAGAGCAATTGGAAGAAAGATAACGAAATGATTTTAAGTAAAGATATTGCCTTTTTGCTCTGCTCTCTCATTAGAATGGCAATTAATTGTGTATTGTTAAGAATGTTATACGGATGTGGTTTTAGCTACTTTGCGGAAAAGAATTTTGGCGTCACTTTCGCCCTTTTACTTTCTACTATACGTAAAATAAACTTGTGACCAGCTTTGCAATGGCCACAATAATGACGGTGATTAGATCGTACAGATAAATGACGGCGGTAACGAATAGTAATTGGTATTCACATACCTTTTCATGATGCTTACTATTAGAATGCACATTTTTCAAGATCTTAAATCAGGCTCCCTTTCGGTTAGGCGAATGTTTCAGCTGTTTCCCTGAAAAAGTCGGCCCATACAACTTGTCTCTCCGATATCATTTGCATACTTAACCAAATATCCATGTTTTGATGTAGGAATTAAAAAACTCTATAGGACGTTGATATTTGAACGTGATGACATTGTGTTAAGTGTAATGAGTGTGATGACATTGTGTTCAGTGTCATGAATGTGATGACATTAATTTCACTGGCCAGAGAGTTAGTGAGGCTACATCCCATTGGGCAGATGATTTTATTTGTTCGAATTGATGCTATTCCTAAAGATAATGGGTTAATACCACAAAATAGCAGACAGACAAAAAACACGGGATAGCATAGGCATAGAGACAGGAATTACTTCCATAAATATTGTATCAAGTGTACCGGCAGACAAAATTTTAGCACAAAAACAGCAAACTGCATGTGATATATACAAGAACAGTTATATTCAAAATTGTCTTTACATACGTACAGTATAATAGACCTACTGAGGGGACTTACCGTGATTTGCCTTTATTTCAGCAGATATTCTTTTCCCCGTCTCATGAACTCTAAAGACAACAAATTCATTATTGACGACATAATATTATTATCATTATTCTTTGTGATAGAAAATGTAAAATATATTTACAGTGTTGCAATTGTGGATACCGCTATTCAAGTTTCAACAGTATAAAGTAAAGTTGCACAAAGAAATTTGCAAGAGCATGCCTGTGTTACAGAATAAATGAACAAACAATATAAATGCAATATGGAAACTGGCAAGACCAGTATTCATCAACATGATGTTAAGAGGATTTTGCGTAAGAAAGAAAACATAGATGAGTAATAACACAAACTGTTCTCATTTGAATTTCAGATGAAATTGCTCTGCTCTTAACTGGAATTCGCCAAAACATTATACACAACTTATACTAGGGAGTATCAAAATTATGATATGTATAATCCTACGAATAAAGATAACTTTACGTAAAATACAAATATTTTTAGCGATTTCTTTCACACAACTCATGTGTTCATGTCATGTTAATCTATATTTAGTGCAAACATATGCAAACTGTATAGATGCTACATTTTCAAAATTATGTTTAGGAAACTTTTACTTAAAGTTCGTTAGATATTGTATAGGGCAAACATATTTTCCTTTTAAAAACATGTGCCTTATTATAACTCAAATTGCTTTACTGATTGATAACCAGTTTAAAAGTTTGTGTTGTTTAAAGTTTTGTGAAACCTGCTATTGTCAGTTTAATTATGTAACTTCTAGTGGTATCATCAACATGTTTCGTGAGCATTATTAGACGTATCATTCATCTTGCTTAAATTAATCCTAAAAATTAATTCCATGGGCACTCCACTTCTTTGTTGTTGAGAAGCAGATTGAATATCATTAATTATATACCCCTACCACACATGAGTGTTGTGTGGGGTATATAGCAATGAGGTCGGGTGGGCGTGTGATAAGTCCGTTGGAAGGTCTTTTTGATCAATCTAAACTCCTTTTTTTTTTTTTTTAGCAATGGTCCTATTAGCACGCGTGACCTTGTGGAGGCGGGAATTGTACAAACGCCGCGAAATGTACAAACGTCAATTTTGATGTGAAAATGTACAAACGCTGCCGGGAAATCTACAAATCGTATAACTTCAACGGTGTTACGTACAGATGGTAGATGAGCTTGTTTTCTATCAAACTGCTCATGAACCGTTACCAATTTATTATCTTGTAAACTGCACAAAGGATTTCACCAGACGTATAGGCAGATAGCATCTGTATGGTGACTAATTATGATTTTAATTACGTTTAAAATGAGCTCCCCAACCCCCCGGGGAGGGGAGGAGGCGGATTGCAACATTTTCAGCATCTCCTGTGACAGATTTTCTCTAAACGTGGAAGGTAGCATCCTTAGGTAAATAAAATCCCATTTTGTTCCAAGGGGCACTAATTCCTATATACAGGGGAGGGGTCGGGCATAGGCCACATCAAGAGATTGTTGTGTTTTTTAATCTTCTCTAGAACCAGAAACGTTGGAGCTAATATGATGCTATATTGGAAAGTAAAATTTACGAATGTAGTTTTTAAGTTTGCTATGGCGAATGAGGGGGTGCCTTAAGGGTGGGGGAGGCGAAATGTTCATATTTTCTTCTTCTTCTAGTAAACTAAACCCTCGAGATGCTATAACCTGTCATGTTTGGTGAAACTCTGTCATAAATTTTTCCCAAAGGATGGAAATGTGGAAAGATTGGACATCCCCTTATCCGCCAAAATCATTTCTTTCAACGATCTCTTGAATTTAGGGTCTTTTCCCCCACCTGACCCTGCCCCCTCCCATGGACTTGGTGCCCCTCAGAGCAAAATGGGATTCTATGACCCTAAAGGGATGCTACCTGCCACGTTTGTTGAAAGTCTGTCTAGATTTTTCAAAAAGAATGAAGATGCTGAAAAATGTGAAAATTCAGCCTCCTCTTCCTCCTCCCCCCCCCCCCCCCCCACCTCCTCCCCGGCTCCCTGGCTCCTTTTGCAGCCCCTCATCAGCAAACTTAAAACTACATTTATGAATTTACGTAACATATTACTGTATTAGCTCTGTCACTTTTGGTTCTGGATAAAATGTTTTCTTTAGAAATCTCTTGAATTTGGGACCTTTGTCCCACCCTCACCCTGCCCACCTCTCCCCCTCCTCCCATGGACTTATTTGTGCCCTTCGAACAAAATGGGAATCTATTACTCTATAGGGATGCTGCCTGCCACGCTTGGTGAAAATCTGTAAGAATTTTTCAAAGAAGATGCTAAAAATATAAAAATTCCGCCTCCTCCCCTTCCTTCGGCCCCTTGGCTATCCCTTCATCCGCCACTTTAAACCTAAAAAGAACAACAACAACAAAACCACATTTATGAATTTACTTACTAATATAGCACTGTATTAGCTCTATCAAGTTTGGTTCTGGTTATTTTTTTTCTTGAAACAATCTCTAGAATTTCGGGCCTTTTCCCAACCATACCCCTGCCAGCCCCTCCCCCCCCCCCCCCCCCCCATCACATGGACTTGGTTCCCCTTAGTTCCCCAAAACGGGATTCTATTACCGCAAGGATGCTACCTGCCAAGTTTGACGAAAATCTGTACTAGATTTTTCAAGAAGACGCTGAAAAATGGGCAATGTCAAAATTTCGCTTCCTCCTCCTCCCCCCCCCCCCCCCCCCGCCGTGATCAGCTTACCCCTGGATCCCGCCATAATCGAACATGAAACTTCAGCCATTAATGTCTTCATGGCAGTAATTTAGCTATATCTTTTCCGAGTCTACAGAAAAAAGAACGGCCCCGCCCAAGGGGGGGGGGGGGGGGCTCATTCAAACAAATTAAGATCATAATCGCTATACAGATGCAATCTGTAAAGTTTTGTGAAAATTGTGGGGTTTACAAGAAAATAAAAACGGCAAAGGTTCATTGAGCAGTTCTGAAAGACGTCGGATTTATCTACCATCGGTACGTAATACCGTTGAAGTATAATGATCATAAATGACTTGTAAATTTCCCGGCAGCGTTTGTAGATTTCCCGTTAAAATTGAACGTTTGTAAATTTTCTGTTGATGCAGTTTTATAGATTTGTACATTTCTCGGCGAGACGTTTGGACATTTCCTGCCATTTGTACAAATCCCGGCTCCACAGACTGCTATCATAGGTAAATGTGCAAGACACCTTTTCGTCAGTATGGGGTAATGCGTTGCCATGGTAACAGCAAATTTTCATGAAAATTATACTAATATAAATGATGTGGATCGAACTACACTTTTTTTTTTGAGCAATTGGCCTAAGATTTGGCATGTGTGACCGCTATCATAGGTAGATGTGCAGGACACATTTTTCGTCAGTATGAAATAATGCGTTGCCATGGAAACACCAATCTTTTTTATGAAAACCATACAAAATATTATGGATTCATTTTTTGAGCAATTCGCCTAAGATTTGGCATGTGTGACCGCTATTATAGGTAGATATGCAAGACATATTTTTCGTCAGTATGGAGTCGTACGTTGCAATTTCAACACCAAGTTTTCATAAAAATCATATGAAATGCTGTGGATCGAAGTACTCTCCCAGTTTTAAAAAATTAACTTAAAATTTGGCACGTGTAACCTGCTCTCATAGGTAGATAAATGTGCAAGACACCTTTTTTCGTCAATATGGAATAATGCGCTTTCATGGTAACACACAATTATTATGAAAATCATACAAAATATTGTGGATCCAACGAGTCTTTCATTTTTCCAGCAATATTGACATATGAATTGGCATGTGCGACCGCTATCATAGGTAGATGTGCAGGACACCTTTTGAAAATCATATGAAATGCTGTGGATCGAACTATTATCCCAGTTTTAAAGCAATTCAGTGGAAATTCAGCGTATGTGATCAATTTCAAGTGTAGCCTATAGTTGTGCAAGCAAGACATCATTTTCTTTTCTTTTTTTTTCGTGAGTGGTGAGAAACCAGTGTCAATGATAACAGCAGGGTTTTTTTGTTTGTTTGTTTGTTTGTTTTTACACAAATCACACAAAATGTTGTGGATTGAGCAGCTCTCTCAAGTTTTTGAGCTTTTGAGTTGATTGCTAGATTATATCATTGTGCAAGATGCTTTTTTGTGAGTGTCGATATACCCGTTGCCATGGCAACAGCATTTTCATACAAATACAAAAATATGTGGATTGACCTATCTCCCTCGATTTTTTAGCATCTAGACTAGAAATTTAAGATATATGTGACTACTATAGTATGGAGAAATGTAAACTGCATCCTTCGTCAGTGTCGAACAATGTGTTGCCATGAGAACAACACCTTTTTAAAAAAGAAAATCATACAAATTACCAGTGGATTTAGTTAACTCCTTCAGTTTTTGAGTATTTGACTTGAGATTTAGTGCATGTGACCAACAAAATTTTTTTTATGTGAAAAGCACATCTTTAGTCCATATTGGCAACAATCTGTTGACATGGCAACAGCATTTGGCGATAGAAAGCATAGCCAAATATTGTGAATAATAAGCTAACTGACTCAGTTTTTCTTTTTTTCAGCATATGACTTAAAAATTGGCATGTGTGACCACTGTATAGTGCGATTATGTGCACTCTGCATCTTTTTCCATCGTCGATATTATCATGTTGCCAAGGGGACAGTGTATTTTTTAATTGAAAATCTAAACAAATTACCAGTGGATTTAGCTAACTCCCTTAGATTTAAAGCATTTGACATGAAATTTGGCACATGATTGTGACTGCCGTATGGGTATGTAGATGGGCAAACTGCATATTTTAGGCTACGGTCACAACCCCCAAACTCAGCCTGCTCGGCGACCGGTCGGCGAGTTTTTAGCCAAAACCGGTCGGACAACGACCGGTGACCGACCAGTGACCGACCAGGCGCCACTGATTTTTAGGGCATCGGTCGGTCGCCGCTGAAGTTTTAACGCGGAGTTAAAATTTCAGCGGCGACCGACCAGTTTTCACTCGCTGCCCAAAATACGCTCGGTGTCCGAGCGGGAACCGCCCAGGCACTGACCTAATCGAGCGATCGCTGCCGAGCGATTTAGGGAACAAAAATAAGAGAGACAAAAATGACAACAGCACAGAAGAAAACCAAGAGAATATAGACCGAGCGGTCGCCGTCGAGCGATTTAGGGACTAAAAATGTTAAGAGGAAAATGACAGAAGCACTGAAGGAAACCAGGGACTAGATGGAGAAGATAATCTAGCGCAATTTCGAAGAAGCAGAAGGAGGGATAAGAGGCAAGGAAACCCCACCAACATCTCAGCATCTCAACATCTCGGCAACCAACATGAGGGACATGGAAGTCAGAGGCAACCACTTTGGGGCAAAAGAGATGAAAGCTAAAAGTTAGTGTTGATATGTTGACGTAATAAAATATGGCTTGGTTACCTTAACAGTCATTAAAGGCCTATTGATTGAAGAAAAAATGAGTGACAAGAGATGGGGAAAATTAAAATATGAAATTAAATAGGAATAGAAAAATACTGTAAAATATAGAAGCAAATAAGATATTTTGGAAAATTCTAATCTATTCTAATCTTTGTTCCATCTTGGGTGTTCCTCCCTTTTGTTTTATTTCCTAATTTCTAGTTATCTGTGGTATCACATAGCTGAGGTTTGTTAGTTGATAATTTAACTCTTAGATCTTTTGCCTCGAGTTTTATCTTAATTAATTAATTAATTAATTAACACATCACAAATCGCATAGGTACATTAATAAACACAGGTAGCTCATGAAAAATTTCCGGCAGAGACCGGCGGGTGGCCGTCGGTACGCCTACGGGTCACCGGTAGATGACCTATCGATCACCCGTCGGTCGCTGAGCGAGTTCGTAAAAATCGGCCGGTGGCCGGTGGGAGATCGTCCAGTTGCCGATGGGGCATCGCTCGGTGACTGCTCGGACTCTGCGCGTTGCAGATCCCCATAATTATTTCGCCAAAATTTTACTGAAAATCGATCGGTGACCGACGGGAAATCGACAGGGCACTGCTCGGCCATCGCTAGAGTTTTACAGCCTGCTCAGCATTTCCAAAAACTGCTGAGCGGTGCCAAAATTTCAGCAGCGACCGAGCAGGCTACAAATCGGTCGGTCGCCGCTCTGAGTTGTGACCGTAGCCTTAGCAATGTTGTATGATGTACATATTGTATTACCATGCTAACAGTATCTTTCTGTTAAAAGCAGACACAAAAAATGTTGCGGATTGAACTAACTCCCTCAGTTTTTTTAACATTCAACTTGAAATTTGGCACATGTGACAGCTATACTATAGGGCCTACGCAGTTGTGCAAAATTCAACTTTCGTCAACGTCGAACAATATGTTGCCATGGTAGCAATATTTTTGAACAAAATAGCACAGAAATATTGTAAATTACGCCAACTCTTTCAGTTTTTGAGCATTTGAGTAAGATTGGATTTGCACATGTGACCAGTATCATCAGTGATAGTTTTTAGATGTGCAGTAACTGATTAGTGGGAACCAGTGGGAATGCTGGGGGATGATTGTTCCAATTCTTGCGGGATTCATTTAAGAGTACATTATATATCTATTGTTGTGAGAAAATTGTTTGCTTCAGAATGGTCTCATATTCAATTAATGTGCAGTTTAATGTTTCCAGGTTAGCATGCTTGTACAGTCGCCGCTGTGAGTTGTGACCGTAGCCTTAGGTGGGAGTATATATTGATCACATTCAGTGATAGTTCTTGATTATTTTGTTTGGTTTGTTTGTTTGTTTGGTTTTTATTTTTTGGTTTTTTTTTTTTGGTCATTCGAGTAACTTTTAGACGGGTTTAACGTTACTTTTTGTATTCCGTATAAGAGCTAATGTTTTACCTGATTGTCTTAAACAATCCTATTCAAAGGCTATATACTTAGTGTGTACAAATTCGATGATAATTTAGATGTAGAATGACCTGATAAAAGCACATTTTGTTATTATGTTGCATCACAAGACTTTGAAAAGGGGGCTAAAAAGTCTACAACAGTTATAAAAATAGGCTTATGCAGGAAGAACAGATACTGGACAAAAATGTTATAGAATCCCTATTAGGCAAATTACACAAACTGAAATCGAATTAACACGGAAAGAACGAATAATGCAATTAATGGACAGCAAGTGATATGTATGACTCTCCTAAGTACTTTGATATTTACACAATAACGATTCTATAGCTTCTATAAGTTTTCAAATTGTTAACGAGTAAAAAAAAAAAATCCTTTGCTGTCATTACATCAGAAGACCATAAAGAATATACTAAAGTTAAATTTGTGTTCTTGATAACGCCATTGTTTAAGCCAAAACTTCTTTGATCATTTTTGGTCCAGCATTGAGTGATCACAGAAATATTCGAGGGCACGTCACGAGTTCGACACCCACGACTCATACAGCCAACGAGTCATACAGCCCACGAGTCATACAGCCCACGAGTATCAGGACAAATACCCCCCCCCCCCCCCCCCCCAGGACAATTACCCCCGGCTACCAAAAGATTAGGATTAGGGTTAGGGGTTAGGTTTAGGGTTAGAGTTTGGGTTAGGGTTAGGATTCGTTCAGGATTAGGATTAGGGGTAGGCTTAGGGAAGGGTCTTGGATAATTGTCCAGGGGGTAATTGCCCTAGAACCAGCCTTCACGTTATTCGTCCCACAAATTAAACAGCCCATGAGCTCGACACTTATTAAGGCAAATATTGCCCATCAGCCCGACACTAGGCAAACAAATGCAACGAGTCCAATACTATATACAAGCAAGGCCCACTAGTTCGACACTTATAAGCCAGAGAGAGAGAGAGAGAGAGAAGAAGAAGAAGAAAAAATAACCCACGGGACCGACACTTTTATGCCCCGTGATGCTATGTCGGTCTCGTGGGCCTTTTTTTGCCTAGTGACGGACTCGTAAGCCTTGTTTGCCTACTGTCAGTGACTGTCGGACTCATGGGCTGTATGTACGTGGTGTCGGGCCCGGATGTCGAGCTCATGGGCTGTATAACTCGTGGGTTACATGACTCATGGACTTTTTTTTAAGTAGAATTAGTGGGCCGGATGACTCATGGGTTTCGGTCCCCCGGGATGTTTCCGTTTTACATACCGAAAGAGCATAATAATAATTATCAGTTATTCTGGGCAAAATTTGAGATATATTTCAACTTATACCTAAGACCAAGGCAGGGAGAAAACGTAATAAACCTACAAAACCTTGGATAACAATAGGAATTTTGAAATCTATAAATAAAAGAAACATTTTGTATAAAATAAGTCTTCATCAAGCTAGCTCTGTAAATGTTCTTAATTATAAGACATATCGAAATGAATTAACAAGCATTGTTAAACAATCCAAACAAATGTATTTTTCTAAAAAGATAGATAATGCTCAAGGTAAAAGCTTAATGAAATTCTTAAAGGACAAGTGCACCTTCATAGACATGTGGATTGAGTGAATGCAGCAATATTAGAACACATCAGCAAGAGTTTGAGGAAAATTGGACAATCCGTTTAAAAGTTATGAATTTTTCAAGTTTCTGCTTAGTCACTGCTGGATGAGAAGACTACAACAGCTTGTGATGCCACATGACCTGTGTACAACTATACAGAGAAAGTATACACGGAAAATTCATGATATTTTCACTTTTCTCGCATACTAAAAGAACACTTGACTTCCCTCTTTCAGAAGGCAAGGGGAATAAGTGCACCTTCATAGACATGTGGATTGAGTGAATGCAGCAATATTAGAACACATCAGCAAGAGTTTGAGGAAAATTGGACAATCCGTTTAAAAGTTATGAATTTTTCAAGTTTCTGCTTAGTCACTGCTGGATGAGAAGACTACAACAGCTTGTGATGCCACATGACCTGTGTACAACTATACAGAGAAAGTATACACGGAAAATTCACGATATTTTCACTTTTCTCGCATACTAAAAGAACACTTGACTTCCCTCTTTCAGAAGGCAAGGGGAATAATATTATCCTTAACATATGTCAGTGACGAGTCGAAGATATGTGCACTTTTTTTTTCCAAAAATAACATTTTGTGAAATTCTCTTTATATTTTCCTTATAACGTTGTACGCATGTGACATCATACACTCTAGTAGTCTTCTCATCCAGCAGTGACTGTGAAGATACTTTGAAAATTCATAATTTTTGAACGGATTGTCCAATTTTCCCCAAACTTTCACTGATATGTTCTACAAATATTGCTGCATTCACTCAATCCACATTTATATGAAGGTGAACTTGTCCTTTAATAAGAGCAAATTATCACCTGATTCTCAAGTATTTTATAAAGATGACAAAACCCTAAGAAATCCGGTTGATATAAGCAATATGTTTAATGAATATACTTTGTACATATTGGTCCACAACAAGGCTCTAAAATCGATGAGTAATTGTGATTTCGCAGATTTTTTTTTTTTTTGGCCACAACCAATAAATTAATCCCTATTTTTAAACCCCACTGATTTTATTGAAATATCAAGAATTGTTCGCGCCTTTAAAATTAGTTATCCTGTCAGTCATGATGAAATTAGCACCCACTTACTTAAGCAGATCATAGGCAGTATTTTGTCTCCCTAATTCCATATTTTTAATCTATCTCTTTCTTCTGTTATTTTCCAAGTTCCTTCAAAATTGCTAAAGTAATACCAATTCATAAAAAAGATGATCCAACATGTGTAACTAATTACCGTTCCATTTCCATTCTTTCTAGTTTCTCCAAAATACTCGAGAGAATTGTTTATAATAGGCTGTATGGATTTTTATGTCAGAATGATTTCTTCAATCCTGATCAATTCCGTTTCCGAACTAATCATTCTACTGATCACGCGCTAATGCAGTTATTCGATAGAGTATCGAATGCCTTGGCAGATCGTAAACATGTAATTGGTATATTTATGGATCTGAGCAAGGTATTCGATACTCTTGACCACAAAATATTATTATTATAAGCTACGACATTACGGGGTTCGGGGTACTGCACTTACATGGTTTGAAAACTATTTGTTATGTAGATAACAATTTGTTTCCTTTGATTCAGTATCCTCCAATACATTACCTGTAACATGTGGAGTCCCCAGGGTTCAATCTTAGGTCCGTTATTGTTTCTAATCTAATTATTAATGATATTTCAAACACATCATCCATGTTACAGTATATATTATTTGATGATGATGTGTTTTACTCACATACTAAACCACATACTAAACCACCTAGTTATTACTTCGAACAATGAATTACCGAAATTATCTACATGGTTTAAGAGTAATATACTGGCACTCAATTTAAGCAAAAAACTAATTTCATTGATTTTAAATGTAAAAAAAAACAACAACCCTGATTTACCAGAATATGAATTGTATATTGATGGTACATCTCTTGACAAGAAAACACTTAATAAATTTCTCGGTGTGTATATAAATGAAAACCTAAAATAGGATGATCATGTAAAACACATTATTTTGCCTGTATCCCGAAACGTTGGCCTATTAACTAAACCAACTCGTGTATTGTTTACCCTGTATAATGCTTTGATCCTGCCATATATATCGTATTGCAACATTATTTGGGCAACCCACAAATGTAACACAGACCGTATACTTCTCCTGCATGCAGAAAAAGCAATTCGAGTGTGCAGTCGAGCACGCTCTCGAGATCACGCCGACCTATTGTTTTTCCAGCTTAAATCCCTTAAGATAAATGACACAAACTTTCTCCAAAAAGCTGTATTTATGTTTTGCCTCAAGTCAGACCTCTTGCCGCCAATATCTAACAGAATATTTCGGTCAAATTCTGAGATTCACTCTTATCCTACCAGACAATCCACAAATTTGCATTTATTTAACCCCAAAACTGCACTCGCGCATCATTCTATCAGACACTCCGGCCCTGACAATTGGAATTCCCTTCCCACCGAAATAAAAAACATGACCACTATGTATTCATTTAAGAAGGCTGTAAAACTTCACCTCCTTAAACAGTATTCCCAGGATAACATTTTGATTTCTTTGTTGTTATGCATTATAATCAAATGTATATAAACATGTACGTCATACATGATGCATGTATATGTGCATATATCGACCTATTTATCTATCCATATAGGCCTATATATCATAAATATGGGTATGTATGTGTATGTATAGGATAGTTACCATTATGTATATTTTATATGAGAATGTATAATATTATGTATGTATGCATACCATATGCCTTACCATTACTGTGCACATTTAACCACGATATATTTTGATTTGATTTGATTTGGTTTGATTTGATTTCTGCCTTTTTCCAAATCACATAAAACAAAAGAATACACATATTTAGAAATTAACATTATAACACAACACACAAGCCAGCATACTGTCTTACAAATTAATTCAAAGTACATCACACACACTATGAACATGACAGTATTCGATATATGGGACGTGTAACATAATATCATTCACAAAAAATGTTCAGAGGCGAATCGTTGAATCAACAGTTGTAGATTATTTATAATTGATTATTCATTAAGAGTATATCAAGTCGTTCCAATAAACGAATTTCAGATTTTAAAAAAAATATAAATGGGGGTTTGAATAAATTGATTTTTAAAGTTAAACATTTTTGGTTATTATAATAACAGAAAAGCAGGAGACCGCGATCATATGCAGCAGCTTGACACGGATCGAGGCCTCGGGGTAAAATTCGAGACTTAAAATAGATTTAAATATCTGTATGACGGACGTGTCTACAAAATAGAATCAATAGTCAAATCCAAAATATCGTAGTAATTTATCAAGTCAAAAATAAAAGGAAAATTCAAAATAGTTATCGTTTATTTGTTATCAATAGGCATTCTCTAGTATAATACTGTGCTGATGTGAGTGCTGTGCTGTGCTGTGCTGAGCTGTGCATGCGATGAAATACAATTTTGTTAATTTAATGTTTGGGTATATATACCTGATTGAGTTGCTTCTGGTGTATCTTTGTGTCACATGTATGTCTGCTACATACTTCTGTATACAATATCAACAATTTTGATGTGCAGTAGATTACTAAAACTAAAACTATATCAATATAAACTGTTTATGAGTGAACATAAAACCCCCAAAACTTCTTATCACTCATACATCATTATAATTATTTCGATAAAATATATTTTTTCATAAGTGCCTTTAAAGAATATAATTTAGTGGTTGTCTTGATTTGCTCAGGGAGATTATTCCACACGTCAGGTCCATAGTGTATAATTGACTTATGAGCTATCATTAACTTTGGATTGTGGAGGTGATAATCTTTGGAATGTCGAGTTGGGTAAGCGTGGACGTTGGAGTTCACCGTGAATAGGTTGTGGAACGAGGAAGGGAGGGTGTTGGATTTGTATTTGTATACATGAATATTGCGCATTGTAATGTATGAATATCGTTGATTTTCAGAGTTTTCAATTTAAAGAATAATGGTTCAGAGTTTGCAAGATAATGTGAGTTGGTGCAAATGCGGAGTGCTCTTTTTTGGAGAAGGTGAACTGATTGAATTTTTTATTATTTTGTTTTGTTATTTTGTTAATTTGTTATTTTGTTTTTTTTTATTTCATGTCAGATAACCTCATGCAGAATGCTTTGTATTATTCATTCATTACTATTTTCATAGTGCATATTCGGTCATTCCTACGGCAAAGGCAACTGAACGTGTTAACTTTAATAGCAGACTCATTTATTATCATTACTATTATTGTAAAGTAGTTGGAGTGGTACACATGGATACACTCTGTAATCTTCCCTTTTACCCCCTACCCTTCCCTCTCTCTCTATCCCATATTCTATCCAGAGTAGCTAAGTATAGGGTCTCCATACCGTCAAGCCTCGGCTTATTTTGGAGACCCTTCTGTAAGCTGTTTATACTTGTTTTGTTTTGGACTAAAAACTATGTGTCGATATACTGTTTGTCATAAATGACTTGTACACAATCATAACTGATGTAACGGAATTAAGCAGAAATAAATCAAATCAAATCAAATCAAATCAAATCAAATCAAACATACTTCATTATATTCGCTATAAAATACTAGTATCATTCCACGCGTAATGCAATCAGGCCTTTTTTCTTTCTTTCTTTTTTTTTTTTGATAACCAAGAGAGTAACGACAGCAACCGTCTTGTTTTTTACACAAAAGTTTACCCTGTTGTGTTACACATATTTTGTATTTCATTATTTTCATTTTTTTAGAAAGTGCAAGCTTCCCAGTTCTAGTCAGGGGAATTGACGTTAGATAATTGATTATTTATACAGAGGAGAATACAAGGATACATCAGGGATATTTTTATTCATATTCATCTATTATGAATTTCCACTTGTGGATTGGAAGCCGTGACAGTGCTTCTGATTTTAGTTTTGGTTCAATGTACTATTGTAAATTGTAAGATTTACCTTACATTTTAAAAATACTTTGACAGACTTTATATGGTTTTTTAATGGAGTGCTGAGTGGCAAAATTTTAAACGAAGATATACAAATGATTATTACACAAAAGAAAATCATGTCGTACATGAAGCTTGAAATATGATTTAGATGAAACAAAATGAAAAGATGAGAGGAACATCGATGTTTCATCGAGTGCTGGAAATCTGTAAAGTATCAGAAGCTTAAACAGTTCCCATGTGAGTGTGAGATGAAAACGTGAAATTAAAGGGATTATTTGTCATTTGCAGATGAAACAAAAACCCAGCTTCAGTGCTTCAAAATAGTTCTAAAATGTAAGTTAGATATAGAAACAACCAATGTAAAAATGTTCATCAATATAAGTATTATATAAGTATAAGTATATATAAGTACTGTTGAATATACAAAATGTGAACAATAGTTGTAATAAATTGTTTCTCGAATAAACCGTCTACAGTTGTGGTTGAATGAGAAAAATATTAATATCTCCTTATAGTTTAGGCTTGATTGCAGAATGTTTATATGTTGGGATTTTTGTGACAGCTAACCTATAAACATATGCATCAGATGTGAAAACTGGAACATCTTTTAATTACTGCTCCCAATTGTAAACAATACCTTTACACTAACTATATGACATAAACAAGAAGGTGTTGTCGTTATTACAAAGGTTCGTTATTCTGAATGTTCGTCATAACCCGATTATGAATGGAGGTTCATTTCGTTTATTTTGAATGTTCGCTATTCCGAATGTTCCGAAATCCGAAAGTGAATTATGGTTCTAAATTCTTAAGGCTCGATAGTCCGAAAAAAAAAATAGATTCCATTAGTAAGAAAATGAAAGAGGGTTCGTTAGTTCGTGATTCATTCATGTTTTTGTTTCTTTTGTTAACTGTAAATGTCCATACGGTGCTGCTATCTGTTCAGTTCTATGAAACATTTTGCAAGGCGCTATGTAATTTTTTTCATACTACAATAATATTGGATGTTTCTTCCATCCTGGCGTGTAGAGTAACATGTATAGATATACCTCAAAACACATTTCAGTACTTGGAATCCAGTTTGCATCACTAACCCAGTTGTTGCTATACGTTGAGCAAACCTTGGGCAGGCTTTCAGGTTCTCAAGAAGATCCATTGTCAGAAAGGCCTGCAGAATATCTTAATATGTTAGTAAACTGGTCTATTTGTAAATGTATTGTTGATTGAATAATGCAATTCATCATCTAACCCTCTATGGCATCATCAGAATGACCACTGCATGACGTAGAAATAGTAATTATAAGAGTTCCCTCAAAGGTAGTAGAAATTATGCTTGCGGGTACTCATTGTGAAAGGTTTTAAACAAAAAGAAAAAAACAACAAAAAAGTACACTCACCAGCAGATTTAAACTGCACCAAACTTCGCAAACGATGGAATAAATAAACTAACATATTACTCCTTCATCAATAAAGACATTTTGTAGCGTCTTATATCCACGATCACCACATTAAAGGATCCTGTGTATGTCCCTTGTCGTTATTGATCAATTTGTTCCTTCTCATCAGCACCCTTATAGTAGTTTCTTCTCTCCCGGCGTGGCCAAAGATTATTTAATTTATTTTCTGAGTGATTTCTTTTGATTGAGTCTGTTGTAGGACGCACTTGATAAATACTTATACCACTCTTGAAACCGGAGCGATTTTTCGCTCCTGCGGTATAGACTCACGCAATGTAAAGCGATCAAATTGACGAAATTACATCTACAAAGTCCGTCTTCTGCCTATACAAATTAATCATTGGTATATACTTCCAATATTAGAATAGAGCATCCCTGCCTGGTATCCTATAACGACCTCCTTCCAGGTTGACAAACTCGAAAGAGACCAAAGATCTTGGGTGTTCCTCCCTTTTGTTTTATTTCCTAATTTCTAGTTATCTGTGGTATCACATAGCTGAGGTTTGTTAGTTGATAATTTAACTCTTAGATCTTTTGCCTCGAGTTTTATCTTAATTAATTAATTAATTAATTAATTAATTAATTAATTAATTAACACATCACAAATCGCATAGGTACATTAATAAACACAGGTAGCTCGTGAAAAATTTCTGGCAGAGACCGGCGGGTGGCCGTCGGTACGCCTACGGGTCACCGGTAGATGACCTATCGATCACCCGTCGGTCGCTGAGCGATTTCGTAAAAATCGGCCGGTGGCCGGTGGGAGATCGTCCAGTTGCCGATGGGGCATCGCTCGGTGACTGCTCGGACTCTGCGCGTTGCAGATCCCCATATTTCGCCAAAATTTTACTGAAAATCGATCGGTGACCGACGGGAAATCGACAGGGCACTGCTCGGCCATCGCTAGAGTTTTACAGCCTGCTCAGCATTTCCAAAAACTGCTGAGCGGTGCCAAAATTTCAGCAGCGACCGAGCAGGCTACAAATCGGTCGGTCGCCGCTCTGAGTTGTGACCGTAGCCTTAGCAATGTTGTATGATGTACATATTGTATTACCATGCTAACAGTATCTTTCTGTTAAAAGCAGACACAAAAAATATTGCGGATTGAACTAACTCCCTCAGTTTTTTTAACATTCAACTTGAAATTTGGCACATGTGACAGCTATACTATAGGGCATACGCAGTTGTGCAAAATTCAACTTTCGTCAACGTCGAACAATATGTTGCCATGGTAGCAATATTTTTGAAAAAAAAAATAGCACAGAAATATTGTAAATTACGCCAACTCTTTCAGTTTTTGAGCATTTGAGTAAGATTGGATTTGCACATGTGACCAGTATCATCAGTGATAGTTTTTAGATGTGCAGTAACTGATTAGTGGGAACCAGTGGGAATGCTGGGGGATGATTGTTCCAATTCTTGCGGGATTCAAAGAGTACATTATATATCTATTGTTATGAGAAAATTGTTTGCTTCAGAATGGTCTCATATTCAATTAATGTGCAGTTTAACGTTTCCAGGTTAGCATGCTTGTACAGTCACCGCTGTGAGTTGTGACCGTAGCCTTAGGTGGGAGTATATATTGATCACATTCAGTGATAGTTCTTATTTTGTTTTGTTTGTTTGTTTGTTTGTTTGTTTGTTTGTTTGTTTTTTTTTGTCATTCGAGTAACTTTTAGACGGGTTTAACGTTACTTTTTGTATTCCGTATAAGAGCTAGTGTTTTACTTGATTGTCTTAAAACAATCCTATTCAAAGGCTATATACTTAATGTGTACAAATTCGATAATAATTTAGATGTAGAATGACCTGATAAAAGCACATTTTGTTATTATGTTGCATTACAAGAATTTGAAAAGGGGGCTAAAAAGTCTACAACAGTTATAAAAATAGGCTTATGAAGGAAGAACAGATACTGGACAAAAATGTTATAGAATCCCTATTAGGCAAATTACACAAACTGAAATCAAATTAACACGGAAAGAACGAATAATGCAATTAATGGACAGCAAGTGATATGTATGACTCTCCTAAGTACTTTGATATTTACACAATAACGATTCTATAGCTTCTATAAGTTTTCAAATTGTTAACGAGTAAAAAAAAAAAAATCCTTTGCTGTCATTTCATCAGAAGACCATAAAGAATATACGAAAGTTAAATTTGTGTTCTTGATAACGCCATTGTTTAAGCCAAAACTTCTTTGATCATTTTTTGTCCAGCATTGAGTGATCACAGAAATATTCGAGGGCACGTCACGAGTTCGACATCCACGACTCATACAGCCAACGAGTCATACAGCCCACGAGTCATACAGCTCACGAGTATCAGGACAAATACCCCCCAGGACAATTACCCTCGGCTACCAAAAGATTATAGGGTTAGGGGTTAGGTTTAGGGTTAGGATTCGTTCAGGATTAGGATTAGGGGTAGGCTTAGGGAAGGGTCTTGGATAATTGTCCATGGGGTAATTGCCCTAGAACCAGCCTTCACGTTATTCATCCCACAAATTAAACAGCCCATGAGCTCGACACTTATGAAGGCAAATATTGCCCATTAGCCCGACACTAGGCAAACAAATGCAACGAGTCCAACGACAAGCAAGGCCCACTAGTTCGACACTTATAAGCCAGAGAGAGAGAGAGAGAGAGAGAGAGAGAAGAAGAAGAAAAAAAAACCCACGGGACCAACACTTTTATACCCCGTGATGCTATGTCGGTCTCGTGGGCCTTTTTTTGCTTAGTGACGGACTCGTAAGCCTTGTTTGCCTACTGTCGGACTCATGGGCTGTATGTACGTGGTGTCGGGCCCGGATGTCGAGCTCATGGGCTGTATAACTCGTGGGTTACATGACTCATGGACTTTTTTAAAGTAGAATTAGTGGGCCGGATGACTCATGGTTTTCGGTCCCCCGGAATGTTTCCGTTTTACATACCGAAAGAGCATATCAGTTATTCTGGGCAAAATTTGAGATATATTTCAACACTAGTATACCTAAGACCAAGGCAGGGAGAAAACGTAATAAACCTACAAAACCTTGGATAACAATAGGAATTTTGAATTCTATAAATAAAAGAAACATTTTGTATAAAATAAGTCTTCATCAAGCTGCCTCTGTAAATGTTCTTGATTATAAGACATATCGAAATGAATTAACAAGCATTATTAAACAGACCAAACAATATAATGTATTTTTCTAAAAAGATAGATAATGCTCAAGGTAAAAGTTCAATGAAATTCTTAAAGGACAAGTACACCTTCATAGACATGTGGATTGAGTGAATCGGAAGGAATATTAGAACACATCAGCAAGAGTTTGAGGAAAATTGGACAATCCGTTTAAAAGTTATGAATTTTTCAAGTTTCTGCTTAGTCACTGCTGGATGAGAAGACTACAACAGCTTGTGATGCCACATGACCTGTGTACAACTATACAGAGAAAGTATACACGGAAAATTCATGATATTTTCACTTTTCTCGCATACTAAAAGAACACTTGACTTCCCTCTTTCAGAAGGCAAGGGGAATAAGTGCACCTTCATAGACATGTGGATTGAGTGAATGCAGCAATATTAGAACACATCAGCAAGAGTTTGAGGAAAATTGGACAATCCGTTTAAAAGTTATGAATTTTTCAAGTTTCTGCTTAGTCACTGCTGGATGAGAAGACTACAACAGCTTGTGATGCCACATGACCTGTGTACAACTATACAGAGAAAGTATACACGGAAAATTCACGATATTTTCACTTTTCTCGCATACTAAAAGAACACTTGACTTCCCTCTTTCAGAAGGCAAGGGGAATAATAATAATTCTGCTTGTAAAGTGGTGGAGTAATGTGCCCACTTTACTGTATAGATAGTACTGGCAGAAAGCTGGAATATAGTAGCTTTCATACCTAGACATGTAACATAAGTTTATAGAGCAACTTGCCCACTTTAGTGTACATAGAATTTGTAGAACCAGAAAGCTGGAATCTATTCATTACCAAGATACAATAGGTGCTTGGTACACAGTGTATTATATAGTGCCACCATGCAACCTAAAGGTTGAATGAGTTCATGAAACAAAAGAGGTACTGCCACCCTACTTGAATAGTGGATTTAGTGGCAATGACTGGACAGTGGCAATGACTGGACAGTGACTTAGAGATAGAAAACCACATAAAAGTGGCTGGTATTGTTCTATGTTACTTTGAAGTTTGCCACCTTGTGATGCTGTACAAAGAACCAGAGTACAGCATGCATGTAAAATGCTTTGTATTAAGTCTCTTTCTCTCTCCCTCTCTCTCTCTCCCTATCTCTCCCTCTGCCTCTTTGTCTCTCTCTCTCTCCCTTACCATTCATGGTCAGTTTTTGTATAAAGTTTTTGTATAAAGTTTCTTTGAAAAGGTTTAGTCAGGAAAGTTTGGGTATATTACAAGAGATGAGTATTATGGGATAGTAGGAACAGGAAAGTATATATAGCATATATTGGAGTTGATACTAGGTCAGTCTCTCTCCCCAAGCCCTGTGAAGTGGAAGGACGTGTTCCAGTTTCTCCGAGACCAAGCTGTTATACTTAAATGTTTTAGTGGAGAAACTCAACGTTTTGCATTTATACACGAAGTTCCGTCCTGACATAATCAAGTCATGTCCAGTGTACGTCAGTTCAAAATTGATAAGATGTTTTGAATGATATTTTATGGACGCTTTGCTGTACATTCGAAACGATCTGTTATGTTGGTCGGTCTAAGGAGAAGTCAAACGACTACTTAGTGCTTTGTGGATCGGACATACAGTTTCAAGAATTTGCAGCAAGCCCGAAGTTACCTTCATTTGGACAGGGACCCCCCCCCCCCCCCCCCCCCCAACTTTGAGTCAACTCAACGCAGAGATGTCTTCTGGTCATCGTTCGCGGACTCTCTTCACTTCATGGACTGAGCGCTCCAACGAGATTCGCCATCAGTCAGCCCGTTAATTCGACCGCGAGGACTGTATTTGTGAGCATTTTGCGCGAAAATTGAATGGTAGTGCATGACCCAATCCCCTTTATTGAATATCAGAGTGGACTTATATGTGAGTACATTCTTATCTCTGTCATATGTATAATAACTCTTTTTATTTTTCATGGTTCAAAGAGATCAAACTGATTGCTCTGATGCGTGACTTTGAATAAATCTCAACACCAACAAGGTGATTAATGTAATCCAATGTGTACCACATTGTCTTTGTCACTGCTTTGACGCCCACATATTTGGTTTGTTTAATGTTTCTGTGTGATATGTCCATTTGGATGAAATTATGTATTCGGGGTGAGAATAAGCCATCCTGACAAGTGACTTTATTCTACACACATACACTAACACCCCCTTACATGCTTAGTCACTGCTGGATGAGAAGACTACTACAGCTTGTGATGCCACATATTGCGTCAAAGCAGTGACAAAGCAGTGTCAAAGCAGTGACAAAGACAATGTGGTACACATTGGATTACATTGATCACCTTCTTGGTGTTGAGATTTATTCACAGTCAAACATCAGAGCAACCAGTTTGCTCTCCATTTACCATGAAAAATAGAAAGAGTAATTATACAAATGACAGTCAGAGATAAGAATGTACTTACTATAATTCCACTCTGATATTCAGGGAAAGGGGATTGGGTCTCTACCATTTAATATTCGCGTGAAATGCTCACCGAGGTCGAATTAACATGCTAACTGATGGCAAATCTCGTTGGTGCGTTCAGTTCATGACGTGAAAAGGGTCCGCGAATGATGATCAGAAAACATCTCTGCGTTGAGTTGACTCACAGTTGGGGGGGGGGGGGTCCTTGTCCAAATAAAGGTTACTTCGGGCTTGCTGCAAATTCTGAAAGCTGCATGTCTGGTCCACAAAGCACTAAGTAGTCATTTGACTCCTCCTTAGATTGACCGACATAATTTATTAACGGGCCGTTTCGAATGTACAGCAAAGCGTCCATGAAATATAATTCGAAACATCTAACCAACTTTGAACTGATGTACAGTGGACATGACTTAGTTATGTCAGGACGGAACTTCGTGTCGATGCAAAACGTTGAGTTTCTCCACTAAAACATTTAAGTATAACAGCTTGGTCTCGGAGAAACTGGAACACGTCATTCTACTTCGTAGGGCTTGGGGAGAGAGACTCCGAACAGAAGTATCAACTCCAATATATACTACGTACACTCTCCTGCTCTTACTATCCCATAATACTTATCTCTTGTATCATACCCAAGCTTTCCTGACTAACCCTTCTCAAAGAGACTTTATACAAAAAATGTATACAAAAACTGACCATGAATGGTAAGGGAAAGAGAGAGAGAGAGAGAGAAAGAGAGACAAAGAGGCAGAGGGAGAGAGAGGGGGAGAGAGAGGGGGAGAGTGAGAAAGAGACTTAATACAACGCATTTTACATGTATGCTGTACTCTAGTTCTTTGTACGGCATCACAAGGTGGCAAACTTCAAAGTAACGTAGAACAATACCAGCCGCTTTTATGTGGTTTTCTATCTCTAAGTCACTGTCCAGTCATTGCCACTGTCCAGTCATTGCCACTGTCCAGTCATTGCCACTGTCCAGTCATTGCCACTGTCCAGTCATTGCCACTGTCCAGTCATTGCCACTGTCCAGTCATTGTCACTGTCCAGTCATTGCCACTGTCCAGTCATTGCCACTAAATCCACTATTCAAGTAGGGTAGCAGTACCTTTTTTGTTTCATTAACTCATTCAACCTCCAGGTTGCATGGTGGCACTATATAATACATTGCGTACCAACAGCTATTGTATCTTGGTAATAAATAGATTCCAGCTTTCTGGTTCTACAAACTCTATGTACAGTAAAATGGGCAAGTTGCTCCATCAACTTATATTACATGTCTTGGCATGAAAACTAATATATTTCAGCTTTCTACAAGTACTAGTCTACAGTAAAGAGGGCATGTCACTCCACCACTTTACACATACATATATCGATCTATTTATCTATCCATATAGGCCTATATATCATAATCAATTGGGTATGTATGTGTATGTATAGGATAGGTACATAATAAGCGATTATGTATATTATGTATATATATATATATATGAGAATGTATAATATCATGTATGTATGTATGTATACCGTATATCAAAATATATCGTGGTTAAATGTGCACAGTATTAATGGTAAGGCATATGATATGCCTTACCATTAATACTGTGCACATTTAACCACGATATATTTTGATTTGATATGATTTGATTTCTGCCTTTTTTCCAAATCACATATAACAAAAGAATACACATATTTAGAAATTAACATTACACAACACACAAGCAAGCATACTGTCTTACAAATTAATCCAAAGTAAATATATATATACACACACTATGAACATGACAGTATTCGATGTATAAGACGTGTAGCATATCATTCACCAAAAAAAAAAAAAATGTTCAGAGGCGAATCGTTGAATCAACAGTTGTAGATTATGTCAATAATAATTGATTATTCACTCAGAGTATATTATGTCGTTCCAATAAACGAATTTCAGATTAAAAAAATATAACAGAGGGGGATTTGAATAAATTGATTTTTAAATTTAAACATTTTTGGTTATTATAAGAACAGAAAAGCAGGAGACCGCGATCATAAGTAGCAGCTTGACATGGATCGAGGCCTCGGGGTAAAATTCGAGACTTAAAATCGATTTGCATATCTGTATGACGGACGTGTCTACAAAAAAGAATCAATAGTCAAATCCAAAATATCGTAGTAATTTATTAAGTCAAAAATAAAAGGAAAATTCAAAATAGTTATCGTTTATTTGTTATCAGTAGGCATTCTTTAGTATAATACTGTGCTGAGGTGAGTGCTGTGCTGTGCTGTGCTGTGCTGTGCTGAGCTGTGCATGCGATGAAATACAATTTTGTTAATTTAATGTTTGGGTATATATACCTGATTGAGTTGCTTCTGGTGTATCTTTGTGTCACATGTATGTCTGCTACACACTTCTGTATACAATATCAACAATTTCGATGTGCAGCAAATTACTAAAACTAATACTATACCAATATAAACTGTTTATGAGTGAACATAAAACCCCCAAAACTTCTTATCACTCATAAATCATTATATTTCGATAAAATATATTTTTTCATAAGTGCCTTTAAAGAATATAATTTAGTGGTTGTCTTGATTTGCTCAGGGAGATTATTCCAAACGTCAGGTCCATGGTATATAATTGACTTATGTGCTATCATTAACTTGGGATTGTGGAGGTGATAATCTTTGGAATGTCGAGTTGGGTAAGCGTGGACGTTGGAGTTCACAGTGAATAGGTTGTGGAACGAGGAAGGGAGGGTGTTGGATTTGTATTTGTACATGAATATTGCGCATTGTAATGTATGAATATCGTTGATTTTCAGAGTTTTCAGTTTAAAGAATAATGTATCAGAGTTTGCAAGATAATGTGAGTTGGTGCAAATGCGGAGTGCTCTTTTTTGGAGAAGGTGAACTGATTGAATTTTTTGTTATTTTGTTATTTTGTTATTTCATGTAAGATAACCTCATGCAGAATGCTTTGTATATTCATTCATTACTATTTTCATATAGTGCATATTCGGTCATTACTACGGTACAGGCAACCGAACGTGTTAACTTTAATAGCAGACTCATTCATTATCATTACTATCATTGTAAAGTAGTTGGAGTGGTACACATACACTCTGTAAGTTTCCCTTTCCCCCTACCCTTCCCTCTCTCTCTCTCTATCCCTTATTCTATCCAGAGTAGCTAAGTATAGGGTCTCCATACCGTCAAGCCTCGGCTTATTTTGGAGACCCTTCTGTTTAAGTTCCCTAAGCTGTTTGTATTTGTTTTGTTTTGGACTAAAAACTATGTGTCGATGTACTGTTTGTCATAAATGACTTGTACACAATCATATCTGATGTAATGGAATTAAGCAGAAATAAATCAAATCATATCAAATCAAATCAAACATACTTCATCATATTCGCTATAAAATACTAGTATCATTCCACGCATAATGCAATCAGGCCTTTTTTTTTCTTTTCTTTTTTTGATAACC
Source organism: Diadema setosum (assembly GCA_033980235.1). Lineage (NCBI taxonomy): Eukaryota > Metazoa > Echinodermata > Echinoidea > Diadematoida > Diadematidae > Diadema > Diadema setosum. Next base: position 21,149,271 of record CM067077.1, on the reverse strand, counting down.
ATGAGAGTAACAACAGCAACCGTCTTGTTTTTTACACAAAAGTTTACCCTGTTGTGTTACACATTTTTTGTATTTCATTATTTTCATTTTTTTTTAGAAAGTGCAAGCTTCCCAGTTCTAGTCAGGGGAATTGACGTTAGATAATTGATTATTTATACAGAGGAGAATACAAGGATACATCAGGGATATTTTTATTCATATTCATCTATTATGAATTTCCACTTGTGGATTGGAAGCCGTGACAGTGCTTCTGATTTTAGTTTTGGTTCAATGTACTATTGTAAATTGTAAGATTTACCTTACATTTTAAAAATACTTTGACAGACTTTATATTGTTTTTTAATGGAGTGCTGAATGGTAAAATTTTAAACGAAGATATACAAATGATTTTTACACAAAAGAAAATCATGTCGTACATGAAGCTTGAAGTATGATTTAGATGAAACAAAATGAAAAGATGAGAGGAACATCGATGTTTCATCGAGTGCTGGAAATCTGTAAAGTATCAGAAGCTTAAACAGTTCCCATGTGAGTGTGAGATGAAAACGTGAAATGAAAGGAATTATTTGTCATTTGCAGATGAAACAAAAACCCAGCTTCAGTGCTTCAAAATAGTTCTAAAATGTGAGTTAGATATAGAAACAACCAATGTAAAAATGTTCATCAATATGTTAAGTATTGTTGAATATACAAAATGTGAACAATAGTTGTAATAAATTGTTTCTCGAATAAACCGTCTACAGTTGTGGTTGAATGAGAAAAATATTAATATCTCCTTATAGTTTAGGCTTGATTGCAGAATGTTTATATGTTGGGATTTTTGTGACAGCTAACCTATAAACATATGCATCAGATGTGAAAACTTGAACATCTTTCAATTACTGCTCCTAATTGTAAACAATACCTTTACACTAACTATGACATAAACAAGAAGGTGTTGTCGTTATAACAAACGTTCGTTATTCTGAATGTTCGTCATAACCCGATTATGAATGGAGGTTCATTTCGTTTATTTTGAATGTTCGCTATTCCGAATGTTCGGAAATCCAAAAGTGAATTATGGTTCTTAATTCCTAAGGCTCGATAGTCCGAAAAAAAAAATAGATTTCATTAGTAAGAAAATGAAAGAGGGTTCGTTAGCTCGTGATTCATTCATGTTTTTGTTTCTTTTGTTAACTGTAAATGTCCATACGGTGCTGCTATCTGTTCAGTTCTATGAAATATTTTGCAAGGCGCTATGTAATTTTTATGCCTCCGCAACGAAGTGGCCGGAGGCATTATGTTTTCGGGTCGTCCGTCCGTCCGTCCGTCCGTCCCGTTTTGTTTTTGTCGATATCTCAAGAACCGTGTGGTGGTTTTACATCAAACTTGGTATGAGGGTATATCCTTGGGGGGATAATACCTTGTGTGCATTTTAGGGTCACAGGGTCAAAGGTCAAAGGTCACAGGTTATTTTGTGAAAAAATTGAAATTTCATGTTTTTCTCCATATCTCACAAATGGTTCAAGGTATTTTCATGGAACTTAGTATATATGCTTGTACCGATGGGCAGTGATTATCTAGGGAAGTTGGGGTCATGGGTCAAAGGTCAGGGGTCAAAGGTCAAGGTCAACCCCTCAAAATATCACTACTTTCCTTAAAATGCAATATGCCTGAAGGTTTTTGTTTTTGTTTTAACTTGTATGCATGTATTACCCAATATATATTCTGTGAGAAGTTTCTTGCCAAAAGGCTAAAGGTCAAAAGTTCAAAGGTCAAGTGAAAGTGCTGAATTGCACTTTTTCCTCCATATCTCAAACCAGTAACTCAAGGTATCATCATGAAACTTACATATTTATGCATGTTCAACCTAACAGTGATTCTCTTTGGAACTGTGAAGTCAAAAGTCAAAGGCCAGGTTTAGAAAATGCTATTTTCCCATTTGATACTGAAATTATACTTTTTCTTAATACCTTGAAAATTACTCAATGCATAAACTTATAAAAGGGTCAAAAGTCAAGTAAAAATCATCAGTTCCCCAAATACCTGCACTCTGACATTTTAATCATTCATCCAATTGAACCTAGTTCTAGGAAAGTGAACATTCAGCACATTTGTGGCAAACCTGTCATTTTAAGATTTTGCCAATTGTGTGAAACTGTCATCACACATTGTCAAGACATTGTACTATAGACCTATTAGGAGAACCATGCATTATGGCGGAGGCATATCAGTCGCCGTAGCGATATATCTAGTTTTCATACAACAATAATTTTGGATGTTTCTTCCATCCTGGCGTATAGAGTAATATGTGTAGATATACCTCAAAACACATTTCAGTATTTGGAATCCGGTTTGCATCACTTACCCAGTTGTTGCTATACGTTGAGCAAACCTTGGGCAGGCTTTCAGGTTGTCAAGAAGAACCATTGTCAGAAAGGCCTGCATAATATCTGAATAATATGTAAGTAAACTGGTCTATTTGTAAATGTGTTGTTGATTAAATAATGCAATTCATCATCTAACCCTCTACATTACTCTATCCTATGGCATCATCAGAATGACCACTGCATGACGTAGAAATAGTAATTAGAGTTCACTCAAAGGTAGTAGAAATTATGCTTGCAGGTACTCATTGTGAAAGGTCTTAAAAAAAAAACAACAACAAAAAAGTACACTCACCAGCAGATTTAAACTGCACCAAACTTCACAAACGATGGAATACATATACTTAATATTACTCCTTCATCAATAAAGACATTTTGTAGCGTCTTATATCCACGATCACCACATTAAAGACTCCTTCGTATGCCCCTTGTCGTTATTGATCAATATGTTCCTTCTCATCAGCACCCTTATAGTAGTTTCTTCTCTCCCGACGTGGCCACAGATTATTTAATTTATTTTCTGAGTGATTTCTTTTGATTGAGTCTGTTGTAGGACGCATTTGATAGTTACTTATACCACTATTGAAACCGAAGCGATTTTCGCTCCTGCGGTATAGACTCACGCAATGTAAAGCGATTAGATTGACGAAATTACATCTACAAAGTCCGTCTTCTGCCTATACAAATTAATCATTGGTATATACTTCCAATATTAGAATAGAGCATCCCTGCCTGGTATCCTATATAACGAACTCCTTCCAGGTTGACAAACTCGAAAGAGACCAAAGAACCGCCATCACTCGGCTTCCACTTAAAACAGTCAGGTGGAGAGATGTCCTATGTGAGAATAGACTCCATGTCATACAGTGGTTTTCCATTTCTACACCCTCTCTACTACCTGTTATGTGCATTTGCTATCAAGTCTTTAAAAGATGGTGTGTGTAACTGCAGTGCTCTCATTCGTAACATTTTCATCAATCCTCGCCGGCTCACTATTTTGTCCTTTCATCATCTTTCCAGTCGTACACAAAGAAGATGAGACCATGCTCTCCTCTCTTTCTTGTTCTTTCTTGCATACTTTAATTAAAAGCATTCATTTTGAGCCATAACTAGCTTCTCCTTCTCTCTTCCCTCCTTCTTTCTATCTGTTTCTCTTTCTACTCATCTGCCATATTCTTCTCTAATGTCCTGTTATCACAACCGAGTTTTATGGTGAGATATCTTTTTTGCTCATGCTGCTCCCACACTGTGGAACACTGTTCAATGTTATATAAAGGAAGCTTCCACAGTGTTAAAGTTCAAAACTGTTCTCAAGACATTTCTGTTTAAAAATTATTATGAATGTGTGCCCCTGGTCTGTCTTTATTGGAATACCATCTCTCGATCCCCACCCCACTCGTTACACGAAATCGTCGCAACCGTGTGCATGTATGTATCTATTTTGACGAAAGTCACACTGTGCCGTCGTGTATTATTACTTTAGCCAACGTCATTAAATTTTCGTGCCACAGCGCCATCAGACAAGTCAGAGCTAAAAAAATTATCAACGCAATGACATTATAAGTATGTGTGAAGAAAAGGGCAGATGATAGAAAGAGAAACAGAGAGAAAGAAGTAGAAAAGATTGAGAAGCTAGTTATGGTTTAAAATGAAGGTACACAAGAAAGAAGACAGAGGAGGTCACTCGTACTACCACTTCCCCCTTATATTCTATATCCTATCAAATGTGGTTACTACACCATTATGATATACATAATGCATAATGTTACTTATAACTGTCATGACTGTTTGCTCTGAATAGTATCTTATTCTTACGTTTATGGGTAACTTTGAATCATCAGTTTTTGTTGTATTATTTTCTTTATGAGGACTCACATGCCTCCAGTTAATAGCAAAAAATTTTACTTCTGTGAACCCTGGCCCATATGTCACTCTTTAACATAGGTCCAATATAAAAATACCTGTGTATTATATCGATGCATTGCTGTGCGACTGCGTGTTACATCGCAATTATTGTATGACCAAATAAACAGTAACGAAATGAGTTGGGTTCTATCATTTGAAAAAAGAAAAAACATCTTTGCAGATATATCATTCAGAATAGTTCCTTCATCACAATGAATTGTTGTTAACAATGCCAAAATGATAATTTTAGTACTCTGTAAGACTCAAATGTTGACTTATTCTGTGCTGTTAGAAATTTTCTGAAGTTTCCTTTAAACGTGTGCGCATGCAGTTCCAAGCTCTTTAGCATTGCAACTGGAGTATCCTACATGTAAAGTCATCAAAAGATATAGCTGTATAAGATGGAGCACCATCACTATATCACGTCTACTGTTGAAATAGTTCGCTCATCATTAGGTGATCCGAGTATCCTCTCGGATCACCTATTGTATCTGTACGGATTCTTTCTTTAGGTGATCCGAGTATCCTCTCGGATCACCTATTGTATCTGTAGGGATTCTTTCTTCTTCTTTATTTCTTTCTCCTCAAATCTTGTGTAGAGGTTAACTCAAAAAGTCCCCTACCTATCACTTTCAAACTTATACCATATATGTATCATGTCATAAGGACGACAGATCTAGTGTAACAATGTGATCAGTTAACCGTGACGTCATTATGACGTCATTATCTGAAATCACGTTTACATCAATATCTCATTAATGGAACGGAATTTTTGAATGAAATTAACATATCATATAGTTCAAATCAAGCTCTATTGATATATTTCATAAAATTTAGTCACGTTCATAGTAAACGAGCGCGTACGCGCGCGTTGAAATTTAAACATGCTCTAATCAACCTCAAAATTGTTTTGCACACGTTTCAGGTCATTTGCAGCATTTCAAAAAAAAATCGACGGACGCGTACGCGCGCGCATATACGCACGTACAGCTCATATTCAATAGAAATTTCCCTTTTTATTGCACTGATCGAATGTCTGAAATGTGAAGGAATACTTCTACCAAGTTTCAAGTCGATCCGACTCAATATGACGTCATACGGGCCCATCAAAGTTGAAATTCCGCGCGCGCGTCAATGGCAATATACAGTGCAACTATGCCAAAAAACCGCCAATTTTAAATCCGATTTTACTCGTCAGGATGGACGGTGACCTCCCATTTTCTTTACATATTTTGAAAGCTGATGAGTTGTACATGTCATTTCATGGGGTGGCAATGCTGGCAAAATGATTAAAAGATATCTAATCTCTTAATAAAATAAAAAAAGTAAATTTTCAAAATGACGTCATCAAATTTCAAGTTTACTCGAGCATATCTCACTTATCCTTGGCCAATTTTTACCCAGATTTCAGTATGTTGTAGCTTATTGAATGCTCTTTCATTAACATGATAACAGTATTTTGATAAGATGACGGCATCATCTAGTAAAAATGGATTGAAAGTAATCTTGTCAAATTTGACCAGTTTACGTGTTATCTCTATGGGAGTGTAGTTTTTCTGGAAATGAAAATTGACATGACTATCTTTATCGAGCACTAGCTCACTTATGCTTCGGTGAATTTCTCCCAGATTTTAGTATGTTGTAGCTGAGACTTTGTGCTATCGTAAGTGCGCCCTTTGTTTTTTCATATGATGTCTGCATCACGTCAAAAAACTTGGTTGAAATTAAAGCTTATCTTCGATGTATTGAAATATTTCTTTCATTCTGCAACTTTCTTTGCAATAACTCAAGAAAAACATATCTTATCACCCCCATATTTTGCACATATTTAGTTCATGTCACGTACATTATTTGATAAAATAACAACTACTTGATCAGACGCCATCTTGGGTATGTAAATTAGGGTCAAAGGTCATAAATGGTTCATCCTGTATCTATGTGAATACATGTTCTATCTCTCCCATATTTTGCACACGCAAAGATCATGTTACAAGAATCATTTCAAAAAATAACCACTCTTTGCTCAGATGCCATCTTGTCTGTGCAAAATGGGGTCAAAAGGTCATATGTACTTCTTTCTGTTTCTTCGTTATGACGTGTTATCTCTATGGGAGGGAATTTTTCTAGATGTGAAAATTGACATGATTGTCTTTATCGAGCACTAGCTCACTTACCCTTCGGTGAATTTTTCTCAAAATTTAATATGTTGTAACTGAGACTTTGCGCTATCTTTGAGTGCCCTTTGTTTTTTCATAATCATGTCGGAATCATGTTAAAATACTTGGTTGAAATTAAAGCTTATCTTCGATGTATTGATATATTTCTATGTTTCTGCAACTTTCTTTGCAATAACTCAAGAAAAAAAGCCCCTATCACCCCCATATTTTGCACATGTTTAGTGCATGTCACGTACAGTATTTCATAAAATAACAACTACTTGATCGGACAACATCTTGGGTATGTAAATTAGGATCAAAGGTCGCAAATGTTTCATCCTGTATCTTGGTGAATACATGTCTTATCTTTCCCATATTTTGCACACGCAAAGATCATGTTACAAGAATCATTTCACAAAATAACCACTTTTTGCTCAGATGCCATCTAGGTTGTGCAAAGTTAGGTCAAAGCTCATGTACTTGTTGCTGTATCTTCGTTATAGTGTATACAGATGTGGTACCAAAGATGGCAGATATGACTCCCTTTTCTAAATGAGAATCCAAACATCACACAGCCAATGTCTCTGAACACTGATGAAACCTGCATGGTCATGCCTATTGCGATCAGGACTTGAATCATTGATTAAAAAAAAAAATCGGATCACCTTAATTTGTCAGTGATGACAAATTACAATCTCTAGTTAGGTGATCCGAGTATCCTTCGGATCACCTTCTGTATCTGTACTGATTCTTTGTTATTTCTCCCCAAAAGTTGTGCATCGATTAGCTCAGAAAGTCCTCTTCCTATCAATTTCAAATTTATACCATATATGTATCGTCTCCCAAAGACGGCAATCGAACTAAAATCAAAGTGATCAGTCGACCGTGACGTCACTATGACGTCATTATATCAAAACACATTCTCAATCATATCTCATTAATGGAATGGAATTTTTCAATGAAATTTACGTCACATATATTTCAAGTCAAGCGTATTCTACTCGTATTCTCAAAATTCATCTTTATCTTAAAACGCGCGCGTACGCGCGCGTTAAAATATTTGTATGCTCAGATCGAGCTCAAATTTTTTTTGCACACGTTTCAGACCATTTGGAGCATTTTTTGAAAAATTGAAAAAATTGGACGGACGCGTACGCGCGCGCACATATACGCACGCACAGCTCATATTCAATGAAAATTTCCCGTTTTTTTACTTTTATCGGATGCCTGAAATGTCAAGGAATATTTCTACCAAGTTCCATGTCAATCCGACTCAATATGACGTCATACGGGCCTGTCAAAGTTGAAATTACGCGCGCGCGTCAAGGGCGATATACAGTGCAACGATGCCAAAAAAACGCCAATTTTAAATCCGATTTTACTCGTCAGGATGGACGGTGACCCCCAATTTTCTTTACATATTCTGAAAGCTGATGAGTTGTACATGGTATTTCATGGGTTGGTGATGCTGGCAAAATGATTAAAAGATATCAAATTTCTTAATAAAGGAAAAAAAGTAAATTTTCAAAATGACGTCATCAAATTTCAAGTTTACTCGAGCGTATCTCACTTATCCTTTGCCAATTTACACCCAGATTTCAGTATGTTGTAGCTTATGAAATTTTCTTTCATTAATGTAAAAACAACATTTTGATTGGATGACGTCATCGCCTCGTAAAAATGGATTGAAAGTAACCTTGTCAAATTTGACCAGTTTACGTGTTATCTCTATGGGAGTGCAGTTTTTCTGAAAATGAAAATTGATATGACTATCTTTATCGAGCACTAGCTCACTTATACTTCGGTGAATTTCTCCCAAATTTTAATATGTTGTAGCTGAGACTTTGGGCTATCGTAAATGTGCCCTTTGTTTTTTCATACGATGTCGGGATCACGTCCAAAAACTTGGATGAAATTAAAGCTTATCTTCGATGTATTGAGATATTTCTTCCTTTCTGCAACTTTCTTTGCAATAACTAAAAAAACCCAGCCCCTATCGCCCCCATATTTTGCACATGTTTAGTTCATGTCACGCACATTATTTCAGTAAAAAACAACTACTTGATCGGACACCGTCTTGGGTATGTAAATTAGGGTCAAAGGTCATAAATGTTTCATCCTGTATCTTGGTGAATACTACGTCTGGCTTCACGGATCCCCTCCGTATACAGACCGAAGTCAATGATCCCGGCTCCTGTGTGGAGCGTCGCGCACAGATCACACGTCGTTGTAAACCAAATTTCTGACAGCTTTTTTACATTCAAACAAGTTTGAACGTGACGATGCAACAGGCTGGTTGATATTTGTTTTACGTTGAAAATTCGACCGAAATGTTGGATTATTCATTAACGTGGTGTGTGAAGTCTATTCTTGAATAGTTGATTTAACTGTGCAAGCTTAAATTTGCCGACCTAGGGCCGTGAATTAGACGCAATCGAGAAGGGTGAGGTACCTCACCCAATTTTCCATAGAGACAGTGGTTAAGAATATCCACACAGCAATGGGTACTGGTACCTTCCGTCTGTCTACGGAGGACAGATTGTCTTTATCGAGCAGTAGCGTACTATGCTCACGTACATGTACATCGCACTCTCGGTGAATTTCATCAAATTTCACCATATTAACCGTATGTGTGCCTATGTATGCCTATGTATGCCTATGTATGCCAGAAAATCACAAGAAATCACACGGATGGACATGCCATCGCTGTGCCTCTGCCTCGCATTCTGAGAGCTAAAGACATAATGCAACTGATTTATCTGTGATTTCATGCATCTGGACCTGCTGAACATGAATTTTGTGGTTCTGTCCCTGCTGCAAACACCGCTGCAAACAACAGTCTTTCGCGCTATAGTCCCACACATTCATCTTCGTGTCATGGACCACCAGTTCTTCATGCAGAAATTGCAGTGACAATGACGATCTACTGTAAGTTTTTTTCTGATATTGCATACACCACAGGACCTCTTGCTACACACTGTCTGTCGCACCTGATACCCCAATATGGAAACCCGCAAAGGGAAAGCCACAAGTACTGAAGCAATCATTCAGGCTTTTGGAGAGTATATCCAGAGTAGAGTCCTGATTTCCTTAAAGCCATCGAAGAAGCTGTTGAGAAAGCCATGAATAAACAAATGACAAAGTTTGTCCAGCGTCTTGACCTAGTAGTAGGCCTAGTTGAGCAAAAGTGCACCAGTCTCAAGGAGAAGTCCGATCAACATGATGGCTGCATCTTTGACCTGGAAGCATCCCTCAAAGCAAAAGATGCTGTAATAAAACATCTCACCACCGTCTTGATGATCAAGCAACAGCTGTCAACAATCTCAAACTGACGATGAATGAAGCAGAGCAATATTCCTGCCGCAACTCCCTGAAGTTCCCTGGTGTCAAAGAGAGCAGACTAGAAGACACAGACCAACTCATCCGCCAGCTCTGTTCCGACCAGCTCGATGTGCCCATTACTCTCAATGATCTTGACAGATCGCATCGTGTTGCCCCCCGCAACGACATCGCGACATCCCAGCCGTCAAACTTTGTTGCCAGCAACAAACAGAAAGACAATAAAGAAGACCATCTGTAGTAAATGTGACGTGGAAAAGCTTTGACATGGGCCTACAACTGTACATTGATCCCAAATAGGCACTCAAATATTGGGTATTTTGTTGAATTTTCTATATTTTTTTTTTCTTATTGAATTATATGTACACACTTGTATATCTCCAATTTTTTGTTACTATAACTTTTGCACTTCTTTTCATTTTTCTTTTTTTCCCCCAAATGTTTGAGCCTTGTAATAATTTGATTTCTCAAGTGGTCGAAGACAACGGAACCTCAGATACTTTGCATACAGATACTCCATTAATAGTGCATGATGATGTGACGGTTTCTCCTTTAACATCTGTTTTTCAGGAAGAATCAACTACATCTTCCAATTTCTGTAGTGAACAAAATGAAAATGTTGTTGAAAATGAAGAAACTCACTCAAGTGTAGTCAAGTATTATCTGGGTAACGAGTTTGATGTAACAGTTTAGCAATTAATGTTAACAGATAATTTTAGTATGTTACATTTTAATAATGCAAGGAGTTTGTCCCGATATTTTGATCAAATTCACAGTTATATCTCAAGTATCCAATTTTTGTTCTCAGTGATTGGGATATCAGAGACATGGATAAATTCATCTTTGACTTTACCATTTGTGATTGATGGCTATAATTTGTCCATGTGGATCGACCCAGTGGACGTGGTGGTGGAGTTGGTTTGTTTATACATGGAAGCTTGAATTTTATGTTAAAGAATAATTGTTGTACATGTATGAGGGATGTGATGGTGTTCATTATCTGATTGTAGAAATTGAACGAAAATTCCGTAAGTGTAGGAGTTGTGTATCGACAGCCCAAATCATCAGTGTCTGCATTTACATCTTTCTTTGATAACTTGTTGAACACTGAGGATTGGAAGAGTAAAAAAGTGTACCTTATGGGAGATATGTGTACATAATATTGATTTGATGAAAAAACAAGACAATGCACAGGTATTTGATTTTGTTAGTACAGTTGTTTCATCTGGGTTTTGCTCAACTATAGACAAACCCACAAGGGTGAATTCATTATCGGCCACTCTTATCGACAACATCTATACAAATGATGTGCGATACTGTAATCTGTGTGGTATTTTATTGACTGAAATACAGTTAAACTCGCCTAAGTCGACGTCGCATATGTCGAATAATCGCGCAAGTCGAAGATTTTAAAAAGTCCCGATTTTTTCCCATTGACTTACGTGTATTAATTCATTCACAAGTCGAATACTCGCCTAAGTCGATGAAATTCCAAGTACACTTTCACGGAAAAACCATTGAATTCACTGTGCCTAAGTCGAATAAGATTTTTTTATTGTGTAATAAATCACTGTCAAAATCATGAGACGCCAGTTTTTGTTTACATACAGTATACTGTATACCAAAAGAAACTTTGCGTTAAAAACATTAACGTTTCATATACACAAGCGGTTTCACCTGAATCGTTATTAACCCAAACTAACGATCTGGAAAATTAACGTTTGTAGTAACGATGAGTAACGATCCCAAGCGCAAATTAACGATGTTTTGTTGACATTAACGATAGTAACGCTAGAACTCACGCGAGATTTTGGTTTCCGTTACCCAGACCAGGTTAAAGGACGACGCATCGCCTCTGCCGAGTGTAGCGATCTATGCCTTATATACTTAGCGGAGTCTTTTCGCGAATCGTATCACGATTTCGCGAATGGTTAATATGCGACCGGGGTCACCAAAAACGCACGCCGTGCCAACAACAACAAAAATAAGCGGGATGTTTGCCTTCAGTTTTGGAAATGAGCAGTGGTAACAATCGGCTCCATAAGATGCTAGAATAAATGTCAGATGTTTGCTTTTAATTTTGGAAATGAATAAAGGTAATATTCAAAGTGGATAAAGCGTCTTGCTGAAGGGCAAATATCGGGCACACCGTTCCAGCTCTCAGCTCCAAAGTAGACAACATACATGTACATTATACACGTGTTTGCGTGGTGTAACTGTAAGTCGATTTTATTTCGACTTACGCACAAGTCGAAACTCGCCTAAGTCGACATGTTTTGCTCAGTCCCGAGAAGATCGACTTATGCGAGTTAAACTGTATCAGATCATTTTCCTGTATTCTATTTATCTAATGAAGCTGTCTGTGATGATAATGTTGAGCAGGTATCCTTTTGTTACAGGAATGTAATGAGGGCAAGTATCGGTGAGGTAATAGAAGGGTTGAAAACAACAGATTGGTCAGATGTGTACCTTTATAAGGAAGATGATGCTGATGCAGCGTATAATGTATTTTGTGCAATATTTACAGGTTTATATAACACACACTTTCCGAAAATTATTAAGCATGTGTAGAAATGTAAGAAGAGTAGGAAACCATGGGTAACCTCTCGTGTTTTAAAGATCATCAATAAGAAAAACAAAGTTTATAGAGGATATCTTCAATACCAAGAATATAGATATGAAAAATACAAGAAATTACATAATCATGTTACAGTTTGTTTGCGAAGAGCAAAAAGGAATTATTATTTTATTAAATTTGACTCAGATGTGGTTTCATATAAATTCTATACTCGGTAAGAAAAATAATGTGCATAGTGAAGGTATCACATTTGATGGTAAACATTGTAGAGATTCTGATGTAATTTGTGAACGTTTTAATGATTTTTTTTATTCATACTGGATCTAAAGTTAATACATGTAGTGAGATTGACAGTGGAAGAACTGATGATTTTTATGGATATCTGCAAGAACCACTGTCTCATTCTTTATTTTTTAAGCCAGTGACAGAGGAAGAAATAATCAGAACTGGTAAACTGTTGAAGAACGGGAAGAGCAGTGGATATGATGACATCAGCCCAACTATTTTCGAACATGTATTGCCGTATATAGTTCAACCTTTACATCATATTTTTAATTCCTCACTAAGTACTGGTATTACATTGTATACCATCTGAAATGAAACTTGCCAAGACCGTTCCAGTTTTTAAAAAAGGTGATCCAAGTTTGTGCAATAATTATCGCCCAATATCAATTTTACCCTGTTTTTCTAAAATTTTAGAGAGATTGGTGTTTGATAGATTATATTTATTTTTAATTGAACATAATGTGTTGTACATTGTATGACAGCCAGTATGGTTTTCGTCACAATCATTCTACGGACCTTGCCATTATTGAAGTTCATGATCGAATCCTGGATGAGTTAAATTCGGGGAATGAGGTCATTGCAGTTTTTATGGATTTATCAAAAGCTTTTGATTCTCTTTCACATTATATTTTGTTGCAAAATTATGGAATACGAGGTGTTTTTTTTTTTTTGACTGGTTTAAATCATATCTGTTAGATAGGAAACAATACACTGTATTTAATTCTTGTACATCCATACAAAAAATCATTATCACAGGAGTACCCCAGGGCTCAATTCTTGGGCCATTATTGTTTTTATTGTATATTAATGATATTGTAAATGTTTGTTCTGATTGTCGTTTTATTTTATACGCTTATGATTCTGCAGTCCTTGCATCTCATAAAGATATCAATGTGTTGATTTGTAACTTGAATAGAAGTTTGGCTCAGATATCTTCATGGTTTAAAACAAATGAATTATTTTTGAATATTAGCAAGACACAGTGTATCCGTTTTAAAAGGAAAGGTGTACAAAAGGAAATTGGCAATCTGTCTGTCAAAATAGATTCAGATTCTTTAAAGGGTGTGTACAGTTGTGGTCGAGGTGAAGATTTAGCTTTTAACGTTTTGCGAGATAGTCAGAAACTACTCTATGAGATGTCAAAGAGCATGCAGTTCTAAGGGGTATCAAAAGTTTATTCGATGAAAATCGGTTTTGAAATGGCTCAGATATCCAACAACAAGGTGAAACAAAGATACCCTAATAAAGTTGGGGCATGTCGCCTTTTATTATTAGCACTTTTTTGGATATCTCAGCCATTTAAAAACCAATTTTCATCAAATAAACATTAAATCCTTCTTAAAATTACATGCTCTTTCATATTTCATAAGAGGCTTTTCATTATCTCACTTAAGAATGTTCAAAACGTGAATCCGTACCTCAACCAGTACTGTACAGTCCCTTTAATGTTTTATGATTCTGTAAATTTTCTTGGTGTCACATTGACTAGCACTTTAAGTTGGAAGGAACATATTAATTCTGTTTGCCAAAAGTGTCTCGTTTTGTTGGAATTTTAAACCGGTTGAAATATGAATTGCCAAAGTCTATATTATTCATCTTATATAATTCTCATGTTTTATCACATTTGACATATTGTAATTCTATCTGGGGGAGTACATATTCTTCCCACTTGCAAAAGTTGATAGTTTTACAAAAGAAGGCTATACGTATCTGCACTGGCTCTACATATCATTCCATAAAACAACAACTTCTGACTCAGATACCATTTTGGCTGTGCGAGGTAGTGTCAAAGGTCAAGGGTTAAGAGTACTTTGTCCTGTATTTTGGTAATTACATGCTCGATCACTCCAATAATCTGCACACATTTAGCCAATGTTATATGGAGCGTTTTATCAAATAACGGCAATTTCCTAATCAGATACCATCTACGGTTTCTAAAGTAGGATGAAGGATCAAACAAATTAATACAAGTTAATACATGGCATATACTGCCTCCATATTTTGCAATCTTGTCAAGAGAATCCTTTAATACACAAGATAATGGCTTTTTCCTCAGATGCTATCTTGATTTGAAGAAAAGAGATAGATACAATATCTGCAATTTGTTTCTATGTTAGCATAATCCTCTTTCCATTTTAGAATTGTATTTTCCTTGCCTGCGATGAAAATACATAATGTGATACAAATAGTAAGATATCCAGTCTTACGCCGTGACCCAATTGTTAGGCCTACATTGAATCTTCCTTTTCCAATTAGTTATGTTGTAATGGAATATTCAATAGGCAGAATAAAAAAAAATTATGAACCATCAACCATTAAAATAGTATACTTTGTTGTTTCTCATCATTTCCATACCTGTCTCTTTCCATTTATATGATAAAATGCTGTTAAAGATATTTTCCTATCTGAGTACAGGCGGGGTGATGCCTTGTAATGAATTCTCAGTCATGTCTAAGGGACTTTCAATGAACCCTTAAACATCAGCAACAACTTAATTCATAGATTTTTGCCCCCAGTAGAGCTATGTTCTAGATATTTTAAGCAAGTTCACTTTTGTGGTTTGGTCTTACATCACGTCTGGCTGTGGATGGGCCATTACCTTGTTGTACAATCAAATTCTGCTCCATTCTGAGTTCATTTTTTTAGCTTAGCCTCATGAATCACAATATTTTTTTTTTTTTTGCTACACATTAGTGCCTATGTATGCAGGTTGGAACGAACTCTTGCATGCTTCGCAAACAAGCATATAGATCAGAGTGATGCAGAATTGGTATTGAGTAGGTAAGGAGATAAAGTTTGTGATAGGCCTACATGTGTTGTATGGGATGTAAACATTACAGCCATAGGTTGGAAACATTATTTCATTTAAGTGCCGACAAAAACCCTGTAACTCTTTACAGTTGTACCATGTCCAGTGAACACACACAGACACACAGACACACACACATACACACACATACACAACTGCTTCAGAAACATAACAAACAGCTTTATCCACAAGTAAAAACTCCTTTATACTGTTCTCATTCTTTTCCCTCAAATTAATCTCATGTTTTTGTAAGTGAGTAGCTTGGACTCATAAATCACAATTTTTTTATTTTTTTTTTTTTGTGTGTGTGTGTACGTATGTAGTGCCTGTGTATGCAGGTTGGAGCTAATTCTTGTATGCCTTGCATGCAAGCATATCAGATTGGTGCAGAATACATTATTTCATTTAAGTGCCAACAAATACCTTGTTACTTTTACACACTTGTACCATGCACAGTGAACAAATACACACACACACACACACACAACTGATTCAGAAACATAAATAGTATATCCAAAAGTATAAAACCCCTCATATTGTTCCCATTTTTCTCCCTTACATTAACCTCATGATCAAGAGTTGACATAGGTAAAGTGAGAGTCCATGACACATGTGCAGCATAACATGTCACGATGTGTTCTTCCACTGCATACGTAATTTCAATTACAATATGTGACTGCTTCTTATTCCTATTTCAAATGGTGTGACCAAATAAAGCAAAATGTCTCTACACTCATGTATAGCAATGTGTTCAATTTACCTGTGCTTTGAGAAAATTTTGTTATAATGATTCACCTCTTTGTGTGGCCTTTGTGTGTGGTTTGAATGTTATCATGTGATGTTCATTAGGTTTTGTACTTGCTGTCACAAAAATGAGGCAAAAACATTCATTAGTTATCTAGGTCACTGGTTACACAGAATATATTCCTTTCTTTGGGTGCGTACAAATTTGAAGACATACATGATCTTAGCGTGCACACAAATGGCAGGGGCGAATCCAGGAATTCATCAAAGGGGACACCTTTACAAAACGAAATGGGGGAGGTGCACGCTCCTCCCACTTTTTCCATTTAATTTCTTTTGTTTTTACAAATAATAAAGAGGGGATCACATGCCCCATGTGCTCCCCCTACATCCCCCCCCCCCCCCCACTTTTGCAAAAAGCACACATGTCATTCTTTTGACAATGAGTCACTGTTAAAGACATCACCCCTGCATTTCTTTCTTTTTTTTTTTTTTTTGATCAAGGCACAAAGAATTACTGGCCTTACTTGTGTCCACCTTGAACCAACTCACTTAACTGTCTATGGGGTTCAATGAAGGTGGTCAATATCTGCCATATTCTTGGTGTCCTTCATTCATGTTATATGACATTGTAAGCTTGATAACCACTCCTTTGCCATTACGAGAAGAAAACACTGGACAATTCCAGGTACAGTTGTGGTGTGAATTTACTACGGCAGCCAAGATACTCAGCACGATTGCCCACAGGAGGGCATACATTGCAAACAACAATCCTAATAACATTAACAACAGTACAAACATGGTGGCGTGACTACTTCTTTTCTCTTTTGCTTACTCAAGGCTCAATAAAATAGTGCTCTCTCAAGATCTGATATGGCATGTCAAACAAGATTCTGGGTATTTCTTGACATAGCAAAACGTCTACTACACTGTATTAACTACATCAGTATATACCTTCCATAAAATGGAGCAGAATATCCAACTCAAACACAAAGAGAAGGAGTTTTAATTACAATATTAACTAACTCATAAGCTAATAAATCATCACAACTGAAATGATGCTTATAACACATCTCTTTTGGCACTGTCAATTTGATGTTACATGTACACATCAACTATCAAATCCTGGCAAACTGCTGGGCAAATCCAAAATCACCTTGTAACATAACAAATAAAAAGGAACCTACATACATCATGACATTCCTGAACAGGTATTACTAAGGATCAAACAATAAAAAACTTACATAATTACTTATCCTGCAGATTCTAAAAGATACAAAAACACTACAACACTTTTTTGCCGTTTCACATTTAATGATGCACATAAGCACTATGATAAAACCACTAAACTTGTAACAATCACTTCAAATTCCCATAAACTAATATCAAAACTAAACAATTGTACCACTACCATCAATTAACCTACATACCATCTTTGTCACCTTCTCTTTTCAATTCCTTTATGAGAATGTTGGATAATCAAGACAGATAAACATAGCAGCCAGAAGATAAATTCTCCCATTACAGTGCACTCCTGTTATAACGAAATGCTCAAAACCGGCAGTTTTCTTTCGTTACAACGAAATTTCATTATAACCGAACAAATACAATATATAACCAAAACAAGGAAACTACATATAAATATCCTGTTTGCTGAATAGTCATTATACTCTAAAAAGTTATTTGAAATGTGATGGGATAACTTACAATAATAAGCGCAAGTTCCCCTCAGAAACTGTGCGTGTCCCAAGGAGCGAACTCACAGTGGTGTGAAGTGTCACCCATGCAGAGCAGTATATATGCTTCTTTTGCCAGTATTTTCCAACGCAATTCGCATTTCGTTATAATGGAGCACATTTCTTCTGTTTTTCTTTGTTTGTGGCGCTTGGGAAAGACTTTGTCACAAAGAAAATTCCCCTATTACTGTGTTTGTTACAAGCGAATATTGCACGATAGACTTTAATGGTGGTAATTTTGGGACCAGAAGTTTTAGTTCGTTTTAACGAAATTTCATTATAACTGTGTTTGTTGTAACGTGAGAGCACTGTACATAGTACGTGGAGACTAAAATGCTCATTAACATACATGTACACTATTGAAATCAAACACAGTACACCTAAGATCCACCACAGTTTACAAAAATAAACATCACATTGCATGGAAAGAAACACAAAACTACGACATATGCGTCCACTCTGCATGCACTTATTGTTGCCCTTAACACACATCAACATCACTTACAGATAATATAAGGCTTTGGTTCCTCAAAAGCTTCCCTGAGAGTCTTGTCTTAGTTTGTGTATCAGCTTAAAGTACCTTTCATATAACTAACATTGCGAGACTTACTCGCCCCAAAAATCTCTCATGTCTTAGTAATCATGCAATAATGGTTTCGTACCAAAGCAGAGTGGGCTGTGATGAATTCAAACGAGCCATTAGTTAAGCTCAACGTGATGCAGCGATAATCAATGTACACATTTGTACAAAAACATAATTGCATGACTGCTAAGACATGGGAGCACTTTGGGGCGAGTATGTCTCACAGTGTTAGTTATATGAAAGGTACTTTAACCTGAAACATAAACGAAGACGAGGAAACTCACAGAAACTTTTGAGGTACCAAAACTTTATATTATCTTTAATAAGCAATTACAATGTATACACAGACAGCTCTTTGCATAAATACTGTAATACAAATGCATAAGTTTGCAATATTTACTGTCCAGGACAGTATACTATTAATAAAAACAAAAGCTCACATCTGAGAATGCTGGACAGGCATAAGAACAGGGTTTTGTATAACAATACTCATGTCATCAAACCAGGTGATGGGTGGATCTGGCAATCGGTAGCAAAAGCACTGTTCTACAAATCAAACCTGAAAATACACACCTAAGCAGTGAATAACTGTTGCATAAATATCACCTTTCATGAACTTGAATAGTCGTTTCGAGTCAGCATTGGCGATCTCTTTTCTCAGGTTCTGGGACTTTGCATCAGTAACCAGACTGTACGTGTAGGACAGCTCACAATCTTGACGATATAGGTCCATGTCAGTCTGCATGCCGGACTTCAACATGCGACGTTCAGCACAACGCCAATGCCTCCTGACTTCCCTAATCTTATCAGAGAACCAAGGGGCCTTGGGTGTAATTGTCACAGTCACGGTTTTAACAGAGGCATGCTTGTCCAACAGATAATTCAGCATATCATTATACATTGAAATTGCTTCTGTACGACAAGATGTCGCTGGGAAATCAACAAAGCCTGTTTAATATCATGGCGGAAAGAGTCAGTGTCAATATTGCGAAGCTTTCCAAAGCTAACTTTCCTTCTAGGGTTTGGTGGGCTTTTAAGATTAATGGCGTAAAGAATGGCAGAGTGATCAGATGGCAAAATTGGCAATACAGTGATATGGGAAATACTATTTTCACATTTCCTAGTAAAGACTAAATCAAGTGTGTGGCTTGTTTGGTGAGTGGCACCCATAACATGTTGATGGAACCCAAAGCCTTCAACGGCATTGAAAAAAGACTGAGCGAATCTATCAGCAGAAGAACCATCTATATGTACACTAAAGACATCAAGAAGAATGGTTGAATGAGCATCAACAATAGCACTCTCGAGAAGAATTAAAAACTCATCAAGAAAGTCGTTGCTAGTAAAGGTGTGACGAGAGGAATGGGGTGGGCGACAAATGCAACTAGAAATGTCGCTACAGCGACTGGTTATACCCCCGCCAAACAACATTTCATAAGCTTTGGTCAAAACAACATTTAATAAGCTTTGGTCAAAAAACTGAGGAAGTAGCTAAATCCGCAAGATCTTTCCTTGATCTTCTGCCATTAATATGCCGTTACCATGGCAACGTACTTTCGGGTACTGTCGAAAAATGCGTCTTGCACATCTACAACCAAAGGCACACATCTGTACCAAGTTTCATGGAAATTGGGCAAAAACTGAGGAAGTAGTTCGCAACACAAAATTTTCCATCATTTTGGCTCATAATATGAGCTGTTACCATGGCAACATACTTTTTGTCACTGTCAAGAAATGTGTCATGCTGACCTATATCCTAAGACAAACATTCAATATGAATTCCATGAGAATTGGAAGAACACTGATGAAGCAGTTTTGCCATGAAGCATTTTGACCTATATTTTACCAATAACATGCCGTTACCATGGCAACACACTTTTTGCCACTGCTAAAATATGTGTCTTGCACATTAACATATTCAGATGAACATCTGTACCTAATTTTATAAAAATTGATCAAAAACTGTGGGAGGAGTTCGCGACGCAAGATTTGTACCCATTTTTGCCCATATGCCGTTACCATGGCAACTTACTTTTGGGTACTGTCAAAAAATACGTCTTGCACATCTACAACCCAAGGCACACATCTGTGCCAAGTTTTATGGGAATCGGTTGAAAACTGAGGAAGTAGTTCGCGACGCAAGATTTGCAACGGACCGACCGCCCGACCGCCCGACCGCCCGACCGGCCGACCGCCCGACCGTCCGCTGATTCCTATATACCCCCTTCAAACTTCGTTTGGCGGGGGTATAATAAACCTGAACAGTAGATGGAGAAGTGAGATGAATCATGAGATCTAGCAGTTCATAAGACAAAAATTTGTGAATGTCATTGACAACACAACGCGCAGCAGACCTATGCAGGATGCAGACACCACCTCCTCTAGATGTCTTCCTGGAATGATTAATAACATTGACATTTGGAAGGGATAATTTCAATTCAGCAAGGGTAGGCTCATCCCTCTGGTCACTTGAAAGCTATGACTCAGTGATGACTAACATATCAATATCATTATCTATGATCAGAGTTGACACTGCATCGACTTTATTCGTCAAGGATCTTGCGTTCCATAACCCAAATTGAGACCCAGTGGAAGCATCACAAAATGACTCTGTTCAGGGGATACAATAATCACAAACACAATATGTTAACAGAAAAGGCAAAAATAAATTATAACATATTCAATACTCTATCCACAGAGGTGTAAGACCCTATATGCTCAATTCAACACAAATATTATGCAAATCTTCCTGATCCACTTGTAAAGATCTACAATTATAACCAAAACCTATGTGAAAAAAAAATGAGAAAAATCACTCAAATCTCAAAATTTCAATTGAAAATACAACCAGCTGAGTGCAAGTAAAATTTACAAAATAGAAAACTGACTTGATTTCCCACCAAAAAAAAAAGCCAAAAAAAAAGCCAAAAACAAAAAACAAAAACAAAAAACACAGAATTAGCTTTACACAATGATGTAACACCATTCAAAACACTAAAGGACCCTCTGAGAACAAAACATACTTATACAGAGGACAGAGTCTATGGGCTTGAGTATGACAAAAACAAACTTGCATTGAAGCAATGCAAGCAATCATACAACGATGTAATATATGAGAACACCAACTACATTGGTGAAAAGCAAACAAATTACTGACAACCTCATAAAGGTTAGACAGTTGTACAGTAGTTGACAATTGTGACCGGCGACAACGGTTTCAGGCAAAAGTCGGGCATTTTGAAAATTCATTTTTTCACTGAACCACATTGCCCATTTCCTAAGCTTTGCATTGATATAAAACACTTGCATTTTTTGGCACCATAAGTGGGCATGGAAAGCGAAATAAAATGCACTTTTTAAGTTGTTAGCCTCACAAAATTGCGAGAAAACGGGCTTTGAAGATTCACCTCTTTCTCATAGACAATGTCCGAGCGGCGATGCGAGGTGAGAATCGCCCATCCGTACGATGGTGCCAATCGATGTTAAGCTCCGCCTCTAGCAACCACATTGCCTTCTGATTGGCTCACTGAGAGAGTCAAATTTCCCGGGCACCCTTCCTAGGAGCTCAGCGTATGGAGCCGAAACACAATAAGCTTCGCTCGGGTTTGTTTTACCATTACGTCTTTCAAGATGGCGGATACGATAATTGCACGTATGGTGTACATGTGTATGGGTGCTCGCATTACGCAATGGCATCCACACGCAATGACCATGTGCATGTAACAGGAGCGGGTGGCAAATCCACACATTTACAAATCGCGTTTTCATTGTTGTTGATTTGACTTTATCATTGGCGACCCTTTTGTAGGCAGAAAAATGCCAGTGCTGGCAAAGGTCACGTTTCCTGTTTGTTTTGCTTTTACAAGCCGTGCATATGTTGCCTTGTTCGGTGGTGTGTATATTAAAACAAACAAACAAACACGACTCGTTAGTTCGTGCGATCTTGATGTGTAGTATTTGAATATAACTGGTTTCATGTGACGTCTCCTTTCCTCTCATCTACCTTCCCTTGAGTCAGTCTGCTGTCATAATTTTTACTACATGTACACGTAGACTATTGTTTTTTCTTTTCACACGATTATGTCGTGCTAAATGATATTTGTTTCACTTCTGTTGTCGAACATTGCGGTAGAATAGTTTGGATAGAAAGCCAAACGAAGAGCACGCACTACAGCGTATAAACCACTATAGCAAGAACAATGGAGCATGTAATTATGCACGCGTGGACAAAGCATTCCCCAAACGCTGCAACTGGTGTCTCCGAAAGCCAAATTATGTAAATGTGTGCGACGCACCAGCCAATCGCATGCGAGACCTTGCGCCGTAGCAACGCTGGGGATATTGGCGCGGCGTTCGAAAGAAGCTCGAAACTGACGAGTGCGATCCAACATAGGGTGCTTAAAATTCCATTTTCGGTAGGAAAAACGTATTCTTATGCTATGAAATTTAGTGTAGACGTAGAAAACATATCAAAGATTTGATTTCTGCAAAAAACCCAAATCGACAAAAATAATGGTAAGGATCTTTGTACCCCGCCTCGGAGGGAATTTGCTCTTGCGACTTTTGCCTGAAACCATTGTCGCGGGTCACAATTGCATCAGGGGTCCGGTGCATAAAAGTTACAATTATGGTAACTTTGCCACCAATGGTAACAACCATGGCAACAATACTCAACAGCCAATCAAAATCAAGAATTCCATGGAAGTTACCATTAGATGGCAAAGTTACCATAATTGTAACTTTTATGCAACAGGTCCCTGATCTCTGTCTTTTTTCTTTTTTTCTTTTTTAATGAATACACAACATAGTCACGTAGGCAAGTTAAACATCTATGGAAAGGGTACACCTGGTACAATTTTTCTGATGAAAAAAACAAACAAAACTTTTGTAACCTACTAAAGGTGTAGTACAATGTATAATCACTAAAAATAAAAGCATGTTAAACATTTTATTCATCAGTAAATAAAAAAATAGAAGAATGAGTTAATGCATGATTAACATGTCAACCCAATTCTATTGTCTATACCAATACACAAAAACACATGGGCCAAACTATCCAGGTGCACAGGCAGCACAGATAGAAGACAGGTGTAACGGGGGGTAGCGAGCCATCAGGGTGCAGTCCAAGGAAGGCACATGGAGCATGTAGGGCATCTGTGGGCTGCTGACATGACAGAGGCACGAATGGAAGCAGGAAAGAGTCAATGAACTGCAAAAGGTGGGCTGTGGCCCGCTGGAACTGTCAAGGGGATGACTGTCAACATACACAAGGTAGACAGCAGGAACAGAAGGCAGGGGTGTGGCTGTACTAAAACTTGGCTAACAACGAGAGAACAATACTCGAGTGCATCATCAAGCCACAGCTAAAGAGGTGTATCCCGTCCCATGGGTGACATGTGGTAGACATTGTCAAGCTGTCAGAAAGGAAACTGCTGGTAGTGACACACAAAAATTATGGCAATACAGGACCAAGATGAGCATCAGATGTATCCAGCAGAACAGTCAGGGAGCAGACATCATCTTTGTGATTGGAAGTGCCAGGGGCAGCAGTGAAGGGCACCCTGTGCTTGTGGTCAGGTGCACAGACTTGGGCACTACCTGGGTTTTGCGTCACTGCTAGGAGACCAGCGTCCATAACTTTAGCCACAGAAAGTGGACCATGCGCATGGGCAGCACCTTCTCTCTTGTGAAGTCTGTGCACTGCAAACTATTGTTCTTCCGACACTGCTGAAATACAAGCATAAAAACATGTTGGTGGAATGGAAGAAAAGCATAAATGTTCGCCAGTATGATGAATGTTATAAACTGTTTACTTAGCGTATGTATTTCAGACTTATACAGTGTAGAATCAATTTCATTTAGTGATAACTTATGAATGCAAGTGCACTGAAACATTACAGTATAACATTAGCTTTTCTATCATTTTTAATGTTTATCTTATAATCACATGTACTTATTCTTTTTACAAGCATATGCCCAATAAATTAGTGCATGCATATCATGTATTTGGTTCAAACAGAACTGGAGCTGTAATTCTATACCTACTATTGTACAAGAAATGACAAGTGCTCAAAAATAATTTCATATATGCCAGAGCTGTACACTAACTAAATTTTCCTGCTGGTTCATTCATGAGGAGTTACTGGTGTGACAGTGGGTCTGGAAAACCATAGCTGCGGCACTGAAAAGCATGCAATATGAAATTGATCAATAAATAGTTTCTGACACCAACTTACTGTGAAATAAATTATTAGAAAGATTTCAGAAAGTGAATGATTTGAAAACTCTGTTCATATATTCTTTAATGGACCACATTTCATTAAGCTTCAGAACACACATTCTATAAAGATAATTACACTTGTACTGAGTAACTGAACGCTGAGTAAGATTGAGGCAGCCTTTCCCAAATGTTATAATACCTATATAACAGGATATAGAAAAAAATGGGAGAGTGGAAGACCAAAAAAAAAACTTACCTTTTAAGACAGCTGGATGAAAGCATAGACATGTCAGGCACAGAGACAGACCACTTCAACCTACATCCGGCAAAACCAAAACCATAAAGATGTAAGATGCAATAATCCAAAACTCACCGGGTATGTGTTATTTCACCAGCTCCAAGTACGATATCACTGGCTTGCAAAGACTAATATATCGTAGCAATCACTTAATCCAAAAGCTGTGCTACACATGCACCACACACATGAGAAAACCTGTGCTGCACATGATCAATTAATGTCACTCTTTGTTTTTTAAATACAGCATGAAGTACTCATCGATATACAATATATCACGTGAATGCACATCAGGATTTCGCATAAGATACACAACTCTATTTTCATTACTTTCTTTCCATTGATTCTTCCGCTCTTTTACCACACAGTAAAACAAGCTTATCCTAACGAGTACTTGACTTTCTGAATAAATACAGGACCCTACATCACACTTTTGAAATGATCATTATACAAAATCAAGGTTCATAAAATGAAAGCAACAATTTTTTTTTGGCAATGTTGTGTTTCTGTTCTGCATCAGTTATCATGTCTTTTCTCTGTATGTTCTATTTGAATCTTATACCTGTTCCATTTTGTTTTAATTTTGTTCTTTCTCAAATTTGCATGCAACAATGAAAACATTTGCAAGCTTTAATTTTCAGACAAAAGCAACCTTTATTAGCAATCAGTTTGTGAAACAGGATTTGTATAACTATCTGGAATTGGTGTTGACACAGCTCACTCAATATGTTATTGCCACTACAGTTGTAGTACACTTGGGTCTAAACAAGAGTATCTATCGTTCATTTTTGCAATGCCACAATTTTTGTCTTTCCCTTTCACCATGTCACACATTACCACCCCCCCCCCCAAAAAAAAAGGAATAAATCAACAAAAATCAAAGATCATTGTTTTTGTCATATTTGTGTGTTGTCTGTTCAGTTGTCTTTATGTTAGTCTTGTCAATTTTTGTTCTGTAATGCTACTGTTTTCTGTTCACTAGTCTTGCTTATGTTGTTCAGATCTCGTTTTCATATTCACAAGCATATTTTCAGTGGATCCTTCAATTCTTTGTACTTTTAGTCATTGCATATTATTTCACATCAATCATTGGGTAGGCATTGTAATGTTTCAATATGATAAGGTGTCATTATTGTTGTATACTCTACACATCTTACATTGCTGCACTTACCTTATTCTCTATTATAGAATCTAATATATACAGCTGAATCATGACAAATGAAAATACATTCAATGTGATTTCAGGATATGTGGAATTACTTTAAATAAACTTCCAATGTTATTCACAGAAAGAAAATTCATTAAAACTGAATTCTAATAGCCTCATGATAACTGTAATACACTGGAATAACTTCAGTGAGAAGTGCATCAAAACCAATGCTATATACATGATCAATCAATGTATCACCTTCTGTAGTAGCATCAAGTACGTGCTGTTGATATCCATAAGAACACATCAATTTATGCACACAAGAATCACTTGAACCTTGTCTGAGATTCTCATTGAAGTCACCCATAACTATGCATTTTGTACTTCTTTGCTGCAATTCTATGAGCAGTCTCTTTAGTTTCTCACAAAATTCTTTTTTGTCATATCTAGGAGGTCTATATATCACTGAAATGATAAAAGAAGGGCAAGTTATTGCAAATGTAATACATTCTAGATTGTTGACATGTAAATCTAGCCTACTAATAGATCTGATTTTACTGTACACTGCAACTCCACCATGTTCTTGATTTTTCAGTGCTGAAAATAAGGGACTTTCATCTGAATAAGATTTAGACCGAGGCTGATTGTACATTATGAACTGATCTAAATTCACATCAAAAATGTCATCATTAAGCCAAGTTTCAGTTAAACAAATAATATCAGAATTTCTAAATAGGAAATTTGATTGGATATCTTTGAAATGTGCTTTAAGACCTTGAATGTTATGTAACATTATACTCATAGTGGCAATGGAGACATTATTGTCAATGTTCATTTCATCAACAAATGTTGGCATGTTCTCTAAACTTTCTTTAACAGCTGAATTGCAATACATAACTTTTGGATCAAAATCTTCAATTGTTAGTCCACATAATGATGTAACACGGCTAAGAGCTACATATGCCTGTCCAGGCAAAAATATATTTTTCAGAGAAACAACAGCTTTTTCCATTGTCATGCCTTGTACTTTATGTATTGTGCATGCATATGCTAATTTCAAGGGAAATTGTTTCCGAGTATATTTTTTTCCAATGGATTCCTGTTGCATTTCTATTGACTGAGTTCCTACTTTATTGTTATCAAATTTCACCAGCACACTTGTTGGTCTTGCATTTTCATTTACCCTTACTATCTCAGTTACAGTGCCAATGCAGCCATTTGATAAACCTTTAGTCACATTCACATTTTTAATAAGCATCACTCTAGAATTTTCAGCAATCCAAAGATATGCTGGCAAAGAAGCTTTAGTACATCTCCGTGGTTTGTCACATGTTTTGTTTTTACCCTCATCACTGAGTTCAGAATCTTCTGCATCAATACAGATGATATTTGTGCATTTCTTGTGAAGCATTATTTTATTCCAGTCATTTACTTGTTTGTTTGAAGAATATATATGCAATGCATCCTCACATTGTTCTCCGGTTTGGCATGATTGAAGAACTGCTATATCATTACTAGACAATTCATCTTCCTTTTCTTTAATCCTTAATTTGTTCAAAAGAATGGCAAACTCTGCATCATCCTTTTGTCTCATTATTTCTTCCAAGTTAATTACACAGAAGTTGTCTTTCCATAAAGAACTTTGCAGTGTATCTTTATACAAAGGAGTACCTTTTACTGGGGGTAACTGATAGAAATCTCCAACTGCAATAACTGAAACCTTTCCAAATGGAGCATCATCACGTGTCTGCTTTATTTGCCTTAAACGTCCATGTATATACCACAATAGCTTCTGATCAACCATGGATATTTCATCAATTATAAGTATCTGTAGCTGACCCAGCTGACTACGTAGATGACTTATCTTTTCTTCTCCAAGGGGTTGGTAAGGTAGTGTAGCAGAAATGGGTATGGACAAAGCATTATGAATAGTACTACCATCAATGTTGTAAGCTGCTATTCCAGTTGGAGCTACTTTCATAATTGAAATATCATCTGGATTATGCATCATTCTGCTAAGAATTCTTCTCCCTTCATTGCATATGCATTTGACAAGATGACTTTTTCCTGTTCCAGCACCACCTGTCACAAATATCTGAAATGATGTAGGTTCTTTTCCGTTAACTCTGTCAAGACACCATTGTCGTATTTCGTAGAAAACCTTCTGCTGCTTGCTATTTAAAGTTCTTAGTAAGACATTACTGACTTCTCTTGAAATGCTACATGATCGAAATTCTATGCCATATGACTCTTTCTCCTGAGATTTAGACTCAAGATCTGGGATTCTAAATTCATTGCCAGCATCTTCAACTTCTTCACGGACTTTAGCTGTTTCATGTCTCTCAACTTCTGTTTCTGGACAGAGTAATCCCCATGCATCTTCTTGTGGACCAAATTTCTCAAGATACTCTTGTGCTTGATCAATTGTATCAGCATTTCTTTCATACTGACAGAGATTTCCATTTACAATACTTTTGACACTTTCCAGACTCTTATGAAACATTCGAACAGATCCAGTTTGATAGAATTCCTGATATGTCAAAAATTGGTCAGGTTTTAACTGTTTATCAGTGCGAAATGGCAAAAATAGTTGCAGTATACTCTGATAATATTTTTCTGGGCTTACAGTTGGTGAAAAACGAGGATATCTCACTACAGCATCATTGGTTCTTGATCGTTTTTGTACATAGCCCAGCTGATTTCTCAATTTGAACACATTCTGTTTTTGTTTCACACCCTTTATATCAGATTCACTGAGTAGTCTATACTTTGAACAAAATGTGGCTAAACACATATTTTCAAATTCAAAACCATCAGGTCGGGCTTTATATTTATCAATTCTGTTTGGCATCCATGGACTCCTATCATCATCGTCTCGTCTGCTTTGAATAACGCACAATGGTAAACTCATTCTCACGGGGTTAGGTCCAACAGGTATAAACTCTACTTTTCTTGAGCATTCTTTCAATCTCAGGCTACAAACACGAAACACACTTTCTTGCGCTGAAACTTCACGGTTTTGCATATACACATGTCCTATTTCTTTCATACTTTTCCGAGCATCTTCATTGCCCTCTTTCATTTCACTTTCTGCATTTTTCAAGAGCAAACCCATCTCTCTTTCTGCTTTTGACATGTATGACACAACATAAACAATGCAGGCGTACTCATTTGTTATATACTGCAAATCCATATTGGCATTCCAAGCTCTGAGTAAGAATGGATTGTATTGATTCACCCATATATCTTTTGGATCTCTTCTCAAGACTATATCTTCTTTTGTAGCTACAGCATTGTAGGCATCTTCAAATTCCCTTTGACACATTCCAAGAACTTCAAAGAGCTGTCTAGCATCATCATAAGTCTGTTCCATACATGATGAATTCTTTACTGTAGACAGAATATCTTGAGCTTCATCTGTAACTTCTGGATTATCATTAGGCTTCACAACAAATGTTTTCTCAGAAGGTGGTCTTGGAAAATTAAACCTACAGGTAGTTCCTTTTTTCTTGCATGACTTTGAATGTTTCTTTGAGTGAAGCTGAACGTTCTTCACTATTTCATATAATTCCACATCTTCGTTCTCACATGGAATGTTGCAGGAAATGTACTTATCAACAAAATCTACAACAGTTTCATCTTTCTCGATACCCAAGGTAGGTGCATTTTCAACCCAGAATAAACAGTGCGTGTGTGGAGATCCTCTTTGTTGAAATTCAATTCTGTAGAAGTAGTCAATTATCTTGCCAATAGGTTCTGCGGCAGAAAGAATCACTTTGTTCAAAAATGCATGAAAGCGTTTGTCAAATATGCGAGCTACTGTCACTGGATTTGACTTTAATAAGTTACACTTATCTGTCCAATCAAGATCATTTGCTTTTCTTTTATCACCTTGCTGATTTAGCAATGTATTGATAACTTCAGGCCATCTCATTTCAGCTGAGGAAAATGATGCAAACCATGTGGGCTTTCCAAGTTGTCTAACCATTGCTAATACATCTTTCTGTGTAGATTGCCAGTATGGAGGTGTTCCCCGTATTTGTTTCAGAAATTTGTATCCTCTATTTGAATCCAGTATCTCATGAAGTTTTCTTGAATCTTTTAGATCTGAACATTGCACCGATATGGGATTATCTATTCCCTCTGAGCTTTTTCTAACAGCTATAGAAACACTAGAAAGTATTTGTTGCAGTTCATAAATACATTGAGCATAGAATATATATTCTGTATTTTTTGCAAATCTGTTGTCAACATGCATCAAACGATTATGTAAATAACGACCAAGCGTTACTTCAATGTACCTGGTATCATGAAATGTTGGTTGGCCTGTTGGAAATAGAGCAGGAAAACATTTTGCCTCATTACTCTTATCCATCAACAATGATACAGGACTATTCTTTTCACAAGGTGCACAACATATAATATCATCGAAAAACTGATCAAGCACTTCTTGCCTCAAATCAACCTTCTGCAAACATGTGTCTAACTGAATCCCTTGTAATCGTCCATCTTGATCATCCTCTACATCATCGTCATCATCATTCATTTCACTTGAATCCAACGGTTTAACACAAGCTGTTTGACTATTTTTCTCTGATAAATCAGAGCTCCAATCACTATCTATAACAATATCAGAATACCACTTATTATTTTTCTTCAAATATTCCAATGCAGCAAGCACATTCCTTTTCTTCACAAACTGATATTCATAATGACCTTTATATGACAGTTTCCTCTTCAGTTTTACACGAATAAATTGATCATCAGTCTCTGGTCGAGGTAATATCTTTACAGTTTCATCTGTGCGTGAAGGTACACAGACTGTTGGGCCATGTACTCCATATTGTCCTCCTTTAGGCAGGTTCAAAATTTTCATAAATGGAATGTTTAGAGCAATCAAATGCGTTTCCAACTGATTCAGATTTGCAAGTTCAGCAGGAATGGTATGTAATTCTAAGTTATTTCGACAAGCTTCAGAAGGCATACTACCAACTACTAATTTCCTGTGGCAAGTGTAACAAACCCATAGAGAATTTCTTGGTGATTTAACGATTTGACAGTCAACATCGCAGTCATCACTGCATGTATGCAAGTACTCCTCTTTTATGCATTTCTGATCATTATATTTTGCTTTTCTGCACTTCAATACTTGGTTTTTGAATAATAATTTCAAACACACACAACACACATATTCAGGGCCATGTGAAACAATTTCCCTAAAATTTTTCAAAACATGATCACGATTTCTCATATTCATTTTTCCTCGCCTTTTTCGTTTCATGTTTCTCATCGCAACCTGCTGTCTGTACTCAGAATTTGTCTTGTACTTACTGTTTGAAATTTCTCTCATAATTTTCTTATATCTTTCCCTAAACTTGATATTGTTTTTATAATTATTTTTCTTCATTTTCTTAAGCCTTTCCCTAAAAGTGGAATCTAAAGAGTATTTGTCTTTTTGTCTGTTCTTCACTTCTTCTTTCTTTTCTAACCTGTAAGGTACATCTGTTTGATATTTTACTTTCTTTGCAGCTGCCTTTCTAACTTTGCGGAATAGAAAAGGCTGATCATCTGAAAAAAATTCTGTTTCTAACAGCCTTTGCTCACTTCTTTTCTTTTCTCTCTGTGCTCTCATTCGATCTCTATTTTTCTGTCTGGTAACATTAGCATTTCTTTTTTTCCTTTTTTTTTTCTTTTTAATAGTTTGCTTAGTAGTTTTAACTTCTTCAGATTCTTCAGTACGCCTACTCATTTTAACTTCATGTTCAATGTCATCCTCTAATACTCCATCGTTCAATACATTTTTTTGACGATCACTGACTTGTTTTGTAAGTTTTCTCTTTCTTGTCACAGGTGTTCCCATATCAGTAATGTTTCGTGGACTTGACAAATTTTGGGAAAAACCTACAGTTTGGATCCTTGGACACACAGATTCTACAACATCATAATGATTGCCATTTGTGTGTTGCAAGTAAACACCTCTTTGTGATGTAACAATTCCAAATTGAAGTTTGCTTGCACCAAATAATTTCCATTTTGAACAGTTTTCTTCATATATATAAATATCAGCATCTAGTAGATTTGATAAGGCCATTATTTCCAATTCTGTAGCCCATGTGCCATTGTTGAATACTCTTTCCTTTGTAATGTATTTTACAACATCTGTGTATCCTGATCTTAAAAGGCTTACATAATCTTGCTTGTTTTGTAAAATATGCTTAACTATTGCTTTTCGAACACAACGGTGTGAATCTTCTTTGCCACATGTGACATATGATATAGCTCTGTAAAAGCAATTTCCATCACCAGTAATTCTATAGATAGTCAATGGTTGTGACAGAATAGTAATATCATCGTTTTGTACCATGTGTTTTCGCATATCAGTATTGCCACATTGGTCATTAACTTTTACACCTAATTTCCAGCAAAACTTTTCTCTATCAGATTTATTCACAGGACTGTACTTGAGATTAATCCTTTTTTTATCTCCCACTTGCTTCACCTCAGATGCATCAACATCGACATTTACTGTCTGTTCACATGTGTTTTGTGATGGGATTTGTGTCTCTTGCACGTTTGATACCATTGTTTGTTTTGAAGTCATTTTCCTCACACCAACACTGCAACTCTTTAATGTTTGAGTTTTAGTAATTTTACACGATAAATCATTGCTTTCCTTCTTATTTTCCACAGCTGCATCTGAACTCACATGAAACACTGGTAATTTCTCACCCAAAGTACCAGATTGAACAGAAGTTACACTTTCCACAGCGTCAAAATGATTGCCTCCAGTGAACAGAATATATATGCCTCTCTCAGTTGTTACTTTGTTGTAGTAACCAGGTTTCCTTGCAGACAGTATTTGCCAATTTTCTGTTTCATCATCATACACATATATATCACGATCTAGCATATGTGCCATTGAACTAATATCAGTGTGACCAGCCCACGTTCCTAAATCCATCAATTTCTCTTGAAAAACAAAGTCCCTGACACTCTGATATTTCACTGAGTTTATTACTTTTTTAAATAAATCACCCGTTTCCAGTAAATGTGCCACATTGGATTTCCTGAGCATGAAATGGTTTTTCTCGCTGCCAGTAACAACATGAGCAATACTTCTGTAAAAACAGTTGCCATCACCCATAACTCTCTTGATATTTACAGGTTTCCTCATACACAAACTTTCATTTCTATCGTGCACTGATTCATCGGCAGAACCACTGTAACTGAAATTCAATTTATTGCACAAAGACTGTTTGTCTACGTACGTAATCGGCACAAATTTGAAATTTTGATCTCTTCTTTCTGTTGTCTTCTCAAATGAAACAAATTCAACTTCATTCTCATTTCCATAGACATCACTGTTTACATTAATTTGGTTTTTCTTTGCTTCACTTTGAGTCTTACAGCCAACATTGTTAATCCCTTTAACATGATCATAATGTTTTAAAATGTTGCTATTTTGATCATTTGTATTCTTACATGCAGTATTTACTGGGTTTGATCTCTTGGAGCCACTAGTGGTCAATGCATTTTTCTTAGAATTTGATTGTAATACCAGACCGGTTAGTTCAAACTGAGTAGTATGTAAATCACATGCCATTGATTTTGCCAAATTCAAACAGTGTACCTGTATACCTTGCCATGATGAAATGCTAAGCAAGACACTGCAACCATCTTGTACCAAGTATCCATCATGACTTCTGGAATGAGAATCAAATACATAATAACCGTTGTCATGTGTAATGATTGCAAATGTACTCTCAGCAAAATTCATAAGACATGCATCATATCTGCACAGTTCTTGTTCTAAAGCTTGGCTCAATGACAAAGCACCAAAGTTGGACAAAATGTTTTGATTTCCATGCAACACTCCGTATTTTGACTCAGCATAAGTTATTTGAAAGTTTTCATCCAAAATATGAAGTTCCTTGGGTAATTCATCTATCATTACAAGCTCTTCATTCAGTGGTGAATCCTTCTTTATGTAATAATACAACTCATTCCCAAGTGTCAAAATCTGATCAAGATCACGAGGTCTCATTTCATTTCCATTCTTTGTTTGGGTGTAGAGAACAGCCACAAGGGAATTACATGCACATTGTTTGCCAGCAGTATAACCAAAACGTTGATCACCTTGATTAAAATTTCCTTGTGTAATTGTTTTCGTCCTGGGATATGATTGCCCTCTACCACATTCAGAACTCGAGAGTGAAACAGGCTTACAGACACATTCTTCAGTCTCTAAATCACTTGCAGCTGGTTCATCATCTAATACATGTACTGTCAATTCCTGTACATCATATGAATTATGGTGGTCAGCACTTTTTGCAGAATCATCATTCATTACTATGCAGTCAAATGGATTAGTATTTTGTTCACGTTCAGGCAAGAATATTGATTCATTACAAACTTCAGCACACTGTGTAGCTGAAACAGGTCGGTGACATGGAGAGTGAACACTAGCATCTGTACAAGAATTCACAGGGAACAACTCCTTCACTGATATTTGTCTGTCACTTTCAACATCTTTTCTTTCACTGTAACATGGGTTCAGTTCATGCACACTGTGGATTCTGTCACACTTCACTTTGGACATATCATTCAAGCCTGTGTTGTCTCTACTTGTGCATTTACTGTCCTCACGGTCAGATATTCCATTCTTACACAGCTTTCCATTCTTTGCTACATGTTCTCTTTCAGGAATTACATGTTTGACCTTTCCATCATTACGAACCTGTGAGTCAACATTTTTTACCAGTGGCACACTTTGTCTGTTGCGGATCTTCGTGAAACGACCGTTCTTTCTTGGTTGCCGTGCATTCCCACCTCCATAAAGCATGGTCACATTCCAGAGTTCTTTTCCAATGTCTGTGGAAGGGACATAGGCACATGTAGTCTGATCACCATTTGGTTCACAACATTCATTAGTCATATTAAAAGTGCTTCTAGCCACATCAGCCCAACTTCTCTGTGTTTTCGCACAGATTTGCTCAGTGTATTTTGCCATAACATGAGGTGACTGAACACACTTTGAATATACATTCAACACAGATTCAGTGTATACCTGCAGACTATCATTTCGTTCTATGTCCAAGTTTGCATTCACATTTCGCTTCACAAGTTTACCAGGTTCTTTCTGCCTTCTTTCTAATTTTGATTTCTTGCCCTTGCTGGTCTTCGCTCTTTTCTGCTTTTCAAGATAGTAGGCTTTCATTGCTTTGCCAATGTAGGTCACACCAGGTTGGAGAATCACTCCATTTACTGATCTCACTGAGCTCTTGTTATTGGTCTTGGTCTTGGGATTGTCAGTCATTGTTTGGGATGTTGTCACTTTTGTCTTCCTTGATTTCACAATTGTCCAACCATCATCAACTGCAATTTCTAATGGCTGGAATTGCCTCTTGGTCAAATTTGTAATGAATGTCGAATCTGATTCATCTCTGTCACAATCTGCTCTTTTCTTCACACGCACATTTGTCATTTCTGAAATTCCAAGTTTGTCCTTTCTCTTCACATACCTCTTTTTCAGTCTCTTGGTTGATTTCTTCCACTGGTTGCTCTTGCATGATGAATGTGAAATATCAACACCAAAATCATCTTCACCAATGTCTTCGAGAAGCTCATATCTGTTGAAATGACAGGGAATGCCAACTTTGTCAAAGATGCGATGGGCAATATTATTGCTTCCACATGCTGAACATATCCAAATCAACCTTGCATCACACAGTCTAGCCTCAGAAATGGTTCCTGTACACATCACATGGAACTGTTTGCCACAATCCTCACATGGTACTTTGCTTTCATTTTCATTGATCACATTGCAACATGCACCACATTCACTGACCTCTAGATTTCTCATCAAGTCACAACTTTGGAGGATATCTAGGATATCACTAATAATATCCTTGAATTCACTTGCTTCCATTGTCAAACTATATGGCCTTAAATCTTTAAACTTATGCTACAATATATCAATCAACTGTTCAATTAATATACTTCTTGAGTCCGTATACCTCTATGAATCACGTCTACTCCACTAGTATTATGATTTTATTTTAGCACTATTGCGTTTACAGTAGTGTCTTGAAACCTGCATGTACTAGTATATGTGTACTGTACTGTACAATGTGCTTGCAATGATGCAACACCCGGTCCTTTTTTACCAACAGATGCCGTTTTTTTGCCTACCAAGCAAAATGTGTGTGCTAGTGCTATGTACTCAAAATTTCTTTTGTACTTCACTGTATAAGTCAATCAATAACACTGAAGCGATTTGTTTCTACCAACATGTGGCGCTCTTTGTCTGTTACGTGCTGGTAATAGTTACTGTGGCAGTTGCAAGAATGTGATTACTACACTCACACTTGTTTGTCTATTTTTGTGTTTACCGAGTTTGCTACCAGAATAACAGGTGTGATTTTTTTTTTTAATGTTTATATAAAATAACAATACACTACTTGTATCAGTCAGGTCACTTTAATATGAAAGTGAATATGAACTACACACAATATTTTTCTTTCCCCACAAGGTATATATCTTTATAAGCACATGTACATGTACAATGCCAAAGTCAATCAATTCTTCCACAAAATCAAGACTTCTCTAATACTTAATCCTCAATGTTGTGTCTAATATACTTTCTCCAAACTCTTTTTTTGTTTAGTTGTTGAAGTTTCTCTGTGTTTCCTTCAGGTATCTTTGTTTTTCTCAAGAGTCTAATAGTTACACTTTGGCTGTCAACCACAACTCTGTGACTCAAAAGCTTTTTGCAATGAAAATGAAGTATACAATATCTGATAAAAAATAAAGGCAATTTGACTATTAAGTACACACCAATGGTATTCAGATAATAGCATAAAATATACACAGATGAGATCCAGATATGATTCAAGACAAGTTTCAGATACAACTGAAAATGATATTCAGAAACGAATGGAGATATGATTTAGATATGATTCCAAATAAGATTCAGATACAATTAAAGATAGATTCAGTGCCTAAGGGGATTTGCACAATCACACTGTTCTCAGACTATTTTCCTAATGTAAAAAAAAATTGTAATCTATCATTTCAAATTACTTTCCCAAAGCTTGTACTATCAAAACTGCAAGTATATTTATTGGTTTTAGTGAATGGAAATACCCTCCTACTAAATTACTTTTTATTTTGCTTCAACCAGTTGATAGCTTTCTGAATTATTTTTGACTTCAAAATTCAGTTGAGAATTTACAAAATCGCATAAGTGTTTCCCTTGCAATCAGCTTCTTTAATGCAGTCACTCAAAAACTTCACTTATATTTCCTGATTCATGTCTTCACGTACACTTTCAAGAAACAATTAGTCAATCAACTTTCCTCGACACACAATCAATATTGACCTGTATGTACTACAGTTTATCCACAAATACTCAATGTGTATACAAAACTAAAACTCTTATAATAACTGAAGACACACAACTTCAATTTAAGAGTTTTGAAATTTGTTGCTTTTTCTCTCTGGTTTACAATTCAGTTGAATTTTCAGTTGAAGTTAATTTCTCGGGCCTGGTAACCCGGATTTTGATTTTATATCTCGGGCCTGGTAACCTGGATTTTGAGTTTAGTTCTCAGGCCTTGTAAGCTGGACTTTGAGTTTACTTCTCAGGCCTGGTAACCTGGATTTTGAGTTTATTTCTTGGGCCTGGTAACCTAGATTTTGAGTTTATTTCTTAGGCCTGGTAACCTGGATTTTGATTTTAATTCTCAGGCTTGGTAACTTGGATTTTGAGTTAATTTCTCAGGCCTGGTAACCTGGATTTTGAGTTTATATCTCAGGCCTTGTAGCCTGGATTTTGACTTTATCTCTCAGGCCTGGTAACTTGGATTTTGAGTATATTTCTCAGGCCTGGTAACCTGGATTTTGAGTTTATCTCTCAGGCCTGGTAACCTGGATTTTGAGTTTATATCTCAGGCCTGGTAACCTGGATTTTGAGTTTATTTCTCAGGCCTGGTAACCTGGATTTTGAATTTATATCTCAGGTATGGTAACCTGGAGTGAAGGGCTTGGATGGTTTTTCAGATGAAATTTCAATGGAATTCACTGGATGAAGATGTAATGATATGAAATGGAAAATGTGGGTGAAGAAAACAATACAACATAAAACAGACACAAATATAAACACACTTTCAACAAGAACAAACAAATCTCTATCCACAGCCTGCCACTCCCAGATCCTGCATAAAGACAAAACAATAATAGATATCTTCTTAACAGTTATCTATCAATGTAAATCAGTAATAACACTGAAAGCATCTTACTCTCAAAATCAATTGTATACCATAATTGACTTGAACTAGTATAAAGCAAATCAACAAGCCCTCTTTTCTTACCTTCAATAATTACATATTTTGGACACAATATGATATAAACAATTGATATGAATTGGGATCAAGGCTTACCTTTCTCACGAGTTTAAAATCTTTGTTGAAAAAGATATTTACTACTACTACTCGTTGTAATATTTTGAAAAACAATGTGGATTGCGCAAGGAGGTGACATATGTGCACAACATCACATCTAAGCTGACTCAATAGAGACTCAATCCCATCATATGCTGGCTCACAAGACCTTACTAGTCATATTAATAAAGTACATTGTACATTACATTGCGAATGTGGTCCTAGAAAAAATCACAAAACATACCCCTTAACTACAGGATAAACAACTATAATATTGACTATAGATATGGTCTAAAGGACTCATCACAGCCCCTCATCACAGTGTGTGTTATATACGCCACTGACACCTGCCATAAGTTCTTATTATTCTTCAATAGAGTTTTTGATTAGGTGAATGTGAGAATGTGACGCCAAGTCTTAGCGTACAGTATGTCAATGCGTCACATCTGATTGTTAGCCGCTACTAAATACATTACGATTTCACATGTCACACCTTGTGGAATGCTGTCAAAACATCAGGACAAATAATTTTACTCACAGGATAGTAACTCACTGGGACATGCTGCCAAAATCAGTCGTGAAGGAACTGGACTCAACAGAGTCAAGCCAAAATAGATGCCCTCCTGTCAAAAAAAAATACAAAGTCCCGATACTCAGCCAATCAATTACATTCTCAGTCACTACTGCAATATAAACAAAATATCAAGTTGACATACAGTAGAAACTTGCTCAAAGTGGGCAGGCAATACAAGACTAACTGTCTTTCCAGAAGCCCAACAACACAAGTCAATACAGGTGAATGTGCAGAAGGCAGGCTGGTGCCTGCCCTTGAGTGCAACACATGTAGAACTCTATTAGAACTGTTACACGTTAATAGAAGGCCCTATAGTAATATATATGCAGAATTTGTGACTTGTTTCTGAACTTCAAACACTTGTAATATATATTGTGTCTTGACAAAATGCCAGATAAGTATCCTGGGATAAATTATGTGGATTTTAAAACATGAAGCATGGTGAAGACTACAAGGTACATCAATGCACTGCATCAGCCAGGCCAGGCACCAAGACATGATTGCATATGTAGCATTACATGTAGGGTTGGGGGTACCACGTATCCGTCACCCTGGCTAAGGATCTGTAACGTTAGCTTGTTTATTCAAAAAATATAACACAAATCCGCCTAATTCCTACCTCAAATATGCCATAAATACTGCAGTTTTGAATATCATGACCGTCTCGTTGATAAAGAATCTCTGTTTTAAATAGCGCAATTATAATGCGTGCGTTCCATTTTCTTCGCGCAGCTACAATTTGTAAAAAGGGAACCTTGCGATCGGCACCCCCTCCCCTTCATAGGTAAACACGTGAATTTCACAGCATAGGTAATACACGTGAATTTCACAAGCCATAGGTAATACATGTGAATTTCACAGCCATGCATCGTTACTGAGCGGATGTGTAATTTTTAGCTTGGTTTGTTTGAGTTTGATTCTCGTTTCTTTGTTTTTATTGTCTTTATAGCTAATGACACTTAACCCGTTGAGGACGGTTTGATTTTGCTACAACACGTATTTCCCATAGACACTTGCCCGAGTATACTCGGGACTCGTCCTCAACGGGTTAATCCTGCGAGTACCTTTTCGTTCTATACGCAAACAGCCGTGATACGCAGGGTGCCGATGGGAAAGTGCCCTGCCGATAGGTGGAGCCCCAATCATACATTGTAAATGGATGTATGGGACTATGGTACTTGCAAATTGCACAACAGTCAAAGCTGACAAATAAAATAAGTGTCAGAGGCTGTTGCATCTCTCCACTGCTGCTGTAACTTATCAAAATCATAATTTTAACTTAGCATTCATGTAATAAAAAAAAAAAAAACAGGTTAACTGAGCACGAATTCCTCAAAGCCAAAGGTCATTGTGCTCTTTCGCACAGTTTTCGTTAATAATCGCAAGAGGAGGAGTGTGACGACATTACCCATGTCATACGCTGCACCACGGAATTAATGATGCATGATGTTCATACTGATTAGTGATGCTATATGGCAAGCATGCAATTCGTCACTCTTGGTCTAGAAACCCAAGTAAAGACTTCTCTACAGCCCAATACTTACCACAGACGGCTTAAACTCACAATTTGTACTTTTCAATCCTTTAGTGAGCAGACAACGACGATTATTTTAGTCTGCAGCAATCGCAGAATTATTTTAGTCTGCAGCAATCGCAGATGCAAAAAACGCGTGATTCGGGTTCGATGAAGGCAACTGACAAAAATTTGTGGCACTGACATACTAGTAATGGCTGGGCTGGGCGCAGTGCAGTACAAAATGTATGTGACGCGACGTCCTATCTAGTAGTGCCGTATTAACCGCTTCCCAAAAATATTGGACAGACACGTACGCGCACGTGCATTATACGTACGCACAACTTTTTTTTTATATGCAATCAAAATTTCCCGTTTTTTCACACGGATCAGGGTAGTCTGGTTTCCAGACCCTTTGCCAACTGGGCTCCGCGGCGACGAAGTCGCCGCCCCGCGACGAAGTCGCCGCCTTTGCGCGAGAAAATCAACTTAAACTATACTAGTTTTCGACGTTGGGGGCGTCAATATCATGGATAGCGAAATAGTATGGGCAGAGGGTCTGGAAGCCAGACTAGGATCAGGGGGGCGTTTCATCAACGAGTTCGTCGGAGTTTTCACCGACGAATTTGCCATCAGCCAATCAGACCAAGGATTTCATTAGCTTTTAACAGTTGTCAGTGTAAATCCTTGCGTCTGATTGGCTAATAGCAAATTCGTCGGTGAAAACCTCCGACGAACTCGTTGATGAAACACCCCCCAGAGGTGCATTTCATAAAAGGAACTTGTCGGATAAAATGTCCGACAAGTTCAGAGA
Organism: Diadema setosum; assembly: GCA_033980235.1. Classification (NCBI taxonomy): domain Eukaryota; kingdom Metazoa; phylum Echinodermata; class Echinoidea; order Diadematoida; family Diadematidae; genus Diadema; species Diadema setosum. The sequence continues at coordinate 21,107,764 of CM067077.1, read as the reverse complement.
TATTATTAGACTACAGGGCATTTCATGAAGCATTCTTGTCCGACAACTTGTCGGACAAATTAACTCCCAGCCAATCAGACGCAAGGATTCCAGTAGCTTTTAAAGGTAGGGGATACCTTTTACAGACCTCCCAAAATGCAGCAAAACATTAAATATGAACCTCAGGGGACTTGCTTAGGCCACTGCTTAGAAATTTGGAAGTCAACAGTTGTCTAAAATTTGAAAAATGCACAAAACTCAACTAGGCCTACTCAGTAGTTGTGTGTGTCAGCCGCACTTAAGCCTTGTTGTTGCATTCTTCTGTATTTGTGATCTATAAACACAAATCTAAAAGTTCAAGAGCTGATGTAATAACATATAGAGTGTGTGGCAAGAATGTATACAGAAATGTTTGTAAGTGTTGATGAACTTTCTTCACAAAATATACATGATGGACACATATGCAGTACATGGGTCTGCAAAGGTAGCCTAGTAATGTACTGGAATTTACGGTTAGCCCCGAAAACAATTCAATTCAAAATCTAACGGTCAAAAAAAGATACTAAATGTTACCTTCCACTTCCAATACTTTATGGGAGTTTCTAAAATGATACTCTCTTCAACATACCACTGTATTTATACAACTCTTCATTTAAGGCATGCAAATGGGATTCCCTACCTTTAACATTTGATCGGACGAAATATCTGACAAAACGCTTCATGAAATGCCCCCAAGTGGGACCGTTTCATGAAATTTTTGTCAGATGATTTACACTGACAAACGTTGTTTTGTTTTCTATATGTCGTGGTTTCTCCCACATTTTAATATGTTGTAGCCGAGACTGCGCTATCTTGTGAGTGTCCTCCGTTTTTTCATGCAATGTCGGAATCACGTTAAAAATTTTGGCTGAAATTAAGGCATATCTTCGATGCCTATATCAAGATATTTCTTTCTTTCTACAACTTTCTTTGCAACAACTCAAATAAAATAGCCCCTATCACCCCCATATTTTGCACATGTTTAGTTCATGTCACCTACATTATTTCATAAAATAACAACTACTTGAATTGGACACCATCTTGTGTATGTAAATTAGGGTCAAAGGTCATAAATGTTTTATCCTGTATCTTGATAAATGCATGTCCTATCTTTCCCATATTTTGCACACGCAAAGACCATGTTACAAGAATTATTTCACAAAGTAACCACTTTTTACTCAGATGCCGTCTTGTTTGTGCAAAGTGGGGTCAAAGGTCATATGTAGTTCTTTCTGTATCTTTGCTATGACGTGTTATCTCTATGGGAGGGAATTTTTCTAAATGTGAAAATTGATATAATTGTCTTTATCGAGCACTATAGCTCACTTACCCTTCGGTGAATTTTTCCCAGATTTTCATATGTTGTAGCTGAGACTATGCGCTATCGATAATGTTCCCCTTCTTTTTTTTCATACGATGTCTGGACCACGTTACAAAACTTGATTCTTCGATGTAATCGATATTTCTTTCTTTCTGCTACTTTCTTTGCAATAACTCAAGAAAAACAGCCCCTATCATCCCCATATTTTGCACATGTTTAGTTCATGTCACGTACGTTATTTCATAAAATAACAACTACTTGACCAGACACCATCTTGGGTATGTAAATTAGGGTCAAAGGTCATAAATGTTTCAACCTGTATCTTGGTGAATACATGTCCTATCTTTCCCATATTTTGCACACGCAAAAACCATGTTAAAAGAATCATTTCACAAAATAACCACATTTTGCTCAGAATGTGATGACATCTTGGCTGTGCAAAGTTGGGTCAATGGTCAAATATACTTCATTCTGTATCTTCGTTATAGTGTACACCGAATTTGGTACTAAAGATGGCAAACCTGACTCTCTTTTCTAAATGAGAATCCAAATATCACACGGCCAATGTCTGTAAACACAGATAAAACCTATATGGTCATGCCTATTACGATCAGACCTCGAATCATTGATTAAAAAAAAAAAATCGGATCAATCTTCTTCTTTATTTCTTTCTCCTCAAATCTTGTGCAGAGGTTAACTCAAAAAGTCCCCAACCTATCACTTTCAAACTTATACCATATATGTATCATGTCCTAAGGACGACAGATCTAGTGTATCAATGTGATCAGTTAACCGTGACGTCATTATGACGTCATTATCTGAAATCACGTTGACATCAATATCTCATTAATGGAACGGAATTTTTGAATGAAATTAATTTATCATATAGGTCAAGTCAAGGTCTATTGATATATTTCATAAAATTTAGTCACGTTCATAGTAAACGAGCGCGTACGCGCGCGTTGAAATTTTAGCATGCTCCAATCGAGCTCAAAATTGTTTTGCACACGTTTCAGGTCATTTGGAGTATTTCAGAAAAAATCGACGGACGCGTACGCGCGCGCGCATATACGCACGCACAGCTCATATGCAATAGAAATTTCCCGTTTTTTCACACGTATCGGATGTCTGAAATGTCAAGGAATGTTTCTACCAAGTTTCAAGTCAATTCGACTCAATATGACGTCATACGGGCCCGTCAAAGTTGAAATTCCGCGCGCGCGTCAATGGCGATATACAGTGCAACAATGCCAAAAAACCGCCAAATTTAAATCCGATTTTACTCGTCAGGAAGGACGGTGACCCCCCATTTTCTTTACATATTTTGAAAGCTGATGAGTTGTACATATCATTTCATGGGTTGGCGATACTGAAAAAATGATTAAAAGATATCAAATTTCTTTAAAAAGTAAAAAAAAGTAAATGTTCAAAATGACGTCATCAAAATTCAAGTTCACTCGAGCGTATCTCACTCATCCTTTGCCGATTTTCACCTAACTTTCAGTATGTTGTAGCTTATTTAATATTTTTTCATATTTATAATTACAAAGTTTTGATTGGATGACGTCATCACCTCGTAAATATGGATTGAAAGTATCCTTGTAAAATTTGACCAGTTTACGTGTTATCTCTATGGGAGAGCAGTTTTTCTGGAAGTGAAAATTGATATGACTATCTTTTTCGAGCACTAGCTCACTTATGCTTCGGTGAATTTTTCCTAGATTTTAATATGTTGTAGCTGAGACTTTGGGCTATCGTAAATGTGCCCTTCGTTTTTTCATACGATGTCGGAATCACGTCAAAAAACTTACTTGAAATTAAAGTTTATCTTCGATGTATTGAAATATTTCTTTCTTTTTGCAACGTTATGTGCAATAACTCAAGAAAAACATACCCTATCACCACCATATTTTGCACATGTTTAGTTCATGTCACGAACATAATTTCATAAAATAACAACGACTTGATCAGACGCCATCTTGGGTATGTAAATTAGGGTCAAAGGTCATAGATGTTTCATCCTGTATCTTGGTGAATACATGTCCTATCTTTCCCATATTTTGCACACGTAAAGACCATGTTACAGGGATCATTTCATAAAATAACCATTTTTTGCTCAGATGCCATCTTGTCTGTGCAAAGTGGGGTCAAAGGTCATATGTACTTCTTTTTCTATTTTCGCTATGACGTGTTATCTCTATGGGAGGGAATTTTTTAGATGTGAAAATTGACATGACTCTCTTTATCGAGCACTATCTTACTTATGCTTCGGTGAATTTCTCTCAGATTTTAGTATGTTGTAGCTGAGACTTTGCACTATCAGGACTCGAATCATTGATTAAAAAAGAAATCGGATCACCTTAATTTGTCAGTGATGACAAATTACAATCTCTAGTTTTTTTTTTCTTTTGCAATTATTTCCGCATTAACACTATATTTACCTGTATTTGCTGTCATGTTGTTTGTTCAAAGTTTCCCTTAAGTTTTTTTTTTTCACCTTGGACGTAGCGTCGGTGGTTCTTCAATACCTTATAATATGCTGATCCCATTTTTTATTTTTACAAAGTTGATACTGACGTTGCTTTACATTTATCTTTTTTCCTCTCCTAAAACTTTAACATCACTACTGGTAATCCGTGGCAGGTTCGTCTCTTTATAATTGACATGAATTTAGCTATCCACACATTTTGCACCTGATGCGAGTTTTTTTTTTTTTTTTTTCAATTTGACTGGAAAATAATACTCCAAAGCTATTGATGTAAATGGTCCCCTGAAAATAATCATGAACTACCGGTTGAGCTTCTTTGTCATATAGGAGATTGCAGAAATGACAAGATCCCATTAAAACCAGGACCTTGTCATTTTCAAGTAGGGCCTATATGTCATCTAATGATAGATTAAAGGTGTGGTGTTATGTGTGTATTTATTCAAATATGATTATATAGACATTACTCAAGAGAGTGTGATTGGAATCAGTAACAGTTTTAACACAAAATAGACCCATTACGTAAAAGGGCATTGTTTTTCTTCTCTTCGTTATTCACAGGCGATTTGATTCTCTACTAAATGATTTTACCAAGTACATTTACCCTGCAAAAACTGCAGCTTCCTATAATTTTGTGAGAGTAAAAATCTGATTACTCTTGTGTTCTTTCCTTCACCAGTCTTTTTGAAGTTATTCAAGGTCCGACTCTGAAGATTATAGAGATCATTATTCGCACGTTTTAAAAAAATGAACATTAACTTCGTATTGAAATGTCAGCAATTTCCCTGTGATCAGTTTTATTTCTTACTTCTGCAATTTGTTTGAAGTCAATGACAACGTGGACGCGGTAAATCGAGTCCGGCGTAGGAAGGTCGTTAATTTGGCAAATTAAATTTGAAATATTCATTACGATTGTGAGCAATTCTGTGCTGTTCCTGAGAGATGATAATATCCAACTTCAATTCTCCAACTCCGAAAATTGTAGAGATCGTAACTCGCAGGTACGACTCTGAAAATGAGAGAGAACACTATTCGCACGTTTTAAAAATTGAACACTTACTTGCATATTATGTCAGCAATTTCCCTGTGACATTTTTTTTTTTGAACTTTTGCAATTTGTTAGCAGTCAATGACAACTTGGATACTGTAAATTGAGTCCGTAGAAGGGCCGTTCATTTTGCAAATGAATTTTAAAATATTTATTATGGTTGTATACATAGTTCTGTGCTGCTCTTGAGAGAATGATGACACCCAACTTAAATTCTCTGACTTATAGTGATAATGCATAACGTATCACCACCCCTCCCCCTCCCCCAAGAAAAAGAGAGAGAGAGAGAGAGAGAGAGAGAGAGAGAAAAAAAAACCAAGGACAAAAACACCAACGCCATGCATGTGTGATGATTGAAAACTTACATTGCGCGATTGGTACCACTTGGCGCTGGGTATCGTTTTGTAAAATGAATGACAATTTGTAGTTAGACTGTCGAACATGGCAAGCAGAGTCGACAAACACAATCATCATTACACGGCATTTCCCCTTAATCCCTTCGAACAAAGATGGCGTCTGCCAACCGGGGGCGAAAACAAATGAATAAGTTCACACTGATTAGATGGAAAATGGGCAGCAATGGTCTCCTATCTAGAAGAAAATTAATAGAGATGAGTTTAGCCATAAGAGATGAAAGAGCTGAACTTTGAACAGGGAAAGAGAAATAATTCAAAGAATTGAACTTGTATAAACTCGCTATTACAATGTTTTTATGATTAGTCACGTAACAAAAGTTATGGTCTTTCTTACAGAGTAGCAGTCTTAACACTGTCTTTTTAGGAGGTCCATAACCATCTTCATTGCCCCTGCATCGTCAAGTAGGCCTATAGGCCTACCCATTATACATAAACGTTTGTATACATAAATGAAAGAAATCAGATTTGAGGCAGACGTTGCTCTCTTGTTCTCCCCTTTCATCAAGCTTCCGGCCTGTCATGGCCTTCATCGGCAGGATCTACCAGCAGAACACACATTAAAATGATTATCTAGATGGCATAATGTGCCGTGATGTCATAAGTGCACCATATCGCGATATCATATAATTTGATAATAATGATGCCAATATTATAGTATTACTTTTACACAAATCAGTCATTTACTTAAACACAAAAATGTAGTCTAACATCTCATCAGCATAAAATATTATGTATCATACAAAAAAAAACACAATGAAATAAACATAATTTCAATTCCTGTATCAAACTGTCAAAATATAATATAAACTGATGGCACAGTATGATTATCATATTGAGGCATGTGACGAGATTGCATCATCGTGGCATCTAATTTGCATAGTTGTTTGCGACTTTATCACTTATTTTTGAAAAAATTTATTAAAAACTTGAACGTTTCGTAAAGATTTAGTATCTTTATTACGTCCGATTTTGAGTAAACTTCCGACCATTGTGTTGTGTTTTGCTTTTATATTTTCACGCCAGCTTAGATACGCAGTGAAATTGCTTTTCGATACCATATTAAACCCAATGTTTTCAAACTATGCAGGCCTACATCTGATGTTGATAGTCCCCCATACGTACATAATTATCCATATTTTTTAGAGTGCATGTATCGTCGACATGCATGCCAGTTGTCATCTTCTTAATGCTGGTTATGTGGAAAATCAGGACATGGCAGATTCATTTCATTTCATTTACTTTCAGATGCAATGCATTCATCGCTCATCTCTCACTGATTATGAAAAGATTATTCCGCTCTTTTGATTTGAACCAATAATACATTCGATATACAGTAATATATCCATATTTTCTCCCTGTGCATATATATTTTCCACAGGTGAATGGTAGTCTCTCAATGGAGCCGAATTATGCGACTGTTTGGGTCGTTGGTGGGCTGCTGTTCATTTCAGTAGGTAAGTCTTCTGATTATCAGACAAAATCCTCGCCAAATATTATTTGTTTCACGCGTGCTATATTATAATTATAGGAAGGTAAGTGCTTCATTGTGTCCATTTGATGTGGACCTACTGATGAATGCTGTACTGAAGCAAATCTGATGTAAGCATGTATAGAGCCAGGAGGTCCTATTGTCATCATCATAAATAAACAATGAATCCGACGCGACACCCAATTCGACCGTGTATCATGTGTTGAAAGCATTGTTTTTTGATAAAATTTAGGTGCCGCTCGTTCCTCATTATCCAAGGTACATTTTCCCCTGCTGGTAAAAGATTTCCTTTTCGTTAGATAAAATCACCGAAAATGATGAGGAGTCGGGAGGAGGGGGGGGGGGGGAATTGTTATTAATTTTAACATCCTTATAGTCTACGAAATGATATTAACCGTCCGTAGATTACATCAAATTTTTACAGCTTGGAGTGAAGGCTTCCAGATTAATCCCTTAATGGCACCAGAATGATATGCTGCCGACTAATAATTGTTATTAGTCTTGAGAGTTAGTGGACGTTTCTGGGAATGCTTACAATGCATGTATTTGCATTTTGACAGGCAAAAAGACGAAAACAACAAACACACAAACAAACATAAATTTTCTCCTCCTGAGTTAAGGTGGGGAAAGGATTGTCGGGTTCAAATAAGAACTTGAAAGGTCAGAATGTCATAGGTAATCTATGAGGTAAAATCAGCGTTACACAATCTCTACACCTCAACTAAACAATAGATTTTAGACTGATCATAAAATGCATGCATACAATTCGCACATGAGTATTCAGTATGGGGAAATTAATTTCAAATTGAAGCCAAATATTATCAGTTTACTTAAGTGCCTAAAATGGTATCGCATCATACGTTTATAAAAATCTGTTGTTCGTTCGAGGTGCAAAGTTGATGTCACGTTGTTCTTAAGGCATTGATGCTGAATTTGCTTCTGTGTCAGTTTTTGTTCTGTTTTCGCTAACAAAACTCGAACCTTTGCTTCCATTCTGTGTTCCTGATGGAACCCTGTCACATTTAAACAGTATATACATGAGTTATATGAAATGTTTCCAACAACGACTATAACTCTGCTTTGGTATAGCCAGACTGTTTTGACACCTCGGTGCTCCTTTATTGTTTGTTACATCAGTATACATATCTCTATAGTATTTCCTTTCTATATTCATTGATTTTGTTTTTCTGTAGTGACCCCCCCCCCCCTCCCGTTTACCGCTGAACAGACTGTAGTCTGAATGACGGGTAGAGGGTTTATGTGTGTAATACTCTGGTGCTGATGGTAACATGGTCACACCTATAGAGTTCAGGTCTACTATAGTTTACTGAATGGCCAGTCCATGTTCAAAATAACTCTCAGTATGTATCAAAACGATAGGCATTTCGTTGAAATCGAACGTAAATTTCATTTGTTCGTTTGTTTTCAATATAACCTATGTTTCACGCAACAGTGATATCAGTTGTTAATACAGAGTGCAAATTAGATTAGGCAATCATGTTCTCCAGTCATTGCTAAACTCTGCCATGGGTTCTGTACTAATCATGAAAATATTACTTTCGTCAATAATTTGGCGAGAACAGCCGTCACCTTTCACAAGTCATCACGCCATCAGCACAATGATAAGCATAATCTATCGTGAAATATGTGTAATTTATTCACTGACATTTCATTTATGTTTTGTGTTCATTATTTTCATATGACTGCGATAGTCGCTGTTATAAAATGGGTTCGAGAATGTAGCCAATTGGAAGCGCTGAAATGAGTCACGTGCGAGTGCATTATTTTTTACGATCATGCACGCCCTGACGTCACAATGTTTACACTGGCAGTGCGCACTCAATCAGTTGTTACAAGTGCGCGTCATGCGCTACTATACGCGCTGTCAATCCTGTAAACAACTTTTAGTTCGGGCTGCCAGCTGGCCTTTCTTGTGCATAACATGTGGCGTACGTATACTCCTATACGTACAGTACTTATGTGCGGGATTTCCGAGTGCGACGTGCGTAAATGTTTGGGACGAACATCTTCGGACATCTTGACATTTGAGCGAGTGCTACATGTAGCTGACTGGTATTGACCCACAAAGGTACGTGAAAAATGCTGTTAGTTTTCGACCCATTTTATATAACAAATGATGCACAGTATTTCGTGGCGTTAGTGAAGGTGCGGCGCACTCGAGAGTATTGACAATGGTGCAACATGCACGAGGCGCAGCCGAGTGCATGTTGCACCATTGCCAATACAGAATGCATGTATACAATTCGCACATGAGTATTTAGAACGGTGAAATAAATTTCAAATTGATGCAAAATATTATCAGTTCATTTAAGCATGTGCCTAAAAATGGTATCGCATCATGCGTTAAAAAAAAAAAAAAAAATCTGCTGTTCGTTCGAGGTGAAAAGTTGATGTCGCGCTGCTCTTAAAAGTAATGATGTTGAATTTACTTCTGTTTCTGTTTTTGTTCTGTTTTTGCTAACAGAACCCGAACCTTTATTTCCATTTGTGTTCCTGATGGAACCCCCTCCAAAAATATATGAAAAAAAAAAAAATGGGTTGTATGGAATGTTTCCAGCAACGACGAAAGAATTTGCTTTGGTAATAGCTGGACTGTTTTGACACCTCGGTGCTCCTTTATTGTTTGTTATACATCAGTATATCTCGAAAGTATTTCATTTCTATATTCATTGTATTTGTGTTTTTTTTTTTTTGTAGTGACCACCCCCCCCCCCCCCCCCCCCCGTTTACCGATGAACAGTCTGTAGTCTGAATGACGGGTATAGGGCATGCGTGTGTATAATACTATGGTGCTAATGGCACAAAAGTCACAGCTAAAGAGTTCATGTGAGGTATATACTGAACGGCCAGTCCACGTTCAAAAGAAGTTCTCAGTTTGAATGAAAACAATACGTTTCGTTGAAATCGAACGTAAATTTTGTTTGTTCGTTTGTTTTCAATATAACTTAATATATTTCAAGCAACAGTGATATTGGTTGCTAACACAAAGTGCAAATTAGATTAGACAATGATAGTCTCCACTCATTGCTAAACTCTCCCATGGGTTCTGTACTAATCATGAAAATATTAGTTTCGTCAATAATTTGGCGAGAACAGCTATCACCTTTCACAAGTCATCACACCATCAGCATAATCTGTCGTGAAATATGTGTAATTTATTTATTGTCATTTCATTTATGTTTTGTGTTTATTATTTTCTTCTTCGCATATGTGATAGTCGTTGATCGTGTACAGAGCATCAGTGAAAAGGAGACGGCTGTATTAAAATGGTTCGGGGTATAGGGGAGCGCAATAAATAAATGTGCGATATGTGTAATAGTTTATGGATTATTATATTGATATGATAATAGTTTGTATGACTTTTTGATAAAATATGTTTCAGAATTTGTAATTATTGATAGCTTGTTTTTTTTTATTTTCACTATTTTTGGAGTTAATTCACTATGTAGATTTTGTATGTCTACATTCTCTTTGATAATTTCATATTCACTACATAATGATAATGGTTTGTGTTTTGATTGATTGTGTAGTTTGTTTGTTTTTGTATTTTTTTGTAACTGCATCCGATGTTCAATAATCATGTAATGTAGCCGTTTGTTGTTGTTGTTGTTGTTGTTGTTGTTATTGTTGTTTTTATGCCACCGCCACGAAGTGCAGTCGGAGCCCTATAATATAAGAATTTGCTATTATCATTATTATTAAGAGAATCTCTATTGGGTAACAAATGCATATTATTGCAACTGATTGACAAATTGCCCTACATCGACGTAAATAAGCACTGAATTGATCAGTGTTTTAGTAGTAGCCATGATAAAAAATCATGGGCGTACATACTCGAGCAGGATTCGAACCTACGACCTCCTGATCACCGGAAAGGCGTCATCTCCACTAGACCACCGAGCTTTCGCCCGACAGCAAGTGTTGGTTCTAATCCTTATAGCATGCAGCGGGTACTGCTTTGTTATTCAAATTTATGAAATTCTTCCGTCGAGATGTTTTCATTGCAACTGATTGACAAATTGCCCTACATCGACGTAAATAAGCACTGAATTGATCAGTGTTTTAGTAGTAGCCATGATAAAAAATCATGGGCGTACATACTCGAGCAGGATTCGAACCTACGACCTCCTGATCACCGGACAGGAAGAATTTCATAAAAATGCATATTATGTTTCATGAAAATTCCTGCAAGAATTGCATAAGTATGAGGAAATAGTGAAATTTTGAGGAGTTAACCTTGACCCTTGACCCATGGCCTTTGACCCATGACCCCAATTCCCTATATAATCACTGCCAGCCAGTACATGCATAATGCATTCAGTTCTATGAAGATACCTTGAACCATTTGCGAGATACGGAAAAAATGAAATTTTAACATTTTCTCTTGACCTTTGACCTTTGACTTTCACCTCATGACCCGAAACTCTCTCTATGGAGAATATGTACCTGCCTTGTTGCAACTGACTCGTGCAAGGACACATTTAAGCGTCGTAGGACCTCGCCCTTCTCATTTGATGTCCGTATTCCCAGAAAGTGGGCCCCTCACTTTGAAAAACGTTGCGCCGACCCTGACTGTTTATGGAGCGTTTGAGCAAGGTAAATGATAATAATAATAATAATAATAATAATAATAATAATAATAATAATAATAATAATTATTATTATTATTATTATTATTATTATTATTATTATTATTATTATTATTATTATTATTATTATTGTATATATATATATATACTATATATATATATATATTATTGTATATATATATATACGGGCAACATGTCGGGTTTGTGCTTGAACATGGTGCTCCAAAAGGAAGCGTGTCTGGTTCTATTACAAAATAATCAGTAATTCAGTACAAAATCACCCAAAATGTTATTCCTCTGTCAAAATCAAGAGCAACAAAATCAACAGTGTAACCAACTTAATAGCGTGGAAGAGATATTGTAACAGAACCAGACATGGTTCCTTTTAGCGCACCGTCAAAAACCCGACCTGTTGCCTGTCCCGTGCTCGGTGTTAACGTGTCTTTCTGCACTGTCCCTACAGTTACAGTGTATGCCAATGAGCAGAATGGGATCGGCTCAACGTGCTCCGCGAGAGATGGAGGGGGTGACGACACCCCACTGCGCAGTTTGCGGTGCAAGAACGGTACCATCGCAAAGTGGAAACCACACCCTTCTGCCACACCCCACACACGCTGTCAGAGGACAGGTAGACTAGGGCTCCCACCGGGCAAACTCGTCTGTAGAGAGCCGGGTAAGATTCCAACTTTACCTCTTTGAGGCAAGAAATAATGGAAAGTTGGTTCCGAATATATTTATAACATGTTGTTGTTGTTGTTGTTGTTGTTGTTGTTGTTGTTGTTGTTGTTGTTGTTGTTGTCGTCGTCGTCGTCATTGTTGAAATGTTTTACAACAACAACAGGTGCAAAGTTGTAGGCGTACGTGACGACCTCAAAAAGCGGTATACCAGTGAGCAAAAGGTAATACGTTGAGAAATATATCGTTTGATTTGTCAACTTTTCTGACGAATATTGGCGAAAACAATGCTGCATCTCTATTAGCGACATCCATTTCCGAATGTTTGTTGTAATTCACACTTTTTCATTTCTGCATCAACGAACCCACTGAGTGACAAACGTTATTTCACTTTCGTATTACCGACCCCTTCAGGAATCTCGTACCTTTCTTCCTTTTGGATTGACGAACCTTATTTCATTTCGGATGAACGAACCTTCTTAACTCAATTAATATTACACTCATGACAGGGCGACAGTCGTGGTCCCCATGTACAGATCATTTTGATTGTAGATTTCTCAAAACTTTAATTCTATTTTACGTTACGCTTGAGTGTTGCTACTACAGTCTCCTATCAAAAGAGGTGTAAAGTAATTGCGACATACTCTCTTACGCTCCCTTCCACTTTCCTTCAGATTGCAACAGTAACCCCTGTGAGCACGGACGATGCGAAGAGACAAGATCGGGGTACAAGTGTCACTGTCCAAATGGAACCAACGGTACAAATTGCACAGGTACGAAAAGGGGTGGTGAGTTGGCTCAGTCAGTAGCGTGTCTGCCTCACTATCGTAAGGGCCTGGGTTCGAACCCGAGTCTGGACTGAGCAATGTTGTGTGTGTAAGGCTGTAAGCATACTGTCTCCTTTAGCAAGAGGCAAGAAACTCTGTCCCTCGGATAGGACATAAAATGGAAGTCCCGTGTATGAGAGAGTAACAAATCATGCACGTAGAAGCTCCCGCTTCATTCATTCATCGCAAAGAGGGTGTTAAACTCGATGAAGTGGTTCCACCCCACAACCAGCTGGACCCAATGGAAGACCAGCTTAACGTAGCTGATGGGCTATCCAGCCATCTTCTAAGATGGAAATAAACAGCAAAAACACCAATATTGCAGGTGGCAAGGTTTGGATAAAGATTCTCGATAAGTATCCGAAATAATGCACAATGTATGTATGTATGTATAAATGATGTGTACAAATACTTTGTATGTGACCGTACATCACAAAGCCAACAAAACGTCGCACGTTCTGGATTTATGTGAGGGCTCATAATAGGTGAAACAGGTCAACTTAGTCAATCTTGATTTTTGCATGTTTTCTGAAAGTGCTATTCTTTTTCTATATTCTATTAAGTTTGTGATCAAAACACGAATGGGAAATTTATTTCAATAGTGTTTTCTAGAACAACTTTCTTGCAGAGTAGTGTAATCAGGTGTGTTTTAGAGTCCCCGTTTCATATCTTAAAAGTAGTTTGCACACTCTTCACTGAAGAATAGTAATAATGATAATGATAAAGTACATTTATAATGCGCCGTACTCTATCATTAATGATGCTACTACTCTGAAAACTTCTGTTAGTCATTGGTAAAAATGTGTTGATAAATATAGGCTAAGAAAGTCCATTCACGTTGAGTTATGAATTATTGTAAATCTTAAATTCTGGTCTTTAAGAATCTGCTCTTAACTAAAAGTCCGTGTTTCGCGATTCTTTGTAGGTTTTGTGATAAAAGGTCACATAGGCTGCGTTTATCAACTCCTTTTCTCGGCAGAAACAGGTTATCCAAACAGCTTTCAAGGAATTTTCACGAGTTGATAAACGCAAAGCTGTTTTGAAAGCCCTTTAGGAAAACCTTTTCGAAAGCCCCAAATTTGTGACGATCCAAACAGGTTTCCTAAACAGGTTATCAGAAACCTGTTTGTAAAGGCCTTTCGAAGTTGATAAACGCAAAGCTGTTTTGAAAGCCCTACTGCGGTTACGCAACCATGCGTTTCCGGTTTCTGAAAAGACGCGCGCCACGTAAAGTGCACACGAGTACGTGTACACAGGTGTACACACACAGCTGTGTGTAATGCACGCATATGCTTGGAACAAGGAGGTGTTTCTCTCACCAACAAGGTTTGAGAAATAGAGTAACAACAGTCTCATTCCCTTTGATTCCATGTCTCATGCCGCCACTCAGAAATATTTGAAGTATATGCTAAACTGGAGCTGCCTCACAGATAGGAAGACAATTGATTCATGTGGCATTGTATGACTCGTCACTCTCAAAGGAAGATATGTCTTTATGATGGTAATTGCTTTTCGCCGTCCCTTCTTAGAAAACAAGCTGCACAGTAATTGCACAGGCAGTCAGGGCCTTGGAAAGGGCTCTTGAAAGGGCTATGGAAAAGGCTTTCGAAAGGGCTATCGAAAGGGCTATCGAAAGCCATTTAAACAGGGGAAAGTTGATAAACGCAGCCGACGAAAACAAGCGGCACATTAATAGTACAGGGAGTGGACAGGGCTTTCGAAAGGGTATGGAAAGGGCTATCGAAAGGGCTTTCGAAAGTGGTTTAAACAGGGGAAAGTTGATAAACGCAGCCATAATTATATGTGTGTGTGTGTGTGTGTGTGTGTGTGTGTGTGCATCTTAATCATCAAGTCGCTTGGCAAGTGAAATCGTAAAACGTTCTGACACTACTTCTAAGGTAGCTAAAGAACAGCATCAAGAAGATATTATGCGAAGAACAAACCAAACGAGGATGAAGTTACGCACTTAATTGTTCAAAAAATATATTGAAACTTCATAATTACGAAAGAAGAAAAAAAACAATACTTATGAGGATCGAATCTGGTTACACCGACACGACTTCATTGTCACTATGCGTTAACGGGGAAGAAAACAATTTATATATTTACGGATTTAATGCGAGCGCACTAGTTTGAAACCTGAACTGTTCTATACAGATTATTATCATATTCAATTTCAATGTCGATCATTGCTCTCCTTCTCGATCTTTCGACTTTGTTTTCCCGATAATCGGGTGTGGTGCGTTCAGTGTAAAATATCTAATTGACCAGTATCCTTGGAAATTCCACGCTCTACATAACGCGAGGGCAGCATGCTATATACCACAAATACTCTCATTTTTATTGTCGTTTTGTCAGCTTTTGTCGGTTTATGAAGCGACGAATATCATCGGGATGATATACCCCAAAGGCCCGCTTTCTATTTTTGTGTCAATAGCTTTTGTCATTTTATGGATGGACGAATATCAAATTAGATGCATGGTAGATGTATGTACTCATGCATGTACTTTATATTATCAGGTGAATGAATGTCAAATTGACAACTATAGTACTGCTTTAAATCATTTTTTTTTTCTTTGATGGAAATAAATTAACTATATTGAACTATTAAATTGAATAGTATGAAATGAGAAGCTCCCATCAGAATTTCAACAGTTCGTCGCCGGTCACACGAACCGACGAATCACTCGATTTTGGGTCAAATTTTCGATTTTGAGATTTTCAATCATTTCGATAGTAGACATTCCATACTACATATTCTGAAATTCTCAGTGTGTAATTCGGTGTAATTTTTACGTAGTTATCACTTTTGTAGAAGTATGTAATTTCATTTGTGAAAATTATTTGTTTTCCCCATAGACGCGTGTGTTAAACAGTCAGGCGATTCGACGGTTCGGTGACCGCGCGTACTAGTACGCGCGGTCACCGAACCGACGAATCAGTGCGCATTGACTTGCGTGTTGTTTTTGAGATTCAACAGTTCATTGACCGCGCGCATAGTGCGCGTACTATGTAATACCGTGTTGACAATGACAACGCTCAATGTACATGTACATATGGACACACATGGAAAATGACAACGTTCTTTGCAGACCGAAAATACATGCATGCAGCTCTTTGACGATTTCCCGCTTATTTGTTAACAATACAACTCGATAAAAACTTCACAAGTTAGAGCAAGAATTGAAGTCTGGTGTACTACAAAAATAATTGGAAATTATAGACATGAAAGTGTAGCAACCATAAGTCAAAAATGGGCTAACTTCAAACGCGTTTTTCTCGAATTGTCATTCTTACGCTAACCTGAGGGATTCGTCGGTTCGTGTGACCGGCGACGAGTTGCTGATACCGTATACAATTGCCAATTGTACCATACACGATCTCATTTCTATGTCCGTGTTATTACCTCCCTTTCCTTTACAAAGTGACGGATATCACCTAAAACTACCAGTCCCCTTTAATCCTCGACAGTGAATGTAAATAGGAACTAGGAACTACTGCTAGAAGATGGTGACATGACTTTAGCAATGGAACAAATTGAGGCAGTATAGATACACAATTCGAAAAGTAGTTTGAGATGTTATTGTGCGTCAGTTGGTTACGCCACTGTGTCGCATAATTTAGTAATACGGTTTCAGTCACGTCGTGACTGCTAAGTTTTTCAGTGGAGCAAAACATTATGCATTTTGTAAATACAGCTGTACCTGGGGTGTTTCTTAAAGCTCTTCGTAAAGTTACGAACGACTTACGAACGACTGATGATCAACTCTTGTGTTGAATTATGGAAATTCTGATAAGTATAACACATCAGAACTGATCCCCAGTCGTTCGTATTAAAGTCGTTCGTACCTTTACGAACAGCTTTATGAAACAGGGCCCAGAATGTTTTTCATCATGTATTTTGTAGAAATGTCAGTGCTCGTAAGTATCCTACAATGTACAAGAAGATCCAATAAATGACAGTCATCTTTACTCCGCACCGGAATAGTCTGCCAGAATGCTTTTGTTTATTCAGGACCAAGCTTGTGGAGTCAACTAAGTGACGATCTAAATGATGCACCAAGTCTTGCTGTATTCCAATAAAAATGAAAGGCAATTTTGGTTGGTTTTAAGATAATATTTGAATTACATTTTTTTTTTCAATTTCACTTGTATAACTTCTTTGATGTCAGTATACCTTGCTCATGCCAATGGATAGTATCTGGCAACAGCTCTACATGTTCTGAGGACCCCTGCCTCCTCTCAAGAAGTTTGATTGATTGATTTTATTTTCCGCTTAAAAAAACAACAACGGCTGGATGGCCCATGTATAAGTCAGTCCTTTCTTCTTCCTCTAACCTTCCCCTTGGCCATTGTCTCTTGTTGTTTGTCCTGTAGTAGTATATGTCTTTGTTTACCGTGAGCGTCTTGAGTTTCCTCTCCTTAACGTTTTTTTCCCCTTCTGTATTGTAAGTTCGAATTATTGAGTGGCCCACATTTCTACAAACTTGTCTTATACGCGGACTCTTCTTTTCCAATTAACACAATTATTTTACACAATTACTCTCATATATCAATGTATATTTACATGTATTGTTGTAATGCATTTTGTACGTTTTTATCTTCCTTGAACTTGAATTAAAAATTATGACATCGATGATACCCTACACTATTTCTTTGCTTTATGTTCCTGGTCGGTTTAACTATTAATGCCAAATTGTCAAACCTCAGTCGCATGGTTCACTATCCAAATTTCCCATAAATCCAGAGATGATAAAACGGCTCTATTATAATCGAGAAATCGATATCATCTATACATGGTGTGTAAGACAGAAAAGGATGAGCCGAAAGCAATAACACTAATGGACAGACAATCAACGAAGTGGAGCGATTATGTATAGCTGCAGAAAACTCATTCCAATGTGCATGGTTTCCTCTCCCTCAGCTGTTTCCCCGTCATTGTCAAAGATTGGCAAGTAAATGTCAATCGCTTGTGCTGTGGATGCTTTAAACTGTTCTTAATTCTATACCTTGTTCATTTAGCCATGGCAGAGATTGAGTGAAGCTAGGTCACAGATGGCTCTCAGCCAATCAGATACAAGAATTTCAGTAGCTTATAAAATAGTTTGTCAGAAAGAAAAAAATATCTGACAAAACACTTCATGAAATGCCCCACCCCCGGAGGTTAGTTGATGCGTCGCCTTTCCTCACCCCATCACCACCGTCCTCGATCACCGACAACTATATGATCGAGGACTGAAACTGAAATTCTCCAACATTTTGATTGTCGACGGTTGCCGTACGTCTCGTAAACGTTTCGCGATTTACAAGAACCTGATTATAGACCGGCAACTGTTTGCAAAAAGATGGTTGGAAAGTGTTTAGCGACTTCTGAATAGTGAAGACCACTAGAGATTGTTTGCCCATTAGCTGCTGATGTTTATACTGCGCACCCATCTAAATATTATTCAATGGAACAGATATAGGACTGGTTCGAAGAATCAGATTCCCGCGAGATGTCAATGATGAAACAGACCAACAAAGTTCTGATATGTTTACCTTCACAACTCTAGATTTTTAGATTTGAGGCAGGGAGGAAGAGGAAACTATACTACAGTGTAGTTCTTCCTTTGTATGAAGCAGAAAATCAGCAGGAGACATATTATACTAGGTGTTACAAAAACATTTCCCACATAATCATTATTGCCCTTAATAGTTCCAAAATCATGTATCAGATAACACTGACATTGATGTGAGTAATACACTGCAAAAAGTCCGGTGTTAAATAGTGAACACCGAGGTGGTGTTAAATTTTCGGTGCTCATTTATGGTGTTAAATTAACACCCCCGGGTGTCATTTCCAAATTTTAAACTGTTTTTTGAAGAGTTTCTTAGTAACTGCACTTCTTGTTGATTTTTAATTTAAACAAGACGATCAAGAATTTTACATTAAAATACTAGATTTTTGAAAAAATGTGAAAATAATTTTACACCAAAGTAACACCAGCTGGTGTGGTCCCTTATTGAAGCTGGACGGGTGTTAAACCATTGATATTAACACCAACAAGTATCAAATCAACACCATGTGGTGTCATTTTTTAATTAACACCAGTACAGTGTCAAAATAACACCTGGTACAGTGTCAAATTAATACCACGAAGTGTCAGGTGAACACTTTTCAACACCATCACAGTGCATTTTTAACACCTGTGGGTGTGGTCCTTTATTGAAGTTTGATCGGTGTTACATTTAACACCCGTGGTGTTAAATCTAACACCCCTGTTTTTACAGTGTAGCTGAATAGTGTACAATTTTGTTGGAGGTAGTTAAAAAAAGCATGAATAGGTTTCATTTAATTCAAGATTAATTTTCAAGTTAGGGTTCAGATTTTGTTCTTTTTCAACCCTCTTTACTAAATTTTAAAGGACAAATACACCTTCATATACATGTGGTTTGAGTGAATGCAATATTATTAGTAGAACACATCAGTGAAAGTTTTGGGAAAATTGGACAATCCGTTCAAAATTTATGAATTTTTAAAGTATCTGCGCAGTCACTGCTGGATGACAAGACTGCTTCAGTGTATGATGTCACATGCGTACAAAGATATATAAGGAAAATAAAAAGAGAATTTCACAAAACTTTGCTTATTGAATAAAATGCACATTTTCTTCAACTTGCTACTAGCGTATGTTAAGGGTAATATCATTCCCCCTGCGTTCTGAAAGAAAGAAGTCGAGTTTTCTTTTGTTATGCGAGAAAAGTGAAAATATGTTGTATTTTCTTTATTCTTTCTTTATATCATTGTACACATGTTACATCAAAAGCTATAGTAATCATCTAGCCGTGACTGAGCAGAAACTTCAAAAATCCATAACTTTTGAACCGATTGTCCGATTTCCCTCAAACTCTCACTGATGTGTTCTATACTATTGTTGAATTCTCTTCTCCACCCACATGTCTATGAAGGTGAACTTGTCCTTTAAATTTGCGCAGGTTATTGACGTGTATGGGATGGTGTGGTGAACTTCCATGCAATGACCAGGGTCTGAATGCTTTTATTATCTATTCATGAGAAATTCCACTATCGCAGCTAGTCTTTATTCATCCTGCAATGGATATGCAAGCACATGGAAACATTTGCATGCATTTTACCTTTTACCATGACTTCAGACTAGCAGTGGCCAGGGCACCCATCATGACTATCAATAAAGCATTCATGTGCATTGGAGCAAGAGACCGGAAGGCTTTAGTCATTGTAAGCACACACTCACATACACATCATTGGTTCCTGTGTAAAGTTCAAGTTTTGTACAGAGGGTTAAGATTTGACCAAAATCTGGAACGTAGCTTTAATATTAATCACGGATTTAATGAAACTGATTTATGCTTTCATATTCAAATCACCTCCGACTGAATTGTACGCTATTCAGTTATTACTCAAATCACTGTATTATCTGATACACAGTTCTTTGAACTATTAAGGATCAAAAGTGGGTTATGTTTTTGGTAACGCCAATACTCATTGAGGTCATGGATCTCATTAAGGAGGGTGCCGTTTGCTTCTCACTGTGTACAGCTGGAAATGAATGCAAGGAGAGACTTCGTGCTGAGGCACATGTTATATTACTATGATATAGTACTGTATTCAATATTTCATGTCGTATGAGAGTATGGTTCGATTTGGACCGTTCGCCATCTGAGCTATTTGCCATGAGATGATAGAATGTTCAAAGAGACTACTCTGTTGTATCACGTATAGAAGACAAGAAAATATAATTGATTTAAGTTGCCGGTTGCCAACCATGTCAAAACATTCTTATCAAGGGTTAGGTCACTAAAGACCAGTTTTAAAATCAACGGCAACGATTCTAGACTTGTTGCCTCCGATCTTCTCAACGAACTGTTGACCACAGAGAAGAAGCAGGTTTTCCATGCAACATCGGAAATCTCTAGCCGACCGAAACCGATCGCCGAGCGATGCCAAACACTCACCCATGTTTCTGTGCCGATGAGTCAAATGCGCACAAATTCCACATAACAAACCTATGTACAGGAACTAAAAGTGGCACCCAAAGGGTTAAAACACAAGACATTCTACAACCTCTGAAAACCAACTGCCAACCAGTGATACACAATCGGAAAATGGTTACGACCGCTCTTCCCTAATTTGTCTACCGGGGCCTGTGAGTGTGGAGCATTATTAGTTTCATGAGCAGTTACTCACGATGTTTTATCGAGTTGTAGTAGTTGTACACATGATTATATGAGGAGAAAAAGAAAAAACAGCAAGGGATTGCATTGGCATCTGTCTCATTGTTCTAGCTTACTTATTTCTTTTCTCGTGTTTCTCAGATGCAATCGACGAATGCAGGAGCAACCCTTGTTTGAATGGTGGAACCTGTCGGGATGAAGTCAACATGTTCAACTGTTCCTGCGTACAAGGCTTCCTCGGTCCTACATGCGAGGAAAGTGAGTATAGGCTTCAAATATCCACCTTCACTTGCCGACTTAAGAAAAATAAACAAACAACAAAACAAAACAAAACAAAACAAAAAACGTCTTACAACCACCGACAACCGACTGCCAAACAGTAATTCACAAATCGGAAAATGGTCGGCGTCCGGTTTTCGCTAGTGTTACCGGCCTGTGAACCTTGGAGCATTAGCTTCATGAGCAGTTTCTCCAGATCGGACACCTATAGTATATAAGCCTACACAATATATAATGAGGAAAAGGATTTTATTGCGTGGACATCTGTCTCACTTTTTGAGCTATATTATACTTATTTATTATTTTTTTCGTGTTTGTCAGATGTAATCAACGAATGTTTGAGCAACCCTTGTTTGCATGGTGGGACGTGTCAGGATGAAGTCAACATGTACAACTGTTCCTGTTTACCAGGCATCCTCGGTACTAGATGCGAGCATGGTAAGCAGGCCCCCAAAATCCGCTTTTAACGTCTATACACAGATTTCATGACTACCATACCAAAAAACAGCGAATCAAGGAGAATACCTGATGAATTTAGTCTGCGGCATGTTTTTCAACAAACAATTGCTAAATTCAAAAGACAGTGGGTTTTTTTTTTTTTTTCGTTGTTTGTTTTTTCAACCTGTAATTTCACAGAACGTAGAATGGATGTACTGTATAAACCGGTCTCCCGGGACCGGTCTTCGTTCATGACTGTGTGACGGGTCAAAGTTTTCCACATAGAGCATTAGAATCATATGCAGCTACTTACACAGTTACTGGTGAGGAAAAAAAAAACGATCAAGTACATGGGTAACTGACTCACTGTTTGAGAACATTTTCCATTCGTGTTTGTCAGCATGCTCCAATGGCACTTGTTTGAATGGTGGAACGTGTCAGGCAACACACCATGATAAAGTCAACAGGACAAGTTGTTCCTGTGCACAGGGTTTCTTCGGTTTAAGATGTCAAAAAAGAGGTAAGCACCCCAAAAAATCCATCCTAAGCGTCAATTACACGAAATTAATTGCATGACCACAATGTGAAAGAACAATTTAATGAGAATAACTGATGAATTTAGTCTACGGCTTGTCTTCCAGTGAACTTGGGCGAGTTTGTTCCTTTCATCAATAAGATATCGAAGGGCTTATTCTGTGTTAATCGCCGGATCTCGAGCGCACTTATAATGCGACATCCCATTTGACTTCCTAAAGTGACGTTGTATAATGTAATTACCTATAGACCTCATAACATATTATACCACAACGTAAAACAGGTTTCTGTTAATTCTTTGCAATGCGTATAAATGTCATATATTTCGTGTATGGTTTGGATGATATCACTAAACACTTTAAACTTTTCGTTACGACCAGCATCTCATATCATTTATGTGGTTTTTTTTTCCAATGTAGGATAGGCATACAATCTCAATGTCCAACATAAGTAGATTTAGAGAAAAAAGTTGCGTCTAGCTTTAATAACAAAATGTTGAAATTGTTGTTGTATAGTTCATATAAATATCTAACAAACGATTCAACGCTTGAACTAAATTCTTCGCCAAATAAAATGATACCTGGCACTTGCCGTTTCTTGTGTAATTTTGAATGTGTTTATGAAAAATCTATACCTTCTTCCAATCCAGAGCATTAGTGTTGTTTTCTGTTAAATGTTTTGCAAGAGCATAGAACAGGACACGAATACACAACCATATTTTCCCTTCAACTAGTGCGAACACATTCTTGATAACAAGCTAATTCAAACCTGAAGTAAAATTTCAGCACCCTCCAAATGTAGGAAGGTATTGTATGGCCTGAAATTGCCCATACTTGCCCAAAGAAATGAACAGCGGTGAAGGTAAAATGTTTTCCGCGATAATTCAGTGATAAGCTACTGTTAGTATGTAGTAGATAGCGAAGAGTTTATCGCCTTTGAGCATGATTCTACGTTAAGATTGGAACTGCCAGGCAAACTATTTAATCTGGCTGTGCTTTTCAACCAGCTACATTTTGATCAATAACTAAATGACATGATAATTTGGACTGGTACGATGTCTCGTTCAGGTGTACCTACATGCCAATGAGAACAAACTAGCTCTCTGTCCCTTTTGAACATCACAAAACACATTCAATGTATTGGACCGTGTGTTTGACTCTTTCAACAGCTGTTCCTCAGATCTTCGTCACAGACGAAGACAACCAGCGAATTCTAATGGCCGACATTGAAAGCTTCAATTTCACTGTTTTTCTTCAATTGACGGAGAACCCATTCGACATAGCGTTTGACAGAGCAAACAGGAAGCTTTATTGGTCTTCCACGAATGGAAACATTTGGCGCTCTGACCTCCTCAACAAGACTTCAGAACAAGTTACCCTAGAGCCCAACGGTATTAAAGGGATCTTTTAGTTTTGGTTGAGACCTAATTTCAAATTTCTAATATTTTTCTGGTGAGATAATGAGAAACCTCTTATGAAGTATGAAAGAGCATGTAATTCCATGAGGAATTCAACGTTTTTATGATGAAAATTGGTTTTGAAATGGCTGAGATATCCAAAACAGAGCGTTTCTAATAAGTAGTGTTGGACCCACACTTTATCACGATCGCTTTGTTTTACTTTGTTTTTGGATGTTTCAGTCATTCAAAACCGGTTTTCATCAAAATGATGATCTTTCAATTCCTCTTAAAATGGTATGCTCTGTACAATTTCATAAGTGTTTTCTTGGTATCTCGCAAAAAGTTAAAAGCCCAATTCTCATCTCCACCAATACTGTACCATAACTTTAAACTCGCACACGCGAAAACATATTTTACACATTATTTGCACGCATGTCCAACCAGGGACGCCAAAGTCATGAACAATGCGCATGGATTGTTGGAAATGAAAAAGTCAGAACGTTAATTAGCGTACGGAAGCACTTTGACGAATCTATTTTTCATGAAAATCTATTTGGTTCGGTGAAATAATGTCAGAGGTAAAAATGTCAGAGGTAAAAATGTCTGGGGTAAAAATGTCAGGGGTAAAAATGTCAGAGGTAAAAATGTCAGAGGTAAAAATGTCAGAAGTAACGATGTTAGAGGTAGAATGTCACAGGTAAAAATGCCAAAAGTAAAAATGTCAGAAGTAGAAATGTCAGAGGTAAAAATGTCAGAGGTTAAAGGTTCAGAAGTAAAAATGTCAGAGGTAAAAATGTCAAAGGTTAAAATGTCAAAAGTCAAAATGTCAGTAGTTATGAAAGAGATTATATCAGAGTAAAAAATATCAGAGTTAATCATGTCAGAGGTGAAAATGTGAAGAGGTATAAAATAATAACCTAGTCAGAGCAAACTGTATTTATTCAGTTATCAAATCCAAACTGCGGATTTGAAGAATATTTAGGGAATTATGTTTAAAAAAAAAAACATTCATTCAGATGAATATTTAACCAGCTAAGAGCCTAGCAGGCCTATGGAAATTATTATTAATATTGTTTATTATTATTATTGTTATTGTTATTATTATTATTATCATTATTTTTATTACAAGGGTTCCAACAATGCCGCATACCCCTAAAAAAGTATAGTCTTACGTTGTTACGCCCAATGAAGTTATCACACACACACAAACCCACTTTTAATATTAACGTATACTTCTATACACAGATATACATATTCTTACATACACACTCTTACACAAACGATTTCTGCTTACGTCCAGGCAAGTATAATAATAATTATAGTCATTATTGTTCATTATTCAACTTTTTAGCGTGAAGAAGTGAATGAGGCATAGTCTAAGCAACCGCTCATTTTCCACCTGTTCTATGTTATTTTTTATCAAATTCAGGTTTCGTATTCATCTCGCAAGGCCCGATCACGACATAAATGTACAAGTAAAAAAAAAAATACAAAACGCCAACCAACAAACTGCAGCAAATGTACCGGCTGACATAAGTAAGCTCTTCCAAAATATTTTATAACAAGGTTCAAGTATCACATGGCGCAAAAACAAATATCTCGAAGTTCAATGAACACTATGTGGTCAGTTTACAAACTTATGCCCATTAAATCTGGAGACGAACTTTAGCAGTAGACTGCTAGTGAGAGTAAAAACCGATCGTTTGCCATGGGATTTCTCTTGTGTTGTAACGGAATTATTGTTGAACGGATCCGTAGGCGAGAGAAAAATGTGAATGTTTGATGCCTTTCAAATAAAGCTGTTGTTCCCAAGTCAGATTCCATTATGTTTAACGTAGTAAGTTTATCATAATGGTGTGGTGCTAAAGATTGCTAGAATCAGCATCTGAAAGTGACGTTGTTTCCTCGTTATACAACAGCAGTAAGAAAACTTCACTAAAAAGTAATAAGAATCTCTCAGTCGAAATTACAAAAGGTGAGTAAAAAAATTATACAGGCTCAAAATTCGTTAATATTTGTTAGCAAAAATATGGATATACCCAGGTGTTAAACCAAGATTTTATCATTCACAACATTTCATTAGATTCACAAACATATTTTTTTTTTTAATTCGAGGGGGGGGGGGGGTGTGGTAAACTAGAATATAGCACAGGAGTGTATAAAACATCTAGGGCTCGTGATTGTCTTCCAGATTTTTCTGCATACATTCAAAAACTGTTTACAAATTTTGATAAAGTACGTGACTATACAAATTTCAGCGTGTCAGTTTGAAGGTGAGAACTAATGCTATTCGTTTTTATGGGAAGTCGCTAAATTTGGCAGAGCTTTCACTATATGGCCATTTACACTTGCTTGGAAAGACCACAATGTTACGAAAACTGTGACATTTTGATGATTTAGATTCAAATAGTTAAAGGACAATATTAATGTGAGCTTAACTATACAGGGTGGCCCAAAAAGTGGAACGGCAGGTTTTTAGAAATTTGCTGGGATAAAATGTACTTTATTCCAGTAAAATTATTTTTCATCATTGATTAATATGAGGCTCCTTACATGCAAATGACAAATTTCTCACAAAAAAAGATATCCTTTAATACACGTGGATCGCAGAAAATAACATGAAATAAGCATGTAAGAAAACCTCTTTACAGGCAGTTGGCTGTCAATATGTTAGTCTTAAGTTTTCATCGGCTTCAACATGAACTAATGATTTGGATGGGGTAATTACCCCTCCCTCGTTCGGGAGAGTTTGAAAGTTTGAATTAACGTGGGTAACATGAACTGGTGTTGTGCATGAATCTTTTATTTGAAAGACTTTGGAGTCATGCTAAATTTAAGGTAGTAATAATACAGTGAAAAGGAAGCCTATACAGTTAAACAATTCAAGCTCCCATATACATGACAATGTAAAGAATATCTTTTCTGCATGAACCAACCCCACACTCAACATGCATACACGCACACTGTCTATGAATGTGAATCACGTCTTTTTGTGCTGCCTTGATAAAGATCGATTATGATAATTGTGAAGCCACAATTGAAGCAACAGTTGTTGTTTTTTTTTTCGTTGATTAATAAGAAGCTCCCTAGATATGAATGACAAATCTCTCACAAAATGGACATCATTTATGGTAAAAGCTATTTTAGAGATCATTCAAGAAAACAAAAAGTTAAAAACTGCGCACAAAGTAACGTGTGGAACTTCAATACACGTAAAACACAGTAAAATAACACAAAGAAAGCATGTACACCTGTAGAAAACCATTTACAGGCAGTTTGGTTGCCATTGTCAGTTTTATTAAGTCTTCCTCGGCTTCAACATCAATTATTCGGAGCGAACATTGGCCCCTATTACCATTCTGGAGGAGGTTAAAGTTTTAATTTAATAGTGTGGTTAATATTACTATATAGTTATGTCCGCGAATTATTACATTTGTAGAATTTCAGTCACGGTTCAACAGAATTAATATTTAAAGTGAAAAGGAAACCTACAGTTAAACCCTTCAAACTCCCATATACATGACAAAGTACATATTAATATATAGGCATATTATATTCTCTTCTGAATGAACCAAATACAGACATAATACGCAAACCTGCACACAATATACGAATGTGAATAAATTCAGCGCTCTGTGCTGCCTTGATAAAGATCGATTACGACACCCTGCCGCTTGCGAAGTAACCATTGCTTTGAAGTGTGTAACATGTTATTTTTGGGGTCATGCCACGAGACCGACACTAGGCAAACAAAGCTCACGAGACCGCCACTTATAGACAAAGAAGGCCTACGAGACCGACACTATAGGCAAAGAAGGCTCACGAGACCGACAGGATGAACAGTGCCATCTACATGTCAATTACCTGTACAGGGTGTTCCTATAGACCAATAGACCAATTACTATATAGTAAAATGTATAGGATGTCCAGATAATGGCATAAGGAAGATATGAGAGACGGAAAAGGAGAGCTGCTAGGGGATTACTCCGTCAATTGCCCTCCCTCGCCCCCTGAACTGCTCAAGATTTTTTTTATTATTGTGTTTGCGCGTTTGAGTGTTTGTGAAAAAAATAAACAAAATTCAGTAAAAGTTCATGAGACGTTTCAACATTAATCTCGAAAATGTCAAAACACCCTCGCTTCCCTTTCCGCAAAACATATACCGGTATGCACCTGCTTACGAAAAAAAAAATGATGTGGACAAACAGTTCAACTAACTAGAACAATACCCAGGTGTGAAATGAATTTAAGTTTACAAGAAAATATTTCAAAAAATGGTCAATGTTGCAGTGCACACTTGCTTTACATGATATGGAAGGGGAGTAGACATCTGCAAAGCCCTGATTTAGTACAAATTCACAGAAAATTGTATAATCGTCTATTAAGGTAGCTTTAAGGGTTCGGGAAAAATAGATGCATCCATGAAAACAGCAATTCTATTCATGAAAAATATTCCTCTTTGAGGAGAATGATTTTATAAATACAAGCCACAAATCGAGATGAATCGCTGCGATATAAAACGTTTTCATCCTTTGAAATGTCATGCATTATAGTTACTGAAAAAAAAAAACAAATTGAACTCTAAGCAGGCGGGTATAAGCGGGAGGATAGGATATATATTAAGGAATACTTAACTAGTGAAGCGAGAAAGAAAAAGGCAAAAAAAAAAAAAACCCTTACATCCTGTCAACCGTCTATCATGAAGAGGACAATTTTATTTAAAAAAAAAAAAGAGATAAACTGGTAACAATGTCACTCCCAGTAGCGTGACAGAACTGCCCTCTAAAAGCCGTACGTGTAGAAATACAGTCATAGTTACTTGATGTCGTTGATATGTAGATGGTGCTGTTCAATTTATTACAATCGCTCGCTCGATAGTGTGACGAAATTACCCACCAGTATGTAATTTTCCTCTTCATGGAACACCCTGTACAGGTAATTGACATGTAGATGGCGCTGTTCATCCTGTCGGTCTCGTGAGTCTTCTTTGCCTAGTATCGGTCTCGTGAGCCTTCTCTGCCTAGAGTCGGTCTCGTGGGCCTCTTTTGCGTACTGTCGGTCTCGTGAGCCTTTATTGTGTAGTGTCGGTCTCGTGATTGGCTTTCTTTGCGTAGTGTCGGTCTCGTGAGCCTTTTGTGCATAGTGTCAAACTCATGGGCTGTATGACTCATGGACCTCTCGTGGACCGTATGACTCGTGGGTGTCGGTCTCGTGGGATGACCCCGTTGTGAGGGGATGCCATCAGTTCACTCTATTGCATATATTGATATATATATACATATATGTGTGAAACGGAAGGAAAACTTGCAGTATAGACGTTGCAGTGATGTTCAGTCTTGCCTTTATTCCCCGAGCTTTCGGCTACTTCACTAGCCTTTTTCAAGGGCTTGATGAGACATAACATAAAAGCAAAATAGCAACCGATTTGCATGCATTTGAACAGAAATAGAAATAGAAATAGTAATAACAAGAAGCCAATCAAACGGAATACAGGCAGTGACACCAATTCGCATACATTTCAACAGACAAGACAGACAACAGAACAAAAACAAAAACAAAACCAAAAACAGAAAACAAAGCAAAAGAAACATGGGCAGCAATATTACATTCGCTCCAACGGAAAGATAGTATTATCACATACACTTGCGGTGAAAAAATACAGTTGTAGTAGTAGTTAAGTATAGGTAATATCAACGGTAATACATAAACCAACATAAATTGAAGCACAATAGTTACCTTTAGGGCGTGGGGATTTGCTTGTGTGTGGTGTGTGTGGTGTCCGGAGGGTGAGTGTGAGGGGTTCGTACATGTAATGCGGGGGCTCGGGGAATAAAGGCAAGACTGAACACCACTGCAACGTCTATACTGCAAGTTTTCCTTCCGTCTCACATATACCAATGATGCAGTACCCACCACGTACGAGGCCAAGCCCGCTTCACATTATATATATATATACATATATATATATATATATATATATATATATATATATATATATATACATATATATATATATATATATATACATATATCTCGACGGTGCAAGAGCTGTTTCTTCAAAATTAACGATACTTCACAATTTCATAAATTCTTATATTTTCATGCAGTTTTGATCAAGTCTATTTGGCTTTGTTTAGAAAATTCTAACTCTTTGTTTTCTGACTAACTTTATACTGTTTCGGATTTCTTCAATTTTGCAGAACACCCTATAAAGAGACAAAAGATATGTATTCTGGGGAACTCTTTGTTGCCTTTTATACTTTTTTAAACTTTGAAAAGTCGAAAAGGAGTTATACATGCAGACATCGTCCCTGTACAAACAAAAATATGGATCTACATCAGAACTGTCGATTTTATCTCTCAAGTGTACACATATTGTGTAAAGCAAAATGTGTCATATAGCGTTGTAATAACACGATGCAGTTGGGTAACTAAAATGTCAAATATTTCATTTCATTTCCATTTCACACATTTTATTTTCATTTCCAATCAAACACAGGTAATACACTTTGACATGATTACATATATTGGAACATAATAATACATATTGGTTCATAAACGAACTTTATGGAAATGAAAATTGAGGGGCTGCTAAAAAGCGAACTTGTAGATTGCAGTCTCCTCACTTACGTTACATTACTACAATACATTAATTATATATAACTTTATAACACAATACAATGATACATGTACCGTACAAGCTAATCATTTTCATTCAATCGAATCGGATGGTTACATGAAGTACATGCTTTCACATGTATACACATACACATACACACACACACACATACACACACACACACACACACATACGCACACACACGCACGTACACACATACACATACGCACACACACGCACGTACACACACATGTTTGCATCCACATACATTGTGCACACACAGAAGAGAGTAGGGAAAGAGAGAGAGGGAGGGAGAGAGGGGGGAGTAGAGAGAGCGAAGGGCAGGTCAGCATTCTCGATGCAGGGTGAAGAAAAAAGAACAACAATTCCAAACAGTAAAACTAATCATGGGGTACATATGAGCTAATCAAATATTTCTTTAAATGACTAGAGAATGATTTCAAACTAATGGAATCTTTTATATTTTTCCCAAGGGAATTTCAAAATTTTGGGCCACTGTAAATAAACGTGGATTTTGTAAATAGAGTTCGGGTAAGGGGCAAATTTATTAAAATCTTATTAAACATATTTTCAAAAACTAAAGGAAGTGAATTATTATACAAACTGTACATAGATTGACCAAGGTAATGATAAAACAAATCCCTTACTTTCAAAACCTTATTCTCCACAAATAATCCGTCAGTATGGGAATATTTGGAGGTATTACATATTACTCGAAGTGCTTTTTTTTTGTAACAAAAATAATCTATCCAAATAAGTTGAATGTGTATTTCCCCATACTATAATTCCACACGTTAAATAAGGTAAAATTAACGTTGAATATAACAATAGCAACTTTTTAACAGGAAAACAAAACTTTACTTTATTAATTACACCTATATATGTTACTGGAAATAATTGTGCGGCATATACAATCTATATGCTGTTTCCAAGAAAGGTAACTGTCTACAGTTACACCAAGAAATCTAACGGAATAAACCTATTTTATCACGTCATTTTCAAAAATTATATCATGTGGCAATTTATCAAGGGTATTACTAAACAACATCACATTTGTTTTCTGCAAATTAAGCGATAATCTATTTGCTCTTAGCCATTGCATTATCTTGTTCAATTCTATATTCATGACATCAACTAATGTATGAGGATTTGAATGAGAAAAGAAAAGATTAGAATCATCTACAAATAATATAAAAGAAAGAACATTTGAAGATTTTGGAAAATCATTGATGTAGATAATAAAAAGTAACGGTCCTAGTATATTTCCTTGTGGAACTCCACAATCAACTGAGCGCAAAGAAGATTTTTCATTGTTTATACAAACAAATTGTTTTCTGTCTTTCAAATAGCTTCTGAACCACTTCAAGGCCTTCCCACGTATACCATAATGATTAAGTTTATAAAGAAGAATGTCGTGGTTAATCGTGTCGAAGGCCTTGGAGAGGTCCAGGAAGATTCCTGCAGTTGGTGAAACTTATCAATGGCTCGAGATAATTTTTCAGTGAAAGATAATATTGCATGTGCTGTGCTTTGTTTCTTGCGAAATCCAAATTGATATTTTGACAAAATGTCAATTCTATTGAAGAAATCTGTAACTTTATCTTTATCTTTATCTTAATCTTTATCTTAATCTTAATATTATCTTTTCTAATATTTTAGATATATTAGGAAAAAGTGAAATATGTCTGTAATTATTCAATTCTTCCCTATTACCCTTTTTAAAAATTGGAACTATTTTTGATATTTTCATAACATCTGGTACCTGCCCTTGTGATATTGATAAATTAAACATATGAAACAAAGGATCAACAATACAAGGTATTATATTTTTTAACAATATATTATCAATATCATCATAACCAGAACTTCTTTTAGAAGGTAAATTATGAACAATATCTAAAATCTCATATACTGTTACAGAGGAAAAAAAGATTGAATTTTGATTACCTACGTCCAGGTAATCGTAAAATTCTTTAATAGACAACTGAATATTTGCACAAAGATTCCGGCCAACAGTTGAAAAATGTGAATTAAATATTTCTGCTATCATACGTAAATCTTTTATTTCAAATCCATCATTACCCGAAAATGTTTTTTTTTTTTTTTTGTTTGTTTGTTTGTTTGTTTGTTTGTTTGTTCGTTCGTCTGTCTGTTTTGTTAGGGTTTTTTTTTGCCGGAAGTCCACAATCCCATAGCTTACTACCTCATCGTGATTGTACATAATTTTTCATAATCGATTATATGCAATCGACAAATTTGCCCACTGCGATATCTATCAATCTTCCAAATGATGGCATTTTTAGCCCCCCAGAGAACTATGTTTTTGCTTTAAAGCAAACTTGACTGTGGTGTGTCATTGCACGTTGATAAAGATGAAAGGTTAGAGTGAATACGTCTATTTTGAAGAAAAAAAAATCATTGCCATAACTCTGACATTCTCTTTACAGGAGCAAAGGCAATCGCAATTGCTCAGTCAACAAACATGAGCATGCTCTACGTGATCTACAATCACAAACTCACCAAGATGCCAATTGACCCTGATGGGAATGTGGAAGATGTTTTCAGAATGCAGGACGTGAGCAACAACAATATCAACTCCTTTCTTCTGTACAACGAGTAAGAATAGTTTCCAATGTTCCCAATCATAAGCATAATATATGAGTTGAGTGAATGTATAGGAATATTAATACATCAGCTGATAGAGAAGTTCGTGAAATCCGTTCCAAATTTATGAATTCGTACAGTTTGTGTATCGCCGTCGCTGAATATAAGAAGACTACAACAATTCGAAATATCACTGGATAGGACAACGGTATAAAGAAAATACAAAGGAAAATCCACAAATTTTCTATTTACAAGAAATTATATATATTCGTTTCACCTTTTACTGACAGAATTCTCAGTGTAATATGCCTATTTTATTTCCTCTGCTTTCTGAAACAGGCAAGCCAATTCAAACCAACTGATCTCTCCTATATGCCAGAAAAAAATGAAATCATTTTGGTCATTGTCCTACTGTGACATCACCAGTATTGTTATCATTATCAGGTGATGACGGTACAGAAACTTAATGATAATATCAATAATGAAATTCATAACTTTTGAAGAAATTTGCCGATTTCACTGCTCTGACGTGAACTTATCCAGTAATAGCGATGGGCGTACGTGGAGCTTCATTACTCACGGATACATCGGATCACTGAAAATGAACAATAATGTAACAATTATACTAGTAAGCATGACAACAGAAAGAACTCGGGTCCTAATCAATAGTGGACCTTCCATCCTGGCCGCAGGAAAGTTTGTGCTTCGTGCTCCTATGTCATGTATGTACTTAATGCATAAGCCGTATCGTTATTTCAGTATCGCACTTCTCCCATAATCGAAGTTCCCTTTGCTCCTGCAGAACGATTCATGCGCACTCATCAAAAAATGCATTGTCGGTTCGGTGTATCTCGCCAAAGTCTTTCATTTTCACATTTCATTATGAAATGTGAACATGTAACTGTCCACATCGCATCTTTATACCTAGAAAGACTGCTATGGACAATCAATCGTATATGCATATTAAAGAATTCATCATAGAAAGCTTATCATCGGAAACAAGCAGAACTTTCTCTTTCTTTTATACACGACTGTGTATAACACAGGTAGACCCACAAATAAACTGAATATTCATACTGAACTGTCTGATGATTTCAGTAAAAGTGTATCCAGTTCACACTTTTATAAATATATTTACCAAAGCACTCTGTACTTGGCAAATATGTATGCTTACAAGACGACTTTGTCGCCTACACCGACCGTCTGTAGTCCAATATGACTCTATGTGTAATGTTTTTGCAGCAACCTATATGCTGGGCATTCATTTTTACGTATATCTTATATACATGCTATGAAATCATAATTTCATATGATTGTTAGAGGGATGGTTTAGTTTTGGTTGAGATAGATGATTCAGATTTCAACTTTTAGGTAGATAATTAGAAATCTCTTATAAAAAAAAAAAGATGTTACAGAGCATTCAATTCCTAAAGGTATTCAAAGTTTATTTGATGAATCTTGGTTTTGATATGACTTAGATACTATTATTCAAAAGAAAGTGGTCCTAAATAAAAATAGGACCCACCTTTCATTGGGACCTCTTTGTTTCTGGATATCTCGGCCATTTCTGAACAATTTATCATCAATTGGAGAAGCTTTGAATTCCTCTTCGAATTGTATGATTTTTCATTTTTGTAGTTTTCTTATTATCTCACAAAAAGTTGGAATCCTGAAGCCCCATCTCAACGAAAACTGTACAATCCCTTTAAAATAATTTACTTAATAAATTGCATTGCATAGATATAGGCCTATATTATACATATAGGCCTATATAATACAGTATGTATATGGGTGAGAACTTTGAACGATGTACAATTGCCAATTTTCGCACCTTATTCAAGATTCCCGAAGATTCAACTTTATTTTAACTTCCATCAAATAAACAAAGAAATTATATACATTGCATATGTACAGGATATTTGTAATACTTGCAGAACGTAATTTGACAATGTACATGTGAAGATAAGAAGTAGATGCAATTACATCTTTGTTAATATATACATAAAGGCCCGAATTCACGAAGGTGGTACAAATGAAACCATGGTTTAAACCATGGACAAAAACCATGGAGCGCCAGGTGTCGCATGGAATATTTCGTTACGAAATCAGTCATTTTGTCAATGAAATAATTATTTCGTAACGAAATAACAAAATTTTGTAACTAAATGAACATTTCGTCCACGAAATGATAATTTCGTTAATGAAACGGTCATTTTGTCGACGAAATGACCAATTTCGTAACGAAATATTCCGTGCGACACTTGGCGCTCCATGGTTTTTGTCCATGGTTTAAACCATGGTTTCATTTGTACCACCTTCGTGAATTCGGGCCAAAGCGTATAATACAAGTCAACTAAGGATGAGGATGGAAGTGGAGGGTCCCACTAAGAAGCAGAGCTTGTACAATATGGGACCCTCAGAAAATACACAAGACAGCAATATAAAACAAAATAAAACGAACCGATGTCAACTGACATCAAGACGATTGGGAAGGGAAAAAGAAAGGGCAGGAAAAAACAAAGAGAAAAAAAGAGAAAAAAAAAAGGAAAAAAGGGGGGAAAAACTACAGCACGTGCCATCGTGGACGCAAGCAATCTAGATTCCATAATGTGAAATAAGTGATAAAATACAAGCTGGATTGAATATAATGCAAAACATGTATACGTAATTATGTCGGTAAGAATGCAGGAGAAAGAGAGAATAGACACATCGTTATATTCAGAACACAGACAGGATCATAATTAGAAGGAGGACTTATGTAAAAAAAGAGTGATGACTTGACTGAGATGATAAAGGGAAACTAACTCGGTTGGATGTTGTAAGAGTTCAATAAAAATATTTTTGATTTATTCTTGAAGGAGTTCAGAGATTGAGCTGTTGTAATATTGTTGTGAAGTGAATTCCAATACTTTGGCCCGTCGTAGATGAATGTGTTTTGAGCCAACAAAGTTCTCAGAAATGGCAAATGGAAGTCATTTGATCGCCGTGTTGGATTGTGACCGGATTGATTCCTTTGAAACATTGTTTCAAATATGTTTGGAAGATTATTTTTGTTATAATTATACATAAATTGTCCTAGATTAAACAAATACAAATCATTATTTTTCCATATTTTATGCTCATAAAATAGTGGGTCAGTATGGGACAAAAATGCAGTATGACATAATAATGACACGGAGTGATTTCTTTTGCAATAAAAGTAATTTATCTAAAAATGTTTCATATGTATTTCCCCACGCGAGAATACCGTAATTTTAATATGGCAATATTAAGGATGAATATAGTACAAGCAGGGACGACAAAGGAAAACAAAACTTAAGCTTATTAATTATACCAACATTACGTGAAATAATTTTACATAAAAAATAATACTGTCAATATGAAATTTCCATGAAAGCTTATTGTCAACTGTTATTCCTTATGACACGCTTTCCCTTAGAACACTTGGGCACCAGGATGATCTAAGAAACCAGTTTCTTTCATGTCATCTCAAAGCCTGGTAAATTTCCTTTCAGGAAATGTATGGGTTGGTTTACTTTTGACTGATATTTTGCATTTGACAAGGCCTTAAAGCGTAAAAATACGGTTAAAATCCCATTTTCACAATATTTTTTTTTTCAAACCAATGATGTGACGTGGCATCTATTATCTGACCATGTTTTGGATCTAACATGTCATTGGTATGTACCACAAAATTATGAGAACTCTATGAGCACGTTAGATTTTGTTTTGTGCTCCGTAGTGCTTGCTTTTTGCCTTGACATACATTTCTTGTACGCTACACCAAAATCGATCTCACCTGTGCGTACCAACAATTTGATTTTTCACAATTGTGCCAAGTGCATATTATGAACGTACGTATAGCCACATGTATGTTAAGACCTAAACAGAGAACTGGATTGTCATTTTCATTATGTAAAGTACCAGTACTCAGTATACCTGTCTATATTGCTCTTTTCACGCCCACTGTGCTGTCTCTCTTAGCGAAATTCACAAAAATTTACATAACAGTGTTAATGAACTTCCTATTGCGTATGCAAAAATGTGTTATGCCGGTGCTCTCGACAGCTACCAACTTGTCGTCAGCTTTCAGTAATCTGCCGTCCTTGTGTATGCAAAAACGTGTTATTTCGGTGTCTTTGACCGCTCAAACCAACTTACTACCTGTTCTCAGCTATTTGTTATTGTATATGCAAAGATGTATTACCACGGTGCTTCCGACTCCTCTCAGAAATTTGTTATCAATGTTTATGCAAAAATGTGTCACCCTGGTGTATCTGACTCCTCTATGTAAGTTGCCACCTACCCTCAGCAAACTGTTATCATTGTGTTTACACAAATGTGTTTCTACGGTGTTTTCGACCACCCTCAATAATTTATTGTCTGTTTGCCTTTGCAATTACCTCTCTGAACTGTTCAGTGCAATTTTGCCCTCCTATGGGTGGGATTTCACGGAGCACGCGAATGATTTGCGAAGGACGCGAATGACAAAATCCAACATTCGGAAAAGTTTTTCTCCGAATGTGTTCCGACAATGAAGCCGAAAACTATTCTTGCGCAATTTGTGCGAAGTTTCCACGACGTATGTGCGAATGTCGCGTGTATCATTGCTAAAGTACAGCATGTTACGTACACGAAGAACACGCGACGGAAATGCGAACAACGAAAAATTTTCGATAATCATGGGAGAAAATGTACCCAAGGAGATGTGAAAGCTGTCTTGACTTGAAACTTGTTTTATTTCCTCTATTTCTCCGTTATTTTTCTCTCATTTCTCTATCGTGTGCTTGCCTACATTTTTTTCCCCTTGGACCTATCTCTATTATAGTAAAACATTTGATTTTTTTTTGCAGTTCCTCCAACGCATAATCTCTATAGTTCAAATGAAATTTTACACACTTTAGATTAATTCTAAGTGTATTCTGCGATTTTTTTTTGTACATCAAACATTTCTTTCTCTTTGTTAGTCTTTAATTTCTTTTGTTACTATATTGTTTGATGTTCAGATGTATGCTACGATTTTTATTTGTAGAAAACGTATAGGCCGTACTTCCCCCAAACGTGCGCTAAACGTTCGCGAGAATGTCTCAAAAGGTAAGCGAACAGTTTGCGATTACGTCGTAAAATGATAGGAAAAACTTCGCAGATTTTGCGTAAAATACGCGAGACATTCTCCAAAGTTTCGGAGTCTGTTTGGGGTTTCACGAACATTTTGCTAACATCGCGCGTGTCTTGCGAAGGTCTTGCGCATATGACAAGGCTTTAAAGACACTTTCGAGAACAATTCACGAGCAAATCACGACCAAGTGTGCGGAAAAGGTTCGCTGAAAATTTCAAACTTTTTTTAAATTCTCGCCGAAGTAAAAACGACATTCGCGAACATATTGACGACGCTTCCGAACCCTCACGTTCATTTGGCGATCTTTTGCAGATTAAAATACGAATGCTGGATTTTGCCATTCGCGTCCTTCGCAAATCGTTCGCGTGCTCCGTAAAATCCCACCCTATAGACTACTGTTAAACAACCACATTCCCTACGCATTACGCAGTTACCGTTGAATTTTTGACATGCCTTGTTTTGCGTATGGAAACTGAACATTCCTTAACCGTCTATCATCAGGGTAAATGTTCTTTCACTTATCTTTCTTTAAAACCTAACAGCAGATGTATTCTTGAGCAGCTATTTTCTGTAAACAGCCTATTCACCTATTTTGTATCATGCACAATGCTGAATCCAAATACCACTGTTAACACGCGAACGCCGCTGCTGTTAGCATGCTTTATCCTCAGTCATTTGCTGATATGACACCAGTAATTTCAGTAAACAGCGAAGAGGGCGAAGATTCCGACATCGTCACTTTCTTAAATACGCAAACTCCTGAATTAAGACTAGATTTCGACTGTAACGATGCCGCAGTCCAAAATGTATTCACTCACTTATATCACACAGAGGATGAACTTCTTTCACTCACTCATAACGACGTAACTCAACTCTTTATTTCACATTTTAATATCAGAAGCTTAAATAAAAACTTTGATCAATTTCTTTCTTTTGTGAGCACGTTAAAAACCGAATATGATATTATCGGGCTTAGTGAAACTTGGTTAAAGGAGACATCACCCTCTTCGCTGCTTACAATAGACGGCTTTAGACTCATAACAAATAATAGAACATGGAAAAAAGGAGGAGGAGTGGGATTTTATGTGTCACAGAATTTAGATTGTGGGTTTTTTTTTTTTGTTTTTTTTTGGGAAAAATATAGCGTGATGTGAGAAGTTTTTGAGGGTGTATTCATTGAGGTCAAAACTTTAAATAAAGGTAATATTGTAATTGGGGAGATTCATCGACCACCAAGCTCAAACCCTGCTGAATTTTTAGAGTTATTCTGCGGCCTTATTTCGAGCAGTTATTTTGATAGTAAGACATGTTTTGTCATGGGTGATGTTAAAGGCATAATTTACCATTTGCAGATGAAACAAAAACCCAGCATTAATGCTTTAAAATAGTTCTAAAATGTGAGTCAGGGATAGAAACAACCACTGTAAAAATTTGAATCCGTATAATTGATGTTAAGTATTGTTAAATACACAAAATG
Organism: Diadema setosum; assembly: GCA_033980235.1. NCBI lineage: Eukaryota > Metazoa > Echinodermata > Echinoidea > Diadematoida > Diadematidae > Diadema > Diadema setosum. The sequence continues at coordinate 21,068,192 of CM067077.1, read as the reverse complement.
TGAACAATAGTTATGATAAGAACGTTTCCAGAGTAAACCGTCTACAGTTACGGTTTATTGAGAAAAATACTGATATCTCCTTATACTTTAGGCTTTATTGTGAAAGTTTTATATGGTAGGATGTTTTGTGACATAACAGACCTACACATATGCATCAAATGTGATATTTTGAACATTTTTGAAATCACTGCTCCCAAAGGTAAATAGGACCTTTAACCTCAATCTTCTTAATTACAATGATATGAAATCTTATATGCGCAGATTTTCTTAACCATATGTTGTCGAAATCATTTATTCCCCTTACAAGAAAACAGACTCGAATAACCGATGATGTATCTATTGATAACATTTTTGTAAATGACTTATTTTCTGACATCACATCTGGCATAATAGTTTCTGACGTCACTGAATTTTATGACTGCCAATGTTTATCACACCCATAATCCCGGTATTCGTGTAATGTCTGAATCCAACCTTAATAAACTTAGGGAGAAATTAAGTTCAGAAGATTGGTCCACCGTATACACTCAAAGCAATATTGATTTAGCATTTGAAAATTTTATGAATATTTTGATTACTAACTATGAATCTAGTGTTCCTCTCCAAAGGCCTCACCATTCAAATTACGAAAAAAAAAGTACCTCGACAACCATGGGTAACAAAATCTCTTCTCAGGTCCATTAACCGCAAGAATAATCTTTTTCATAAATATCGCAAAGATCCATGCCCTCGAAATAAATCAAGATATACTCGATATCGGAATATATTGACATCCTTAATACGTGTTGCTAAGCGGAATTATTTTTCGCGACAGTTTGTTAAATATAAACATGATGTGAAGAGTACGTGGAAGGTGATTAACGAGACACTCAAATACAAAACCAATACCGATCCTCCCAAATATATTTCAGCGGACGGCCGGCAGATTAACGATCCGGTTATCATGGCGGAATCTTTTAATGATTATTTCGCAAGTCTTGGTCCACATCTTGCCAGTAAAATCTCGAAATCCCCAACTGAATATTATAGATATCTAGGTAATAGGAATCTTCAATCAATATTTTTGAACCTATTGTTGAAAAAGAAATTGTTGATATCGTCATGAATTTAAACGATAATAAAAGTTCAGGATATGATGGAATTACAAATTTTCTTTAAAAAATGTTTTGAATCAAATAATTTCTCCTTTAACATACATTTTAATCAATCTTTATTTAATGGTAAAGTCCCCAATAAAATGAAAGTTGCAAAAGTTGTCCCTATCTTTAAGAAGGGACAGAAAGATTTGGTGAATAATTACCGACCAATTTCTTTATTGACTTCAATCTCTAAAATCCTTGAAAGGTTAGTTTACACGCGATTATTGAAATTTCTCACAAATCATAATATTTTATCAGATTCTCAGTTTGGTTTCAGAAAACATTATAACACAACCCATGTTTTACTTATTTTTATAGACAAGGTAGCTCATGCTATAGATAATTTTGAGCATACAATTGGAGTTTTTCTTGATTTTTCTACAGCTTTCGATACGATAGATCACGAAATTTTATTTTGTAAACTGTGTCATTATGGAATTCGCGGGACACCTCTCGAATGGTTTAAGAGTTACTTAACCGATAGAAAGCAATTTAACGGCTATGATTCGCAGTTAAAACTTATTTCATGTGGAGTCCCACAGGGCTCCCTCTTGGGCCCACTTTTATTTATCTTATGTATAAACGACCTTCAAAAATCATCGCCAATTTTATCATTTATTTGTTTTGCTGATGACACAAGTTTGTTTTGTTCTCATCGAGACCCTAATACATTAATTGATATGATGAATACTGACCTTAGGTCTGTGCAATCCTGGATTTATGCAAACAAAATTATTCTTCTTTAATATCTCCACACTTTAATTATGGAATTTTGGCGTGGGGAAATGCAATTAATTTACTGTTAGATTCCCTTCTTCGTATTCAAAAGCGTGCAATAAGAATTATAAACCACGCCGGATATTTTGCTCATACCAACTGTTTTTTTTTTTTGCATCAAAACAGAATTCTGAAAATTCCAGACTTATTTTATTATAATCTTGGAATTTTCATGTATAAGCTAACAACTAATGAATTACCATCTGTTTTTATCCACATGTTCAAAAGAAATCGCTCTATTCATTGCTACCCCACTCGTCAGAGTGACGCTTATCACCTTCCCCGTACTCGCACTATTTTTGCAAAGAAAACAATTATGTTTACTGGAACCAGATACTGGAATGACCTCCCTCAAGATATTACTTCTTCCTTATCTTTATTCACCTTCAAACGCAAATTAAAACGGCTGTTACTTAGTGGATACACACTACCCGGCTCTTAGCAACATTTTTTTTTTAAAATACCCCCATCAGTCTTTTGTCTTTGTCCGCAGCTCCAAGTTATTTAACGATACCGTTATAGCACTTTTTTTTTTTTTTGTTGTAAACACGGCGAAATATGTAAAGTCTCGTTTAAGCGATACTAAAGTATTCATGTGGTTCGATAGTTCGTTTAATTTAAGTTGGTCGAGATAAACATGTCCGTTCTCCGTATGATTTCACGCCTATAAATTCGGGAACCTACAGTTTTTACAAGCATCATTGCTTTTATGTAGGCCCCATCATATTTCTGACATTGATTTGTGATATCCTCAGATGATAATGACCATTTATATTTGTGTTTAATGTTTGTTTGTCTTTTTTTCAAACATAAGATATGGTTGTATATATTTTGTACTTTTGTTTTATTATCAATCATTTTGTAATCCCATCACTGAGAAAGTGGAAATATGAAATAAACTTGAACTTGAACTTGAACTTGACCGTATAAGATTACAGAGAATAATTGAAATATCAAAGTCCTAAACAGACGAACGTCAGTGATGCTTCATCTCTCTCGCTGCTGCAAATTCTATTTTGTTGTCCCAACTGTAATATATACGAAAATTTGGTGTTCCACCTCATGTACATAACCTGCAAAAATTGTACATCTGCTGGCAGTACATGGGATGTAACATTCTTTTATGCATAATATACTCAGTTTTCGTCACGGACGTGCGTCCGCTATTTACTAATAAAGATCGTAGGCCATTGAATGTTATTGACGATAATGTTCTGAGTCGTAATTAACTAAGATCTAGCCACATGGTAATATGTATGTTTTGAGTTTCTGCTCATCCCTTGTCAAATGCGAACCGAAATTACATTTTTAGACGAACCTCCGTCAAAAACAGAACGTCCATGATGATTAAAACGTTATCGAGTGGGGCACCATCTTGCTTTGATGTAGCAGGTACATTTAAGGAGTTGAATGCCATGTTTGAAGCTGACTGAGGCTCGTCTGCCGTTTTGGACTATCTATGCGATTCACCAAAAACCAAGCAAATATTGTATATTTCTTTGAAAATCCGCATCCTACTCCCTCTCTGAACAATATATATGTTGAAAGGGTGTCAAAATCTTAAGAATTTGCATTGAAAATACCTTTTCGAAATTTTGGAAGAGTTAGGAAGGCTACGTACTCTCTGTCGATTAGCTATCCGTCCTGAAACATGACCCTAGTGGTAGAACGAACGTCCGTGACAGATTCAGCGAACGTCCATGACGTAAACAATCCGACCAATAGGGATAACTTGTCTCAAAAGTGTCCTTTATTCTTCAAAACTTTCAGCTCAAATAACGAAAAGTACAATTTAACAAAGTAAACAATGAGCTTAGAGCAGTAGTTTCCGAATTTTTAAGGCGGTATGTGATCATGATGACCAAACAGCTCAAAATTTGCTAGCAATTTTACGCTTGTATTCCATTTAATTATATAAATACAGCTAAACACTGAAAACCAAGTTATAGGAAATTGGAATTTTGCTTAATCTGTAATTTGTGTATTTCAATTTCTTTCTTATGAGGTTTAAGAGACAATTTAAACTGTCATAGGTTCTGAAAGTTTCGCTCACGGACGTTCGTTACCAGAAAGGAAATTTCTGTTAATTACAATTATATAATTGTACAATAAGTTAATGATACTTGAAAATATTATCAAATCACCGAGTCTCTCATACCCATAAGTGAATAACGTTTAGCATTCAATTTACCAGGAATAACAAAAGAAAAACATTTTGCGCACGGATGTTCGTTGGTAGAATAAGTCCATGGATTTCATAATGTATAGGAGATAGAGGAACAGAGCCAGTTTTTAGTGACAGATGCTCCCCGTGTATATCTTTTGAGTAAAGTAGCTGCCATCTCAAACAGAACACATCCAGTTTGGGAGTCCATCACGGACGTTCGCTGTAATTGTCATAATATATTCTATGCCTTTATACATTCTTATTTTTCTCGTCACAACTATTTTTCTCTCATTCCCTAAGCAGCCAGAACATGCTGCGACCAAAAAGAAAGAAAGAAAAAAAAAGCAAATCCGAAAAAGTGCTACGCAGTCATATTCAGAATACATCGACACGAAAAGGATGAAATGACGGAAGAAGTCTGTAATGGGCATGTGTCAAGAAAAACGTAAAAATTTCAAAAGAACGTGAAGCCGCTAGTTGAATGAAAATGAAAAGAAACGGAGAAGGGATAGAGCTCCAGCACAGAGTGAAAAGAATTGCCAGTCCACTCCCATTATACCAAATTCCTCTGGAGGAGCTGTTTTTGTTTATTTTTTATTCATCGAAATGTCGTCATAAGCGAACAAAAATAATGCAGTATACAATTATTGTCTGATAAAAACACACAAATCCTCCGTTTATCATAACATTTTTTTTTATACTCATCAATGAAAAGCAATGTTAATTTGCAATTCTGTCTGTTTTCTTCTTTTAATTTTCCATTTAAGAGACAGAGAGATCGTCAAGCTGTTTGTGCTTCTGTGCTTACTTCAAAAACACATGATAAAATAGTGATGATTTAGTAATGGGTTTAAGGTCGCACTTTGACACGTTCGCTCTTCCAAAGATTCGTTACTCCGAATGTCCGTTATTTCATGGATTCATTATTCCAAAGGTTTGTTATTCCGAAAATGAAAAAAAAAGGGTTCGTAATTAATTTAGGGGGTTCCTTATTAAAAATGTTCTCATTCCGAAAATTTGTTAATCCGAAAATTAAACATTAAGGTTCACTATTCTTAAGATCCGTTCTTCTAAAAGTGGAATAGGCCTGATGAGGTTTTTAAATCTGGAGGCTTTGGTTGTTAATTTGTTTCTCTTCATTTGGATTGACGAACCTGGTTTTTATGTTCCAAATACCTTCAGAGATTAATCTCATTTACAGAATGAAAAACCTTAATCAATTTTCCGAGTGACAAACCGTATGAAAAACAAGCCTCGGAAATAACGCGCTACAAAATGTTAGTAATAACTCACCATCAGGACCATAATTATTGTATGATATCGAAGTAACAAACATCCATCCAAGTTATATGGACTTACTGTGGGTTTTTTTTTTCTGACGATACTCCGGAGTATCGGACTTTATATCATTTCTGACTAATATAATAACACAAATTCTCCTCGGTCACAGTGTGTAACACAAGGAGCAAACGCAGAGGGATTTCTTCTTATGCACACTGAAACTTGCACCGTTTGCCCTCCGGCATCTATACTTCGTATTTTGTTAACGGAGCACATTCCTTTTGTTTTTCTTTGTCAGTTCTTTGTCATATTCAGCTGTGACCGTGTTCGTTATAAGCAAATTTTGCATTGCAGACTTTATATAACAAATTTAGGACCTGAATCTTTACTTCGTGATGACGAAATTTTGAAAAATATATTCGTTAAATGAAAGAAAGATATTATTCAGAGGGGTGAAGGTTCAGATGCAAGTTTCTTCACTTTGTCCCTCTCTACAAATTAAATTTGTTATGATCGCAACTGCTGATCTGTAAATTAACAAAAATGTCTGAAAAAAGGGACCAGCGGGACTCGAACCTGTCATCTACTGCTTTCCGGGCAGCGACACTACCACCAGGCTGTCTCTGGTTGCCGGCAGTGACACGATGAACATGGAACAAATTACCGAAGCTCCGAAATTCCGACATTGTTGTGTTAAGTAGTCCAAGGTGGACAAGGCATATTAAATGAAAGAAAGATATTATTCAGAGGGGTGAAGGTTCAGATGCAAGTTTCTTCACTTTGTCTTCCTCTACAAATTAAATTTGTTAAGATCGCAACTGCTGATCTGTAAATTAACAAACATGTCGGAAAAAAGGAACCAGCGGGACTCGAACCTGTCATCTACTGCTTTCCGGGCAGCGACACTACCACCTGGCTGTCCCTGGTTGCCGGCAGTGACACGATGAACATGGAACAAATACCCAAGCTCCGAAATGTCGACATTGTTATGTTAAGTAGTCCAAGGCAGACAAGGCATATTAAATGAAAGAAAGATATTATTCAGAGGGGTGAAGGTTCAGATGCAACTGTCTATGTTCAAAGTGTAGCCATAGTCTACTTTTATACATGGGGGGGGGGGGGGGCGAGCAGGGAGAACGCGTGGGAGAGTGCTATCACCACCTTTCCCGTATGGGGGAGCTCTTGCCTTTTTAAAGTTGAAATTGAGATATCTCGTATATTTGATGGAATATTTTATTTTAAAAATGATCAGTGGGAACTGAGCGAAGAAAGGGAGATATCAACCTTTGTACATGAGGGAACTTTTGATTTTTCGGAATATAAGTGATAAGTCTTGTGCATTCAAAATTATTCAGATTTTTTTTTTTTAAATTTGGAAAGTGCACTAACTCTTTATAGGGAAAGGGGCACAGAGGGGGGTACCCCCTCTCAAGCAAGAGAGATTTTGCAAATTTTGCATTTAAATTCCACGATCTGGTGCACATCTTGAGCGAAATATTAAAAAAGAATATGATCTTACTTCATGAAAGTTTGAAAGGGAGACCCGCTTCATGCACATGCATACGGGGGAGAGAGTGGGAGGTGGTATCTCCCTCCCATGCGAGAGAGATTCTGCATTTTCAGACCTGAAATTCAGCGATCTGGTGCACACTTTGGATAAGATATTTGGACAGTTTTCTATCAAAATCGCAAGAAAACTTTCCTCATTCCGTGTATCATTGGGGAACAAAATGGTATGTCTGTCGCCGTGGGTGGTTCTGAGTCACAAGTCACCTCTTCTTACTTTGGAGTTCCCAAAGGGCCTGTGATCGGCACGTTGGCCTTGACACTTATCTCATCTCCATTAGAGGATGTCATCAACCACCACGTATTTGCAACAACCTGTAGGATTATGGGCGTCCGCGGTTATGACATTTCGTTATAATTTGAAATTTATTATATTCTTGCACCATTTGTATAGTCTTGATTTTTTTTTTCTTTGGACGATTATTGTTGATAGTTTGGCATTCTCATCTGCTGAACAATTCTGATTTACTTACCTCCATCTTTTAGAACTACACATAGTTATATAACCTTTTGTGACTATTTACATTGTGTGTTGAATTTATCTATATATATAAATATATATATGTGTGTGTGTGTGTGTGTGTGACGGAGGAATGCCTGCTCGCAGACGTTGCAGTATGTTCATTAATAGCCTTTTATACTCTCGAGCTTTCGAGCGAGTTACCGGTCTTTTTCTTGTATATATATATATATATATATATATATGCATGTGTGTGTGTGTGTGTGTGTGTGTGTGTGTGTGTGTGTAATGATACACTGTGGGTCATAAAGGTGGATTTTTTTTTTTCGAATTTTGACGGTATATCTATTACTTTGTGCTTGGAAAATGATATGTTTGATGTATGCCAATTACTTTTGCTTTATTGTCGTGCCTCTTACACACTTTCACAGTGACCTTTAATAAACTCCTTGTTTTCCGGGGTGAAGAAAAAGTGTGGGGGGGGGGGGCAAAGTGGTGACATACGTTGTATTCTTTTGTATGGTGCAAAAAAAGTGGGGGTTGTCTCGTGGACACAGTCATCCCGAAGGCTTTTCCCAGCTAACCGACGAACTCGCTGTCTCTCATCTCTACGGTCATGGATGAACCGGCTCTCGTAATGTCCCTGTTGAAGCGTCCTGTGCTGCCTGGCCCAAAGGATCCTTGCTACCCTGTGGCGAACCGTCAGGTGTGGACATTCTAACCATACGTCGTGTTCGGTAGCCATGTTGTATCAATCTGAGATTGACTGTTGATCTTGAGACGTTGATTCCATGATGTCTCCTCCACAAGCGTTGAAGACGACTCAAGGGTAACTTCGGGTTTCTGCCGCTAAGATTCATCAGTTGGCGATTGTCAGTCTGGGACGTCCTGGTGATTTTCGTGGCCGCACATTTCCTCTCTAATACCGCACCCTGTGAAATCCCTAGAATTTTTCCCTACACGAGCCTGCTTGTAGCCCTCCTGCCTAAGCGCTACCACTCTAGGACATTGCCGTTGGCATTGGACCAGGCATATAGTCTCGGGGCGGGACTCCGTACCGATTGTTAATGCAAACAGTATAGGGAACTTGAAAAAAAAATCAACTTTATTTACAAGGCACTAAATCAGCAAAAGGTGCAAAATTTCAATTGCACAGGGTTTTTTATGCCCCTGTCACACCTTGCCGGATAAGGCAAACGCATGGGAACCGAAGGTCGATTTTTGGCATCCGTTGAAATCCGTTAAAATGCGTTTCATGTCCTCTTTATCCTTTGGATGGACGTTTGTCTTCCGGTGATGTTCGTCAGAGCGGCCAGAAAACTTTGTGCATGCACAAAGTTTTTCCTCGCCAAAAACGGATAGCGCGATCCGACCTTTGTCCCACTGTTGCACGTTTTCTCCTGTATCTGTACTGTACTTTGTCGTTTTCCTCGCATTCCGATCCGCTAGGCCTCCTGTAAAGTCTGATGCTGCAAAATGCCAACATGGCCCTCCTAAAGTATATTGCCGCATGTAGGAGAGAATGCAAGCAACAGAGAAGGCAGATGCGGTCCAAGAAGTGGCAAATCGGTCATGAGAGACACAGGCAATTTGGTTTTAATGACCAAATGTCACAGACACAAAGGCGAAACAAATTCGAGCTACTTTTCTAAGTTTCCCCGCTTTATGCTGTGTTTCAGGTGAAAAGGTGAGAGGCACAACAAAAAGAAAGCAAAATGAATCATATGTTTCAAGGTCGGAAAGACCATCGTCTTCTTGGGGGAGGAGGACTTCTCACCCCTCTGTGACAGGACAACAAGTCTTTCGGAAAAGCAAGATTTTCAGTCAGTTTACTATCATGGCTGTTGTGAGATTGTTGTAAATACTGAGGAACTGCAGATATCTGAACAAAATTTGTGGAAGCATGCATAATTAACACACTAGTTGTATGTTTTACCAGCAAAAAAGGCAGCCTTAATCAGATTCGCGATCATGGGGCAATGAAGTATATTCAATATGACTGGGCATCGACTGAGATAAACTAATGGATATTCACAGGTTAAAAGTTATGAGTAAACTTTGTGCTGAAAATGGGACAATGAGTAGAAGCCAACAAAATCAAAACCCATGACGCCAAGGTTCGAATAGCATAAGGAAATCTAAATGAGCCATATTAGTGTCATGTGACTGTGATGCATTTGATTTGATGTAGCAGAGAAACTGAGAGAAAATAGAGACTGCTTCAAACCTTGAGTCAATGTCCAAATTTGAAAAATGCATTGCTGACATTGATATTCTAAATGCAGTCCAAATAGTGTTTTATGACTTCAGGATTTTCAAATATAATGGAAGAGTGCAATGAAGAATAATTATGTGCCTTTACTTGAGAAATCAACGTTCATCCGGCTGTTAATTATTGTAAAGAACATCTGAAAAAAAAAAAATAATCAGAAACAAAACCAGACGATTAAATTTGTAAGTAACATCGGGCATGAATGACAGTGATTTTGTGTAAAGTGAGAAACGTTTGTGTATAACAAATCTGCATGTAAGTGATATTTAGGACCGAAATGAAGAAAGTGGTATCAAAGGTACAGCAACAGGTAGCTAATGTATTGCGAAGGAGGCCAGGTCTTGGCCTTCGATCCCTTGGCATATTGACGGGAGCTGATATGAGATGTGTGAAGTAAAGTGTACAGGTAGTAGAAGCAGAACTGGCCAAGTGTTGAACGCTCCAAGATGATGTAATAAATGTATAGCCCGATAGCCGTAACGTCAATGGATCTCTGACGTTCGATGTACGTCTCATGCATCACCTATTTGTTCCTCGGGCGTTTTGTCCTGTGGGCAAGCAGTTCATATTCGTTTCTCATTCGTTTGCGCACGTTTCACTGTCCTGTACACAATCGCCCCAGGTTCGTTGTTTCTTCGTTTGGTTGGGTCCCTATACCTTGCACGTACGCTCCTCTAAAACGGAAACTTTGCACTTTGTCCGCCGGATTGACGATTTGAACAACGGATGAGCAAAATATCGCCCGTTTTTTGTACGGTGGGCCTATCCGACAAAGTGTGACAGGGGCTTTACAATAAGCCAGTTCGGAGTTCCACTTTGCGCATGAGCAGAAACAAGGTCATTCGGACCAACAGGCATGTTGGTTTTTAATTTCACTGGGATAAGCATCTGTAATGTAATGATTATTCATGAAATACTTATAAATGCTGCTTGCCAGCACATCCACCTGGCAGCAAAAGTGGTATTTGGCAATATCAATGGAAAGAGATCGTCAATACATTCAATGCAAAATAACGAAATGGATGCTCTCCCAAGTATTAATTCACGGATCATTCTGGTCATCTGGTCGACGCAAGTTCATTCTTTGTTTGAACAGGATCAATGAATTCCAGAAATTGTTATGTAAAGCTTACGCATTATGTCGCTCTAAAACGATTGAAGTGCCCCTAACCGACTGAGAAAAAGGAAGGTCATTCGGACCAATGTGCCCATGAGCTAACTCCGAACTGGCTTATCTGCACAAGTTAACTTTATTACGTAATAACACATTTCTCATGTTCAAATGTCTCCTGAATAATGAGGTAACATTACGTAATCAGTATCATACCAGTTTGTCTACCAACAGCCTTTTTGCTATAGGTTTTCCCATTCATTTTCAAACTTTTTTCATTCAATTTCACAAATTTTTACTTCAATTTCGTCGCGGAATGTCGGGAGTAGGCCAATCTTACTTTCAAATTTGTCTTTCGTCGTTCATTTCAAATAGTCCATTCAATTTAGTCATTTGGCATACATTTTCGTCATTTACAGTTCAAATTTGTCAGTCTCACACGCAGCACTCAAAACAGCAGGATCGATTTCTTCTTTTGTCAATCATTTTCGTTAAATTTTAATTCATATTTATCTCATATCTCTATCCCGTGTGATTTCACAGTCATTCATGTATTTTGTTCTGTAACCGTTCACATTTTACATTCAGGAGTTAACATACACACAAGTGCCTCCCCCCCCCCCCCGACACACACACACCGCAGAACCACAGATACAGACACACACACAAGCAATCCGATTACACACTGATATAAACAGACGTATACCGTCTCGCAAACGAAAACACTGACAAACGATTTCTAGGCAAAAATGATTAAAGACAAAATTTAAGTGTAGAATTGTCGCCTGTTTAATGTCAAAGAATGGATAACATAATTATGTTTGCTGCTTTCCAGGGTACAAAATTTAAACTTTGCTTCACACCTCCCTATGCGAAAACCTGAACATTACGCGTTAAAGTTCAAAATGTGACACTGACATACTGTCCTGGGTTATGACTTTTGACTGTCGTTTATCCTTCAATTATTTTCATTTGCAGTCTTGTTTTTTGTGTGTATTGTTAAAGCAAATGGTTAGCATGGTTAGGGAATAATGTGTAACAATACAGTTTACGAGAAAAAGTAAAAATATGTCGGCTTAAAGTTGGTTCACTATCAAAATAAAGAATCGACAATATCTGACTAATCTGAATGAAAAATTCATGAAATTTATTGTGTGAACAAAGACGAATTTGATCTTCACATTCTGCGATCCGTCAGCGGGAGGGACGAATTTGAATGACAATTGACGATTCTGAATGCTATGTCTTCGAAAATGTTTGACGAAAAACGAATTACAATGACAATTGACGAAATTGAAGTTATAGGATTTGCGTTCCACCTGCTTCTCGGGACGAAATTGAATAACAAATCTTTGAAATTGAATGACAAAAGTGCGAAAATGGATGGGAAAACCTATACTATCACACACGGCCGGATTTCGAACCGGGTCCACAAGGAATTAAAACCGTATCGACTCCTTTCGAGCCGTAGAGACCCGCATCGTAACCCATGTCAATTCCTGATGGATTCCGGGGGCTACGATACGGCGGTGAAAAATTTTTGGTCATGTTCAACATTTTCTCATGGATTTCAATTCCGTATTGATATCCGAATTGACCCGGTTCGAACCGCATTGACTCGCATCGACCCGCTGCAACCCGCAGCGTAAAAGCCCTTGCCGCATACCGCACTGCCTTCAAGCAACGGATGATGACATGGTTTACACCCGAATCGGTACGGATCGTAGCGGGTTGACACGGGTCGATAGGGTTCGAAAAGGATTCAGTTAAGGATTTAAAGCAGATTTTTGTACGATTCTATACGGGCCAATACGGGTCTCTGCGGCTCAAACCGGGTTGATACGGCTTTAATTCCTTATGGGCCCGGTTCGAAATCCGGCCGTGTGTGCCTGTATAGCATAAAGTACCCTCCATATCGGGACTAATCCGGCTCATTTTCACCCGGATAAAATCCATTTTGTGACCCGGTCGTGTGTGACTGTAGCATTAAAATGCAAATGAAACTGTCGACTTTTATTCAATACGAAATTATTCCACCTTTTTGACCAACAGTGTATTGGATTATATGGGTTATTATTAATATGGATTCCGTAATTATCAATTCTTGTTCACAGGGGAACTGCATATTATAAGCCAAGCCTTTTGGCCGTTCCCTCCGTTTCCACAAACGTTCCTTTACAATTTACAACAGTTTATACAGTCACAGAATATTATTTTATTTCCTTTCGTTGCATTGATTTCGTATAACTTTTTAAAAGCAAACCTTATTATACTGTCCTTATACTTTTGTTGGCAGTGAAATGAAATGATTGGCATTTATGATGGTGCTCGTACAACGTTAACACTAGAGAATACAGTATACTTTGTTCTTATGTTCATTATAGCACTTTCTACTGGACGAGAAAAAGACAGACAGGCATACGTGTCAGTGACCTACGAAACAGCACATATCGTCAAACCCTTAAAACGGGTCAATCTGACTATGTTACCGGCTTAGCTGTGGACACCAGCTGTGAGTAGTAACTGACCAGTAACAGTCACTATCAATACAAATTTGTGCGCGATAGTTGCACCTCAAACAGACGATCGATTTTGCAAAATCCGTTTTTTCCTTTCACTCTGCAGTTGGATGTTTTACTTTTGAATTTGTCTTTATTCATTGTACACTGTATATTGCTAAAATTGAAATGCACCTGTTTATTCATTACAAAGGTTCAATAGACAAAATGTTCTTTTTTAAATTTTATTTCCATATCTGAGTGCGAGTCGACTTTCTGAAAAATTGTTTTTTTTTATATTAGTTGAAAATAGCGAAATGTAATGGTAAGGTTTATGTTAAGATTAGGAGTAAGGAATGGGGAATACAGAAGAAAAATAAAAAGACAGGAGTGGACATCAAATGTTTATCATCTTCCGCCATGAAGTGTCGCCGGAGGCATAATTTTTTTCCAGGCCGAAAAATAATGCCTCTGGCAACACTTCATGGCGGAAGATGAGAAACATTTTGTGTCCACTTCTATCTTTTTTTTTCTGCAGTCCATAATGTCCGTTCGTCCGTAAACTATTTTATATGGACGGGGTAACTTGGAACCGTTTGAGGTATCCAAATGAAACTTGGCATTATTGTGTATGTATGAATAGACGAAGCTGTTCCTATCAACCTGTGGTGGCACCATGCTCAAGGCCAAAGGTCGAAAGTCACGGTCAAATGCTCAAAATTTCTCTATTTCACTGCAATGCTGGAAGTTATTTTCACGAAACTTGATGCATAGCGACATTGTATACTAGACTCACTATTGACCTGATCGAGCAACAAAAATTCAAAATAGATCGCTATGCTTGATTTTTGTGTGGGGGCCACCACATATCTTTTTTTTTTGGGGGGGGGGGAGCACCAAAATGTCAGATTTAAAGATTTTATATAGTGGCCCAAGCGGGCCACCAGAAAAAATTAAGTTAGTGTCGAACCCTGTTTAATGTGATGGCAAAATGATCAGATGACAAACAAACAGATAATATAGTGTATACATTATTCGATACAAGAAACCTTCTTTGATAAAATAGACACAGTTGTGATAAATGCTGAAGTTCTTTTGAATTTCTATATCTTCAACTAAAATAAGTATACTGAATGACCTCATGATGTTCACCCATGAAGAATGGTCTCTCTCATCACAGCTAAGCGACTGCTCTATTGTGATTATCAAGACAATGAAGCCTTCTACATAGGCCTGTCTAACACGAGCTCAACGCCAATGTCAATAGTGGAAGCTGGCAGAGACTCACCGCAACCTCATGGCCTTGTCGATGTGGGCATATTCAATGATACAGTCTACTGGCTGCGGAAGGACGGTGTGGTCGTAAGCAGAAACTACACTTCTGACAGTCGGGATGATTTTGTTCTGCACCCAATAACACGAGCTATGGTCGGGGGTGCACCCAACCTGAAATTGCAGAGAATGGTCATTGCTTATGATGAAGAAATATAACAACAAATTGTTGATACTTGCAGCTGTATTTAATGTAATAATTACGATGATAATGATGAAAAAAAAAAACCCAAAATATTGTGTAACGCCTAAAACAAAAAGATTAAAGACAAGTGAAATATGTCGAATTATTATAACTGATTAAAAGATACGTTTCAGCATTTCTTAAAAGGGTGTAGTTAAGTGGCAGATTCTTTGAAAATTAGCAGTTTGCTCCATTCCTTTGTTGCTGTTACAGGTGAAGTACGATACCAACCTTTATTACGAATGTTGGAACAGGAAATACAAAAGGGGTCGGTTTAACGGGAACGAGATTCCTTCAAAAAGAAAAACAGAACTTGAGATATTTGTTCAGTTATCTTGTTACTAATTGAAAGTGAAGGGTTGCTATAAATTAGTAACAAATATCTTAAATACATTAATTCCTTATCTGATAGGAAGTGAAGAGACTTGAACAGGGGTGAGGGATTTATGCGAGCAGCTCAATGGTGTATTAACCTTTGCAATATATACATGTGCTTGTTTTCCCTACGATTTTCCGGGAGATTTGTGTATAAAAAAGGGAGCCATATTTTTGTGAAAGATTTCGTGACCCACGATAATACATTATTTGTACAAATAACAGAAAAGATGCACGCTAAGTACACTAATGCATCATATTATTGAGTGTATGACGTAGCTTCTGTTGAAAAAAAAAATACTGTAGGGGCTTTTTGTCGTTATGGTTTTGCCGGTCCATAATGTACGTCGATAAAAATAACTATGCGCGGACTCTGTTCAAGTAGTAATTTGTTATGAAGAGTCCGGTTTTTCGAATTTACATAATGACGCCAGTGTTTAACTGATGAAAAACTATAAAAATATTAGGACTATTTTGTTTTCCTTTTTCCATTTTACATACACAATAATTTATCACACACACAAAAAAAAAAAAAAAATAAGTAGAACGGCATCTATGACTACATAATAACCAGTATAGGAGAACGATGGTGTACAAACACAGCTAAAAGATTGATTGAGAAAACAATATCTAATGAGAATTCAGGGTTTATGTATCCTCCTCAGAGAGAGTCGGAGGTGGAATCTTTTTGGGTTGTCTGTTTTGTTTTTTTCATCTCTCCGTCAGTCAGTCATTTTTTGTTCTCATTAGAAACCATTTGTTGTAAGAAACTTTCTGATGATCCCTATTAACTAACTTTGCTATGTGAAGTAATGAAATAAAGAGAACGAGCTATATAATGATTCGGTTGAAATCTATTTCATAGGTAACATGAATTTAGGCAAACAAGTCCTTATATTCACCAATAACTTTAGCCAAAAGTACCAAATTGCAACATAAGTTTCAAAGTTTTTTGTACACGATCAATGCAATGGATATTTGTGAAGGTATGATGTGTTTGCAACTCACTCATTTGTATATTCATATCTACTGTACAAGAACTGTTTTGCAGAAATTAGCTAAACTTCAAATGTCATAACTTCCTTATTTTTCATCCGAGTGTGGTCTATTTTTACCTTTGAACTCGTAAGATATTACTCTTTTTTATCAGACCAACTTTTATTTCGACTGGATTCCCCCTTGTTTAAAACGGAGCGTTTATTGCGTCTTATAATAAAGATTGATGGAAAACAAAAGCTATATAATGTATATTGTAAGTACGTAATTGTGTATATTACGTTTTTGTGTTTCTGATTGTGCGACAGATGTGAAAGACATCATGTGTAATAATCGTTGAGACATACTCATGCAACTCTTGCACACGTTGCCATCAGATATAATTGTTTTATCGATGTCTGTTGATATATTCCTTTTTATTAGTCATGTACCTTTACTTTATCAATGCCAATGCTGAGTAATTGATTTGTGTCTGAATTTTGAATACCATTAATCTGTCTCAATTTGACGCAAATGTAGTTATCGCTTAAGTTGTCAGCATGACTTGTTTTGTAAATGAACGAGAATAATTGCATGAACAAATTTTTCTGTTATCTTAATGCCAGATTAATAATTGTGGTGGTAATAAAAAAAAAATGGAAAGTCGCTATATCGAGCAAAATCATGAATCCGTTTAGGCTAGATTGGACCGCTCATTTCGTTCGTATCTGTGTGCAGTCTTTCAATATCTGAACACTTGATTCAGGTATAATTTCTCCATCACCATAAAAACTCTTCTTTATGACAAAAACCACATTCTTGACACTATAGGGTATATAGCCACCATATCAAGTACTGACCACCATACAACGCAGATTTTGTCTATCTTGAAGTGAGTTTGAGATGCTCTTTATTATGAATAGCGAATGGAGCGTACGTCGTCTTTGATTATAGCACTATATATAGGTAAATGCATGTTCTGCATATAACACTGTGATTGTATCGAGTGGAAAGAACATTATCATCAGAAGCCATGCACAAACAAATAGATTTACACACATGACAAGACGTTTTAACACTTTTAAGTGGAGAGTTTGTGCATGTGATTATAATTGTATTGCTAAGGATAAAATCGTTTCGCACGGTACATATACAAAATGTCAAAATGCAGAAAGAGAAATTGTTCAACAATCTAACCTCTGATATGGTGTTCATTTCGTGTTGATAAATTAAAAAAAAAGTAAAATGTTATAGTGATTTGACAACTGACATTTCACAGTGAGTGCATGTATACAGGATACAACTGCTAAATGCAAGCCGATAAACGTTCAACTCATACTTCATGCAGGTCAGTGTATACTCTCCGTGAAACTTAGAGAATGTGTGTTTAGATCATTCATAAACGCAACCTGTATGTAGTCGTAACAGAAAAAAAAAAACATAATACAAGACTTGATGTACAGCCAATATCTATCATAGAGTATTTTCTAGCTGTATATACCAGCCGTGAATAGTCATTGAATTATTGAAGTACGTAGTTGCGTACGTAGAAAGTTATCGCCATAATGTAAACATAGCGCGCACATAAAATTTGATTATGCGACGTTAATTGTCTTATTCCAACCACTTTAGAATAATATACAGTAATGTAGTACAGGTATCATGACAGGTATATACACATTTGACTTGCTTGATTTTTCAGCAGATTCTCCATAAACGCGTTTAATATTTTAGCCAATTCATTCATGACTGGCCAACAAATTGTATATATGCTTACCGGTATGCATGTAAAGTTCGCTTTACGACTATGAAGTTATTTGCCTTTTCAAACAGTTGACATGCTGGGTTTCATTTTCCAGCAGTATACTCCAAATTCGTCTGGTGTTTTAGCCAATTCATGGCTTGTCAATATTCATGGCATACATGGCTTGCGAACAAGTCGCATGCTTTATTTACTAGTTGTACGCTTTAACATTTTAAGACTCGTCACCACCTAAAAATTTAATTAATGTGTACAAACTGGTGGCCGGTGGCACTGACAAAATTAATCGACATGACAGAGGATTAAGTCATCATGTTTCTATGCATGTATCATGACATTGTAACGGTAATTTGGTGAGAGTCTCATCGGTGACTGTCCTTACCTTCTCCTTTCTTTCTTTTAAATTGTAGGTAATTCGTATATACTATACGCTTGTATATTCATATTGTATAATATTCTAGATCCCCTTTGCAATAGACCGATCCTGCAATGTATTCAGATTTTATGCATGTTTGGATTGTTCACAAACTTTGCCCATAACAACCACAAAGCTTGCCTTACCTTTATTATAGCAACAACTGTTTATTTAACCCTATAAAGCCCAAACTATTTTGACCCTTTCCAGGCCCAAGGGGGGGGGGGGGGCATATTGTGCCCCCTATATAACTTTGTTATTGTTTGCTGTATTACCGTCATATTTGGCACATGGGTAGAGCAACTCATACTCTACATAACCGCGCATTTGAAATTTTTCAAGGTTACCCATAGAGGGCGTTATTTACCAAAATACATAGGAAATACATAGGAAATATGCTAAAAACATGATTTTTCTGTGTAATTTCTTTATCCCCAGTATACATGTCTTATTATAGATTCATTATTTTCATATTTGCCACAAATGATGTACAAGTCGAATCTCATTATTTGTTATAGTTGACATTTCTCAAGGTCCCCACATGGGGGCGCTATTCAAAACAACATAATGTTATGAGACCTGTCATGCATTGTTTGGGATAGGTACGTGTATAGTAATCACATTTCATATTTCCATATTATTGGAATTTTAAGTTTGCAGATAATTGATAATGTGATAACAAATGATATTACAGGCATAACATGGGTGAAGGACTCAAAATGACACAAAATAGAAGGGCAATTTTTGGAAAAAATGATGTTTTCAATTATTTCTATTATATCTTTTGTTTTATGTCTATGTCACGTAAAAACAAAGGAATTAATAGGAAAAACATTTTAGAGTCATAATCACTTCACATTTTGCCTCTTCAGCAAATTTCAGCCAAGAAACGCCAATTTCACACAGTACAACATTGTTAATTGGAACAGAAAATACACAAAATCTGACTGACATGGTTGTCAGTTTATGGTTGCCATGGCAACCAGCAATATCAAATGTAGCTAAATAATATATCAAAATGTTTGCAATAAGATTTTAGGAAAAGTCACCAAATTTGGTTGAAATTGGATAAAGGGCGAAGGAGTGGTGAATGAAAATCTGGTAGGGGGGCACCCCTTGGGCTTTATAGGGTTAAAGTGAATCCATTCCTATGGCACTCAGTTGGAGGGTGCAGGTGAATGGAATACTTTGTTACTATGATAGACTGTGTAGGAAGAAAAATCCATAAATTGCAATAAATTACACAATGGTCTATTCCTGAAGCAGTCCTGCATCAAAACCTCCAACCTCATTTGCTTCAGATTTTAACTTCAGCATCACATCGAAATAGTTGACTTTGTTGTTCTTGTTGTTTCGGCTCCAAAATTCATGTTCTAATTCACCATTTTAGGAGTTTTTATTTCACAGTATCTGTAGAAGCTGGTGAGGCTGTTATTCTCCATCCACAGATGGTATAAAGTGACGGGTGTGGTCTAATGAGCTGTGCTCAAATGTGATATCTTATGTGGAAAAGGTTAGAACCGTTTTCACGGATACTTCGGCAAGCGCCCTGTATTCCGCAATCACACCGTGTAATTAAAATAACTCGCGATAGAAATAGCTATAATGACAGAAAGCATGTCTTATTCAATCACATCTGAAATCATCGGCTTATTTCAACTGAAAGTCTATTCCATGTTCAAGGTTTTAAAATCATATAAATCAGAAATATACGTAACACCTGGGAATTGTTTTACTTTAAAGAAATATATAGAAGTAACTATGAGTTAACGTAATAGCTGTTAAAGTTCATCAAATCTGACAGATAGGTATGGAATTTATGGAATTTTCAATTTCACTTAAATTTCACGTACTTTCAAAAAAAAAAAAAAAAGATACCGGTAGTTTTTATGTGCAAATTGGGAAAATTCAAAATGTCATATGGCCTCACATTGAACTGCAAACTGAAAACTTTATCAAAATTAATCTCCTTGCTATATATGAAATTAAAAATTAAATCATTTTATCGTCCAATATACTCAATCCCTTTATAGTGTGATAACTGCGCAAGTCATTACTTCTCGGAGGGAGGGTATTTTGTGCAGAATGAATAATATTACAAATCAAAATGACTCTGATGGTATTTCAGGTGCAGACCAATTGAAGAGTTCATTATGCTTTTGTTTTGTATTATTTTTATGCACCTTTATACTGTTTCATGAAAACTAGTGAATCTTTGAAATTCTATGGCTTTCTTGCTCCATGTCTGATTATAGTGAAATTTCTACACTGGTATATCAATGATTTTATGCTTTACGACAGTTATTTGAGCATGAAGTGATACATGTAGGCCTATATAACGGCTCGACATTAGGTTGGTCCGGTGGCCCGGGGACACTAGAAATAAGTCTGGCCACCAAATTTCCAAAAAGGTCATCTTTTAGTTTTCCGATCGGGCAGCTAGAATTCAAAGAGGAAATTTTATATTTCTCTTTTTATTTCGGGCCACTATACATTCCTTTTTCGGGCCATCAAAATTTCAAATTCAAAGTTTTTAGTGGTCCGAGCCAGAGAAGAATGTTATTATTATTATTATTATTATTATTATTATTATTATTATTATTATTATTATTATTATTATTATTATTATTATTATTATTATTATCATTATTTATTCGGCATTTGCACAACAATACAAGTGATAACAGAGAAACAGAAAAAACAAACAAAACACAAGAAAACAAAGTGTCATGTAAGGCTTTCCCTGTTGAGCTTCCCGAAGGAGCCGGGTTGGAAAAAAGCAATCAAAATCACTATGACCTTGGGCCTCTCGAACCAGTTAGTGTCGAGCCGTGCGTAGGCCTATAATGCTCATAGATTGTTGTGACCCAGATTATTGAGCGTCTTTTGCATAGAATAAAACTAACATATCGCAGATCCAATTAAAGCATGTCTTTCAGTCGTGGTTTTTATATGACGTGCTACCTTTTGCATATTGAACATCCCATATACTTTAATGACCATCAGCACGGTGATGACTGCTTCTAGATAAGTCTGCATTTTACGTTTATGTTAACACAAAAAACGCTCTAACACACAGCTTTTACAATTTCATCCTGCGATGGTGCATCCCTTCCTATTACGTCATTGCTTGTTCTTCTTTTTTTTAAGAGTATTTTATTCCTATTAAGCATGTCATTGATGTGTCTAGCCGACATTGCCTACATAATGAAGAATCTGTCCCTTGACAAGTTGACACAAAGTTGACATGTCCTTAAATGCATATATACTTCGAGTTATTAAAATCACTCAATAATTTACTTCAGTGTGTACTCCAAAGACATCAGTGTTCAATGGTATTGTACTTTCTGTTTCACCTCCGCGACTATGTCACCTTGCGTCGTGGTGTGAATACATACCTAGCGTATGTAAATGATATGTTATACCATGGACCTAATATACATGGACTGTTCACTGCAGTCTTTCTTTCTTCTTCTTCTGATTAAGTCTGTCTCCTTCATTAGGCTGAAGATTCTTGCAGACTGTGCTATTTACATTATATTACAGTTTATTTACAGATATTTACAAGCACATAACAAATTTGAAGAAAATAACTAGCCACTGTGATCAACCGTTAGTCTGTTACGGAATGATCCCACAATTTTTTCTCGAAATATTTCTCGAATCTCCGTCTTGTTCTTCTCCCAGCTCGCTGGCGGTGACGATCATTTGATCAAAGCAGTGAAGCATGGTAAAAATGTCTTTGTGGCGCTTTTGAGATGTACAGGATGTGCATGAATTAATCAACGATACGATGAATGGGGTGCTGTTCGTTATTCCGAAGGTTCGCTATTCCGAAGGGTCGTTATTCCGAAGGGTCGTTAATCCGAAACACGCAAATTCCCTATACCTAGAGGTTCGTTACTCCGAAAATGAAAAAGGGTTCGTTAATCCGAAAATTATAGCAGTTATCTTGTGGGAATGTACAGATCCCAGGAAGAAACTGTCAGAGAGCTGTAATAGC
The DNA here is from genome assembly GCA_033980235.1 of Diadema setosum. NCBI lineage: Eukaryota > Metazoa > Echinodermata > Echinoidea > Diadematoida > Diadematidae > Diadema > Diadema setosum. The sequence continues at coordinate 21,045,875 of CM067077.1, read as the reverse complement.
GAAACTTTGGCCAGACTCTAGAGTTCACGATGATAGCGTTTTACATGGCGGTTACAGTTCGTTATTCCGAAGGTTCGTTATCAATCTGGAAATGAAATAAGATTCGTCATTCCGAAGGTTCGTTATAGTTTCAAAACTGATTTTTTTTTTTTTTTTTTTTAATGCGGTTTAATTCCGAGTATTTCGTTAATACGTTTTGTTTTGTTTTATTTTATTTCGTTTTTTAATCACATTTTAACGAACCGGGGGGGGGGGGGGGGTAGGGGGGATGAACCTTCCGGCATAATGAACATCATACATACGAGTTAACAATTCGTTTTAATTGCTGAGTGTACTTGCGGAGAAGTGTCACGAGAGTTGCTGTGGAGAAGACATGCAATAATCATGGATTTGATATTACGAACCTACATGCCTGGACTGATACTCGTTAATGTTGATGTGACATATCACTCCACAAACACATAATTGTAGGTCAAGCGCGCCGGAACACCTCTGGTTTTGGGGGGGCAAAATGTCAACGGGGGCACATTATGTGCGATGTGAGATCCTCGGCGCGGGAGCGGAGCGATTGAGCGGGGGGGGGGGGGGGGTGTGGAAAGGGGGATTCCCCCCCCCCCCCCACTGTAGGGAGCTTTTGTTAAACAGGGCACAAAAGTTGCGTTTATAGACCATTTAAAAGCAAATTTCTAAAGAATTAAACATAGTGAAAAATAATCAGTGCGAAGGACTATGATTATTACATACGGGAGTACATAATAATGTGATGGTGTGAGATCCTCGGCGAGGGAGAGAGGCGACCGAGCGGGGGGAGGGTGTGGGAGGGGGGATACCCCCTCCCACGGTAGGGACTTTTTGTAAAAACAGAGTATAAAAGTCGCGTTTATAGAAAATTAAAAAGTAAATTTCTAGGGAATTAACATATTGAAAAAATCAGTTGGAAGGACTATGATCATAACATACGGGAGTACATTAATAATGTGATGGTGCGAGATCCTCGGCGAGGGAGCGAAGCGACCGAGCGGGGGAGGGTGTGGGAGGAGGATACCCCCTCCCACGGCAGGGACTTTTTGTAAAAACAGAGTATAAAAGTCGCTTTTATTGAGAATTTTAAATTAAATTTCTGAGGAATTAAACATAGTAAAAGAAATCACTGCGAAGGACTATGATATTAACTTATGAAAACTTTTCATTTTACTATAAGTACGGGCAGAACGAGCGAGCAACTTTCACTTTGCAATTTATCTGAAATGTACTCATTAAAAGTTTAAACGTGATCGCATCGTTCGAACAATGAAAAATATTCTTATACTGCTAGAAAACAAAGAAGAAAATGAAAAATGTAAGGTTTACTAAAGGTATGTTTCAGCGGGCACACTCGAGGACACGAGGCTACCATCTATACACTAAATTTAGGCCTACTCATTAAGTTCCTATTAGTGTATAGATACAATACTGTATGTTGTTAGTGTATTATAATTTTCGCCCCGTTAGGGGCGAAAATTTTTGCATTTTCAGTTATGAAATTACTACATTTAGACAAGAAATATGCCTTTGATTAATTATTTGTTACAGGGGGCACTTTGGGGGGGGGGGGCAAAAACTCGTTTTGCCCCCCCCCCCAACATTTTGTTTGGGGGGCAAGTGCCACCCCTGCCCCCCCCCCCCCCCCCCGCTTCCGGCGCCCTTGTTGTAGGTATAGAATGAGAAAGTTGTGGAATTATAACTTTTCTGCTATCATTGTATTACAATCGCCTGCAACTATTCAATTTAGATTTGATGACGGTGTCATCACTCACCCGTCTGCTATTGATCTGTGGATCAGTTTGCATTAAATTCGAAGCTTTCTCCTCTTTTTTCAAGTATAGGCCATGTTATAGGTTAGTAACATTTGACAATGAATATAAAATAACAAAGGAAAGTTGTTAAAAATGCGATAAATACGATGAATGATATAGAACTAAGATAAAACAGGAAAGGAGAAAAGAAAATGGGGATTGTACAATACAACCACATGTAAATAAAAGGAGTATGCATAGCTTTAGCAGACCACAAATTTCAGCTGTCGGTTTATCTTCTGTTTCCAATGTGTGTTAGCCCCCTCCCCCCCCCCCCACACACACACACAATATGATTTTCTAAAACACTCTCAGAGACAACCGTACTTTGCTTCAAAATTTCTTCAAACGAGTAATCTATAAGAATTTATGCCACAATGAAAAATTTTGGGTGAACGTATAATACTGCGCTGGACAGAAATCTGTGTACTAACATCAGAAGGTCATTAATTATGAATGCTCTTTTTCGAATGGCGTAATATCTATTGGCAAGATAATAACAGGCTCTCTAAAATCTTATTGAGCAGTGTGTTTTATCCTATACCATTTCTAGATTTCGTGGTAAATGTATGGACAGACCAAAATGCGACAAGTTCTGTCTATACGTTCACTTTTGGGGCAAAGTGATCTGTCATTGAAGTGTTCTATAGAAGATCATATTGTTGGGGGGGGGGGGTAATGCACATTGGAAACAGAAAATAAAGAGGCATCCCTGAAAAGTACACTTTTATTAAGCCTACTGTGGAAATGCTCAAATACAAAAAGGCCCTACAAACAAAATATTTCCAACAATGTCTATTATTTTCAGTACAATGTCTTTCGTTATGGAAATGAATGGATACTCTCGTAGCAGCTCTAGGCGATCATTGCCGTAAAAACGACAGCGTATCGCCTACTTGATACTACTACCGAGTTTGAAGTTTGAGTTTGAAGTCTGAAGTTTATTTGAACAATTTCTAACGATCCCTTTCGGAGTAATTTACAATGTCTTTGTAACAGTAAAATACATGATGTTAACATAAATATACATACATGTATGAACAAATATAATAATCATAAAGTACATTGAAAACACGATGCAAAGGGATGCCTGACACAAAAAGGACTTCAAGGTACCCATGTACACCCATATGTGTGTATATACTTTAGCATAAAATAAAACATGTATTCATATTTGCATGTACACACATACAACAAAATTTCCAAGTCCAGAAGACATCGCTGTAACAAGCTACCACTGCAGTTCTGTAGTGTACCATATTATTTTCAAACATGTGGATCAGTCATCACACTCCGCCCAGCCCCATTCAATACCATGCCCCGCCCCTTCCCCGCCCCTCCCCGTCCCTCCCTTCTTTCCCCACCCCTCCCCCACCCCCACTGCCCCCCCCCCCCCCCATCCCCATACTTGTGCACCACATGCGTACGTACGTACATGTACGTAGCACAGAACTCTTACAAGAGTTCTGTGGTACGTCAGCGTAGCGACCAAACGCGCTGCACATGTTTCTCCACAGGCAAAGGGAAGTGAGTGCATGCTCTTGCTCGAGCCGTCGTACTGCCGCTGTCGCCCGTCGCCCCACAAAGGTTTACAAAGTCGACGTTTTGGAAGCTGCAGCGTGAGTCTTGACATCTCTGCATTGCTCATGACATCATGAAGCTACACAAGAAATCGCTGATCTTCACATTTGTCGCCATACTGTGTGCTGTTTTGAGCGCAAATGCGTTAACTAAAGATGAAGCTCCCGCAGGTAGGTTTCCAGCGGAACGTTCTGTCGTTCCGAGCCGGCAGCGGCCGGAGCGGCCGGCGTGATATCCCCTACTTGGTTTCAGCGTCACTTGCCTGTAGTAGCCGGTTATTTGTGTAGATCTAGAAATCTAGACCACTTGTAGACTAAAGTAAGAAGAACGCTCCATTTACCCACCTTTCAACATTCTAGAAGTGATGGCAGACTTTTCTGGCGACTTGAACGACGTGCAAAAGCCAGCAATGTAATCATTCTCATTCTGAATACACTACAATACCCAGACCGGCAGACGACGTAGAACTTGCCAGTCATCAATCAGACCTAAAACTTAAAGGGATGGTACAGTATTGGTGGAGATGAGAATTGGGCTGTTAACTTTTTGCGAGGTACCAAGAAAACACTTATGAAATAGTACAGAGCATACCATTTTAAGAGGAATTTAAAGTTTATTTGATGAAAATCGGGTTTGGAATGACTGAAACATCCAAAAACACAGTAAAACAAAGCAATCGTATGTAGAATCTAAAGTGTGGCTGTGGGTCCCACACTTATTAGAATCGCTCTGTTTTGGATATCTCGGCCATTTCAAAACCAATTTTCATCAAATAAATGTTGAATTCCTCATGGAATTACATGCTCTTTCATATTTCATAAGAGGTTTCTCATTATCTCACTAAAAAAATTTAGAAACCTTAAATTAGGTCTCAACCAAAACTGTACGATCTGCATTGCTGAGGATTCTGTTGATTGTAGCTTACCATAAGTCTATTTAGAGATCTAGTTCACTGTGTTTGAATGTTCAAAAACAAGACTTTTGTTGACAGCAATAAATTGCATCTTTTTGTAGAACCATTAATAGAGATATACCCCCATCCATATGCACAATATTGTTGTCTAATATTTTCTTAAGGGTAATTGCATTATTTTATTGTACTTAGATTTCAAGTTGTTGACTATTATGTTGCAGAATTTTATGTGAATTGATACACTAAATGCATTGTATTTTGTAATTGTATATGAATGAGGTACTATAGACATTTACAAAGACTCAAACTTAGAGTCTTCTTCTTGTTCTCCTTTGTCCTAGGTATAGTGGTGAGTGACTGCAATCAATGAGCTGATTATTCTGTCAGTTCAGTAAAAGTAAAAGTATATTGTAGACGTCCATTGTAGACAGGTAGACGTCCATTGTAAACTTCCTACATGTATGTACCGGTACAAAATTAGATAGATTTTGGCAATTGTGCACTAATTGCCTAGATTTCAAGGTATTGTACTTCAAAGCAATCATGCTGATCTAAAGACACCCGACTATGACACAATAATGAATGCAAAGACATGGTTAGTGACTTGTAAACACATGTGGTCTTCCAAACTTGAGAATTAAACATTAATTAGTACAAATAGTAGCATGTACAGTAATGCACTAGATCTATGTATGAATTAAGACATCATTTAAGGTGTACAATAAGAAACTTTTCCTTGTAAATGTTGACTTGTGGTTTTATTGCATACAGTGTATGTTAGATATTTGGTGTCATCAGATGTCTGCTAAATTATACACTCAGTAGCTGTACACTTACGAATTCCCATACAGTGAAGGGTTTGGGTTCAATCAGTTGTCTAGCACACTCATTAGGGAGCTTTAGATTTTGACGCGCGGACGTTTGAGATGACGAGTGTGCTGGATGTTCTCCTCTTCCCTGCGTCGTGCTGAAAAGTAGCTTTAGATTATGCTGGGACGCAACGTATGAAAAATAAAATCGCGACCCCATATGATCAGTGCATGAAGTAGTTCTCTACGTTGCAAACTGTGCAGACGTAAAAATAGCCCAGTACGCGTAGTGAAAAACTCAGGCAACGCTAGCTAAAAATAAATCGACTTGGCGCGTGCTTCTGCGCACGCTCAGAACATGTTTTTTCCTTCTGGACGTCCGCGCGTCTAAAATCTAAAGCTCCCTAATATCAAAGAAGCACACGGGGCAACACATACACAAGTTGCTTCACTTTCCAATTTTTGAGTACATGGGGGGAATGACTAATGACTATTCATATGCCATTCTGTGAAAAATGGGCTATGAGGCATAGTGCAATGAGTTTAAAAGGTTTCCAGTATCGTAAGGGCCAATCATTGAAAAGTTGAAGAGCAGGTCAATGCAAAGCTGTGTGATGTGATGTATTACTAGTATTGTTTTGAGATACAGAACATGATTATGTGTGTGTCTTTATGTGTGTATTTGTGTATAAAATGTGTGTATGTGAATATGTATGTGGGCTGATGCATTGGTGTATAGAGGATACAGTGTACGGTACTTGTAGCTTTACACAGGGGAGGATATGCTTCTATAACGATTTCAGAATAAATCCCTACATAGTTCAATACAGTAGTTCTTGAAAAAGAAGAAGTGATTTTGGTCCTAACCACCTGAACTGCAAAGTAGGCATGGTGGCATATAATTTGTGTCTCGCTATCTTGACGATTTGGGTTCTCAACCATATATGTATCTCAATCATCTCATTAAAAATCATGTCACATTGTTCCATTCCTAAAATATCCTGCTTATATCTTATACACTAAAACTAAACAGTGTTACCAGTCAGCATCATTCTGTAAGTTATTATATAGTTTTATTTCGGCAAACTATTCATTCAGTCATGTCTGTCTGGATTTAACCATCAGCAATGTTTCTAAAGAAGTCTATGATCTAAACTGTGTCACCTTCTGTGAAGTCTTGGTATGCAATGCATCATCACACAAAGAAGACAAGGGAGGCATTACAGTCCAGGCTAGAGGTCCCATGATCAGTGAAAGCAGGCATACAACACTTTTTTACAATGAGAATCCACTTAATAATGTGAATGGCTGCAGTAGAAAGGAAATACTAAAGGGCAGTGTTCCAGTAAAATGGCTAGACTGGCTTTTAGTGCTGAATGTACCATGTTTTCCCTGGAGCAACGTTCTGCTTCATATGTTTTGAAAAGATCTGGCGTGTCCCGGAATATTGCACTGCAGATCTTATGTAACTGATGTGTACATCCTGTAGAATACCGTTCTGTGGTAGGGACCCTAAATGGATGTTCATTATTGTAATTCACAAACTGTTCATGCTTTAAGTTGACGTGGTGCAGGGATTCACTGAGCCTTCAAGTTTATTAATCCCATAAACTAAGAGTTTTTGTTTCAACAGGAGATTTTTTAAAAAGGCAACAAAAAGTGAGGATTGCTAAAGTTCTGGTGACATACTTTATGAAATGACAGTAGGCCTATGGTTTGTTGGTTATAGGGTTATTTAAACAGATTCCCTGTGTTATTTTTTGGTCACAAGGGTCCCTTCCACCTATGGATTGTTACGGTACTGGCATTGTGTGTACAGTGTAAAATATGCAAGTTCAAAGTGATATTTAGTTGACTTTGTCATTTAAAGTAAAAAAAAAACAAAAAACAAAAAACAAACAAACTCTGGCTGAGGCAACATGGTAACACAGTTCCGATGCAGTATTAATCTTTGGAGAAAAAAAAAAAAATGTGAGGACTGTTTCAGAGCATTCTGCTATATCATCAGAATCTATAATGCAAGATTGATAGCTTGAGACATTATTTTAAATGAATCATGACAAATTGGTCCTACATGTGTATGCCTGTTGGTGTGTGAGGTTCTGATTCCAATTCCCTGCAAAAAAAAAAAAAGTGCAAAAAACACCAAAGGAACAAGTCCACAGGAATTTCATTATTTTCATGGGGATGTGGTATACATGTAGTTCATAGCGGCAAACACATCTATGTCATGATGAAGGTGTCAAGGATGTTAACATGATGATTAATATCATAAACAATGTGATACCATCTCGATCCATGAATCTCTGATGCATTAATCATTCGTAGTGTACAGTAACATGGTGCCCATCTTACCTCGAAGAAAAATAGCTAGAATTTCATAGAATTTGTATCCCTATTTCTCCTTTATTTCTGTCAAATTATATTATTCATCAGAACTAAAGAGAGGCCCACAATCATACACACACACACAGACTGTACGTACACATTCACAAATTTCCATCATACAATTGGCTTATGCATAAAAAACAACTGCAGGTGCAAATACCAGGTACATATACTTTCTTTTTCTAAAATTGAAATATGAGTTCTGAAATGATTGAACATTAATGTTTTCTTTTGTTTGTTTGTGTGTGTGTGTATGTGCTTTGTTCTTATTTTTCCTTTTTTTTTTGGGGGGGGGGGGGTGGGGACAGAGAGTTGTAATTGTTGAAATTTCCTCTTTCTCTGTGTTGAATGATGAAAGTAGGAGTACATGTAAATCCTAAGCCAGTTTTCAATGTGTCTTCATCCTTGTACAGATGCAGAGTATGATAAATATGAAGAGATGGTTGAGCTGCCAGGGGGAAAGTTCACCATGGGATCCACAGCCCAGAATGGCAAGGATGGTGAAAACGTTCAGAGAAAGGTGTCCGTGAAGCCGTTCAAAATCAACAAATATCCGATTACAAATGCAGCATTCAGGTAAGAGTCATGTATTATCAGGTTATTTTAAACTACAATGTATGTGTTTAATATTTCTTTTATTGTAGATCATATTTCCATGGAAATAGAATCTTGCAGTGAACATGTGCATGTCACAAAACATTTGAAAATGTTGGAATGGAGTGAAGAGATATGGCTCAGTCCTCCCTACCATTCCGAATTTGGAGGAAAGAATCTGAATTTTGACCTTTCAAGTTCTAGTTTCAGTAGGAGCGTCCTATTTTTCTTGATAATTTTATTGTACAAAATTAGATATGGGAAGTGCTCTTTCTTTCCTACTTTTGAGCCAAATCGTCCTTACATTTATTATGTGATAATATACCAGACATTCAGTTACCTGTATTCCAATATTTAACCCACTATAGGCACAATAAAAAGAATGACCAATATACATTGTACATATGTACTCAATGTATCAATGATGATGCATACACTGTGGCAACTCCAGACATATATATTGCTTTTAGTTTGCAAACTTGTTCTTGCAAATATTTACATGCACCAGTATGTTTCATGCTACCCACATTTTACAACCACAGCAATGTTGTCAAACTTGACTCACATGCAATTTAGATTGTCTCTTATGTACTGGCAACAATTTAATAGAGAGAGTTGCCATAAAACACAATGCAATTTTTTTTTCCTAAACTGAAAATTTCAAAGTCTAAGATATTTTTCACATTACACATTTAGGCTGCATTTATCTAACCTGAGAGAGAGAATCACGTTTCTAAACGCGTTTGGAACGGTGTTTGCAAACGTGGTTTGAAACACGATTCTCGAGTAGCCGCGTTTATCTGACCATCATACAATCACGATTTGAGTAGTGTCACTGCGCAGCTGCTTTGCGCCGTTTGACCCGGAAAGTAAAGGTCAACTGCATACCACTAAACATGCCTCCTCAGTCACGCACAAATAATGGGTAGAGAGCACAACCGGAAACAGCTGGGATTTGACCTTGAGATATAGACGCGTTTTAAAACGGCATTGCATTTATCTACTCACAGAACGGCGATCGTGGTCTCAAACGTGTTTCAAAACGCCCTTTGAAAGGCGTTTCAAAACGGCGTTTCTAAATGCGTTTGAAAACACGGTTGCGTTTATCTAACCCCTGAAAATGCCTCAAACGTGTTTAGGATCGCGATTCTGCCTCAGAAAAGTTTTAGATAAACGCAGCCTTAGTTCCTTTCCATCAATGGTAGAATAACTTTTGACAGGCAGGGCTGTTACTGTAACTACTAAGTATATCAAAAAGATTTTGTTAGGTGATCCGAGTATCCTCTCGGATCACCTATTGTATCTGTACGGATTCTTTCTTCTTCTTTATTTCTTTCTCCTCAAATCTTGTGTAGAGGTTAACTCAAAAAGTCCCCTAGCTATCACTTTCAAACTTATACCATGTATGAATCATGTCATAAGGACGACAGATCTAGTGTATCAATGTGATCAGTTAACCGTGACGTCATTATGACGTCATTATCTGAAATCACGTTTACATCAATATCTCATTAATGGAACGGAATTTTTGAATGAAATTAACATATCATATAGTTCAAGTCAAGGTCTATTGATATATTTCATAAAATTTAGTCACGTTCATACTAAACGAGCGCGTACGCGCGCATTGAAATTTAAACATACTCTAATCATCCTCAAAATTGTTTTGCACACGTTTCAGGTCATTTACAGCATTTCAAAAAAAAATCGACGGACGCATACGCGCGCGCGCATATACGCACCTACAGCTCATATTTAATAGAAATTTCCCGTTTTATTGCACGGATCGAATGTCTAAAATGTCAAGGAATACTTCTACCAAGTTTCAAGTCGATCCGACTCAATATGACGTCATACGGGCCCATCAAAGTTGAAATTCCGCGCGCGCGTCAATGGCGATATACAGTGCAACCATGCCAAAAAACCGCCAATTTTAAGTCCGATTTTACTCGTCAGGATGGACGGTGACCCCCCAATTTCTTTACATATTTTGAAAGCTGATGAGTCGTACATGTCATTTCATGGGGTGGCAATGCTGGCAAAATGATTAAAAGATATCTAATTTCTTAATAAAATAAAAAAAGTAAATTTTCAAAATTACGTCATCAAATTTCAAGTTTACTCGAGCGTATCTCACTTATCCTTGGCCAATTTTTACCCAGATTTCAGTATATTGTAGCTTATTGAATGCTTTTTCATTAACATAATAACAGTATTTTGATTAGATGACAGCATCATCTCGTAAAAAAGGATTGAAAGTAATCTTGTCAAATTTGACCAGTTTACGTGTTATCTCTATGGGAGTGCAGTTTTTCAGGAAATGAAAATTGACATGACTCTCTTTTTCGAGCACTAGCTCACTTATGCTTCGGTGAATTTCTCCCAGATTTTAGTATGTTGTAGCTGAGACTTTGTGCTATCGTAAGTGTGCCCTTCGTTTTTTCATACGATGTCTGCATCACGTCAAAAAACTTGGTTGAAATTAAAGCTTATCTTCGATGTATTGAAATATTTCTTTTTTTCTGCAACTTTCTTTGCAATAACTCAAGAAAAACGTATCTAATCACCCCCATATTTTGCACATGTTTATTTCATGTCACGTACATTATTTGATAAAATAACAACTACTTGGTCAGACGCCATCTTGGGTATGTAAATTAGGGTCAAAGGTCATAAATGGTTCATCCTGTATCTAAGTGAATACATGTTCTATCTCTCCCATATTTTGCACACGCAAGGATCATGTTACAAGAATCATTTCACAAAATAACCACTCTTTGCTCAGATGCCATCTTGTCTGTGCAAAGTGGGGTCAAAAGGTCATATGTACTTCTTTCTGTTTCTTCGTTATGATGTGTTATCTCTATGGGAGGGAATTTTTCTTGATGTGAAAATTGACATGATTGTCTTTATCGAGCACTAGCTCACTTACCCTTCGGTGAATTTTTCTCAGATTTTAATATGTTGTAACTGAGACTTTGCGCTATCTTTGAGTGTCCTTTGTTTTTTTCATAATCCTGTCGCAATCATGTTAAAATACTTGGTTGAAATTAAAGCTTATCTTCGATGTATTGAGATATTTCTATGTTTCTGCAACTTTCTTTGCAATAACTCAAGAAAAAAAGCCCCTATCACCCCATATTGTGCACATGTTTAGTGCATGTCACGTACATTATTTCATAAAATAACAACTACTTGATCGGACAACATCTTGGGTATGTAAATTAGGGTCAAAGGTCACAAATGTTTCATCCTGTATCTTGGTGAATACATGTCTTATCTTTCCCATATTTTGCACACGCAAAGATCATGTTACAAGAATCATTTCACAAAATAACCACTTTTTGCTCAGATGCCATCTAGGTTGTGCAAAGTTGGGTCAAAGGTCATGTACTTCTTGTTGAATCTTCGTTATAGTGTATACAGATTTGGTACCAAAGATGACAGATATGACTCCCTTTTCTAAATGAGAATCCAAACATCACACGGCCAATGTCTCCGAACACAGATGAAACCTGCATGGTCATGCCTATTGCGATCAGGACTTGAATCATTGATTAAAAAAAAAAATCGGATCACCTTAATTTGTCAGTGATGACAAATTACAATCTCTAGTTGGTTGTTGTTTTTATACCCCCGCCAAACGAAGTTTGAAGGGGGTATATAGGAATCAGCGGACGGTCGGGCGGTCGGTCGGGCGATCGGTCCGTTGCAAATCTTTCGTCGCGAACTACTTCCTCAGTTTTCAACCGATTCCCATAAAACTTGGCACAGATGTGTGCCTTGGGTTGTAGATGTGCAAGACGTATTTTTTGACAGTACCCAAAAGTACGTTGCCATGGTAACGGCATATTATGGGCAAAAATGGGTACAAATCTTGCGTCGCGAACTCCTCCCACAGTTTTTGATCAATTTTTATGAAATTAGGTACAGATGTTCATCTGAATATGTTAATGTGCAAGCAAGACACATATTTCCGCAGTGGCAAAAAGTGCGTTGCCATGGTAACGGCATGTTATTGGTAAAATATAGGGCAAAATGCTTCATGGCAAAACTGCTTCATCAGTGTTCTTCCAATTCTCATGGAATTCATATTGAATGTTTGTCTTAGGATATAGGTCAGCATGACACATTTCTCGACAGTGACAAAAAGTATGTTGCCATGGTAACAGCTCACATATTATGAGCCAAAATGATGGAAAATTTTGTGTTGCAAACTACTTCCTCAGTTTTTGCCCAATTTCCATGAAACTTGGTACAGATGTGTGCCTTTGGTTGTAGATGTGCAAGATGCATTTTTCGACAGTACCCGAAAGTACGTTGCCATGGTAACGGCATATATTAATGGCAGAAGATCAAGGAAAGATCTTGCGGATTTAACTACTTCCTCAGTTTTTTGACCAAAGCTTATGAAATGTTGTTTTGACCAAAGCTTATGAAATGTTGTTTGGCGGGGGTATAACCAGTCGCTGTAGCGACATTTCTAGTTTCTCATGTTATGGTATAGTGTTGTACTTTGGCATGATAGAAAACAGTGCCAGATTGAATGTAAGTTTATGCTTTGTAGTGTTAAAAAAAAAATTGCATTGCCTTTGCTTTATTAGTAAGTGGATATATTAGTGAAAGCTTTTATGGATGGAATTGAGTTTATCTTCCTCATCATTGTTAAAGCAGTAACTCACTATGCATGTACATTAATCACTGGCATATGCACACACACACACACACACACACACACACACAGATAGATAGAGATGAAAATTATCCGTCTGGTTTCATGCAAACCATACTTATATCACCGGGAATTAAAGACAATGGGTCACGAATACCTTTCAGTTCCCCTTGTCATATTAATGCTGGTTGTAACTGTGATACCAGACACCATCTCCCCTCCTACACTGTATCATGGAGTCAAACTTCCTGATTTGTGCTCAATTTCTCTGCTTTATAAGAGGCAGTCAGAGTGTCATATTTTTTTTTCTTGTATTAAGAGGGTATTGAGTAGTTTTTAGTCAGAAATCATAATCAAAATGCAACGTAGCAAACCAGAAATCATAATCAAAATGCACGCAGAAAAAAAAAAGAAAAAAAAAAGAGAAGCTGCTGAAAACTGCTTATCCAATAGTGGCGAGTCAATGGAGTCCAAAGGGACCTGAGCTTTCGATCCTGTAAGGAAAGTTTGATTTTTTTTTTTGTAGAAAACCAACAGAGAGTTGATTAGCTATCATTAAATCTTTTTTGACACTCTTGTAGAGCCATTTATTAGCTGCTTTTCCCCCTATACCAACCTTATGAAGGTGGGATATTGGGAAAATATTTCTTGCACATTACATCATATTGTCTAGAACATATAAGATTGATTATTTAAAGCAATAAAAAGTATTAGATTGAATGCAGTGAATGGACATGACATCTCTAGAACTTCTCCTATTGCAAGTTTGCACACATTTTAGCAAGGAAACAACACAGAAGTATGGAATAGATCATTTCCAGAGACCCATGATTGTAGATACATGTACTTGTGAGGTACAAGTTGTTCTTGTGTGTGATTACAAGAGTTACATACAGCACACAGATAAAGCCTTCCTAATGCAGAGATGTTACACGTGGCATTCTCCCTAGCTAAGATCACTCGAGCATATTTAAGTAGACCCCAGACTACTTGTGCTTGAATGAAAAATCTCTCGACTGTAGCTATCCCATAGAAATCTTCGAGTCATTGTGTCCATGCTCAAAGGAAGTTTGGGCAGATGGGATGGCAGTGCAAAATCCCACATCCGTTGATCAAGAAAGTGGGTCTTTTATTTTCCAGATAATGTAAAGCTGTTGGTAGTATTTCATGCTTTTCCATGTCGATGAAAGCTTGAAAATGCAAAGAACATCTAGAGCTAGTGAAAGAGACTGAAATAATTTCAAAGTGCCCAGTGGGAAGCCTAGTCAGGCTTCTTTAATTTAAATGGTTAGAACTTTTTTTTATGTTAATGTGAATGTACTCCTTTTTTATTTAGATTTTGTGTTTGCTTTATTGCTTCCATTTCAGAGGACATGATAGTCAATACATATGTAACTAAGATAATACAAGATCTATATTATGTATAAATTCATTAGCTCTTTATGTGCCACAGTCACTCGCCTAACTCAGTCGACAGCACACCGAGTTCACTTATTTGGTTCAAACCCACAAACCCACCCAAACCGATCAAAGCAAAGCTTGATATCTTCTCTATAACTTTGCTCACTATATGTCCAACGTAACAAAAATATATAACAAGTTTGGGCCTGCATCCGATAGATGTAGGCCCTAGTCCTTAATCCAGTAATTCCTTTTGAGCATGCACAGTCGATGTATAGCACAAAATTTGCTTTGATTAATTAGGATACTAAATTAGCTATTTAAGTGGTCTCTTTGGACAAGATGGTAATGTTATTCTAGTGCATATATTGGACATATTATGCTTTCAGATTCTATACATAGGATGCAGACAGGCTGAGGAGGCTTACAAGAACTTGACATAAAGTTATGATAAATACAGGGTAACAGCTGCTGGAACTCTGAGCAAACAGAGTATTATGGTTGCTGTAGTGTTTGTTCTGGGTGCATATGGTTTTGTGTGATATCCCTGGAAGGTGAAGGATAACCCATTCTATGGGGTTTGATTAATTTATGGATGCCCTGCCCTTCTACGACATGAATTATTGCACATTGCCAGTCAGCCACTGATACATTTATCTCCCCCAATCCAGTCATCATATACCCCTGGTGATAGACTGTGATCTGGTCATATACATACTACTGTACATGCAATGATCAAAGAATCACAAAGAAAATGCGACCAGTGATAGAGTGTCACTAGTATTTAATGGCAATTAAATTGGTAACCACCCTATAGTATGCTTTTTATAGATGTTTGATCACTGCGGACATTTTATTCCTTGCCTACTTAAGCAAGCAAATTTCATTCAAGCTGTCACCATTTAAGGCTGGTCGTCTGGTGAAATCAGCTTGAAGGGTACAAGTCATTACCTCACTGTGAATTGCAACATGGGTACATTTCATTTTTTTTTTTTTTTTTTTTTGGTGGTGATCTTTTAACTAAAAACAACAGAAACAGCAACAGATATTGGATCATTCTCACTTTTGCAATTTGCTCTTTTATTTTTTCCCTCACAGAAAGTTCATTCGTGCCAAGAAGTACAAGACAGATGCAGAAAAGTACACTTGGAGTTTTGTCTTTGATGCGTTTGTTTCAGAAGAAATAAAGCAGCAGATTGAACAAAGACTTCCGGTAATCATTCCAGATTTTGATTGTTCACCGATTTTAATGATGAATGATGAATTATTCAGATTTTGTGACATGTGGCTGAGACATACTCTCTACTACCACTTAAGGGTTCTATACATGATTTGGAATGTGGTGTCCACACGTGTGTGACTTGTGATGTTGGTAGTTCCATGGACCTACAACGTTGTAGGTTCATTTTGTGAATCCATCTATAGATAAACTTCATGTGACATATTTAGAAAAAAAGGTGACAAATTTAATGATTTGAAATCTTAAAGTGCGTCATACTCCACCCATTATATTTCATATTAACCCTTTATTTGCCAGGGCACTTTGATATCTTCACATGGCAAGCTTGATCTAGTTGTAATGTCAGCAAGCCCAGTCAGGTGGGACAATATGCATCAGTCCAATAAAAGGCCAAAATGGCACAATAGGGTCTAGGGCGATAAGGTAATCCCATATTCATTCATTGGCAAGTATTTTCCAGCATGCCAATCAGCAAACAAACTACTCCTACATGTGTGCCATTCGGTATGTGAAGCATGGTAAGGATTAACCAAACAGTGTACTGAACAGTCCTCAAGGGGAGTTTGACAGATTAATAAATACAACATGCAGCAATTCCTAAGCAATATTACAGTGTACAAAAGGGGTCACTCCCAAAGGATAATATCATTGGGAAGACAGTCAAGCTAATATGATATAGATTGAAATTGATTGAAACTTAGGAGAAAGGATTGACTGTTTTGTATTAACTTTCATTCATTATGTCAATGAACCCTGATAAGAACATATTTTGTGCCATGTCCATAAATGGATGTGATTCAAGACTGTTGAGCAAGGGTCTGAATTCATTTTTATGCCTCCGCCAACGAAGTGGCCGGAGGCATTATGTTTTCGGGTCGTCCATCCGTCCCGTTTTGTTTTTGTCGATATCTCAAGAACCGTGTGGTGGTTTTACATCAAACTTGGTATGAGGGTATATCCTGGAGGGATAATACTTTTTTTTGGATTTTAGGGTCATGGGGTCAGAGGTCAAAGGTCACAGGTTATTTTGTGAAAAAAAAAGGTTGAAAATTCTTGTTTTTCTCCATATCTCGCAAATGGTTCAAGGTATCTTCATGGAACTTAGTATATATGCTTGTTCCAATGGGCAGTGATTATCTAGGGAAGTTGGGGGTCATGGTTCAAAGGTCAAGGTCAACTCCTCAAAATCACTACTTTCCTTATAAATGCAATGCCTGAAGGTTTTTGTGTTTTTTTTTTTAACTTGATGTATGCATGTATTACCCAATAAATATTCTGTGGGAAGTTTCTTGCCAGAAGGTCAAAGGTCAAAAGGTCAAAAGTCAAGTGAAAGTGCTGAATTGCACTTTTTCCTCCATATCTCAAAAGTAACTCAAGATATCATCATGAAACTTACATGTTTATGCATGTTCAACCTAACAGTGATTCTCTTTGGAACTGTGAGGTCAAAGGTCAAAGGCCAGGTTTAGATAATACTATTTTCCCATTTAATACTGAAATTATACTTTTTCTCAATACCTTGAAAATTACTCAATGCATAAACTTATAAAAGGGTCAAAAGTCAAGTAAAAATCATCAGTTCCCCAAATACCTGCACTCTGACATTTTAATCATTCATCCAATTGAACCTAGTTCTAGGAAAGTGAACATTCAGCACATTTGTGGCAAACCTGTCATTTTAATATTTTGCCAATTGTGTGAAACTGTCATCACACATTGTCAAGACATTGTACTATAGACCTATTAGGAGAACCATGCATTATGGCGGAGGCATATCAGTCGCCGTAGCGATATATCTAGTTTCTCAATATCAATCCAATTTTGAAAAAAAAAAAAATACACCACTTGCCATGTTCTAAAAATAAGCAAAACAAACAAATTAAAACAAACAAGCAAATATATATAGATAAGGATCATCAGAAGAAAAATGAGATTTTTTTTTTTCATTTTCCAGGGTGCTCCATGGTGGATTCCAGTTGAACAAGCTCACTGGAGGAAGGTGAGTATGTTTGGAAACAAAAAATGTCAGTGGTGATTAAAAAGAATTGGGGATTACCATCGATTTAACTATGGTGTAAAGTATTCATTTGTAATCCAGCGTAAATACAAATAATAGATTTTTGATGAATTACAATCTAGTATGTGTAGAACATATGTTTATTTCATAGAACAGTTCATTATGGAGTGTATTAAAGTGGTAATTGGATACACAGTGTACAACGTCTTCATTCATAAGTGAGCAGAGGAAATCTCAATGATTTTCAAACAGTACTTCTGCAATGGTTTGAATTCAATTGTTATTAGCGTTTTTAACACTGATTATTGTCTGTTTGACCAATAAATGTCACTTTCATGAATTATGAGCTTTGCATGTGTCATTTCAGAATTCATGGTGCCAGGATTTGTTTGTTTTTTAACCCATTGAAGACGAGCTGATTTTACTAAAACAGGCACTGCCCATAGACACCTGCCCAAGTATACTTGGGACTAGTCTTCATACAATGGGTTTATTGCTTGTTTGTTTTGATTCCCTGTTTATTGTAGCCAGAAGGAAAGGGAAGTGGCATTGAGAAGAGGCTACACTACCCCGTGGTCCACGTCAGCCAAGTTGATGCCAGGGCTTTCTGCCAGTGGCACGGATGGAGGCTGCCCACCGAGGCAGAGTGGGAGTATGCCGCCCGAGGCGGACTGGAGGGAAAAACGTATCCGTGGGGCAACAAGTTCGAGAAGAACAGGATGAATATATGGCAGGTATGTGTTGTAATAAATCTATCTCAGATTTGTTTGATTTCTCATGCAAACAGCTTCTCACACAGGTCAGAAGAAGCTATAGGAATACATGTGTGTTGAATCATTCTGTGTAGCTTTATTACAAACTTGGCAAGATATCAAAAATAAAAGCAGATGGACTCCTATCTCATGTTTGATGGAGTATGTAATATAAAATGCACAGTCTGTATATAGTAGGTAGTTTGCAGGCATTAGATAATTCTCTGTAATAGAAAATTAATAGAAAATATTTCATTTATTATTTCTTTATTCATTTATCTATTGGTATTTTTATTTCAAAGATATGTTGTTTCTGTGCACATCAAATTCCAGGGAAAGTTTCCGGCGGAAAATAAGAAATCTGATGGTTACCATGGCGTTGCACCAGTGGATGCTTTCCCAGCCCAGAATGACTATGGTAGGAGGAGGTGTTTTAAACAATAGAGGTGTTGGGTATAGATAGGTTGAAATTACTCATATGTGTAGCATGACATCACAGGTGCATGGCTTGCAACATCCTTTGATAGGCATGAAATACATGAAGAGCACCCTGTACTCATAAAATCAAGAGAAAGAGATCTGCTGCAGTAAGCACTGTTCTGTTGTATTAACCCATTAGTAACTGAACCTCCCGAAACCGCCTGTCAGATTACTCCTGAAAATGCCCATCCGCTATTTTTATAGTTTTACGCTTGACTATTTTTATTGTTTTCATATAGAATATATAATTATGTAATTTGAAAGAAGTCAAAGGTCAATGAAAATATGTCTGAATTATTTCTGTGACACACAAGTCCCTTGGTAAAGTCTTAATAGGCTTTCAAATAAACGTAACTCATAATAGACACAAATAATTACACAGTGATCTATTTTGCATAATTTAGAAAGTTGTCAAAATGAGAGTGATACTGTTGTACCTTCCAGAGAGTAATAGGCCATCATGTATGGATTCTTCAGTTGCTAAAGGGTTAAATGAGAGAGGTGATTAGCTGAATATCCTGAGAAACCACTGGAGGAGCACTGATAAGTCTCAGACCAGCTTTTGAGGGCAGCATGAATCAAAGAGCACTGTTTGATAGCAATCAGCTGAATCCTCTGGTATAGCTATGCGTACTGTCGTCAGACTAATTTACAAATTGACTTTCAGTCAATTCTCAGAGCACACCTTTGGACATGACTATTCCTGTCTAGGCTTTATAATTTAGCAATTGGAATATTTTCTTTCGTTTTCCTTATATGTTAGTGCTTTTGTTCTGCTTCTGATGCTGAAGTTAGATTAAGAATGAGGCAGATGAAAAAAAAAAAACAACAACAACAGTAAATGAAGGAGAGAGGGAAATACATAGAGAAAAGGAGATATCAAGATAAAGAGAGAGATGTGTATGTTATCTGGTAAGACTAGAAATTCTTAATTGTATCTGACCAATCACAGGACTGTTTGATATGATTGGCAATGCATGGGAGTGGACTTCCACTCGGTTCAGCCCCACCCCCAGTGCCAAGGATGATGCCCCACCCTCAGAGAAAGAAGACCCCACCCAGGTGCGCTATGTGCTGAGGGGGGCATCTTACATTGACTCCAAGGACGGCAAGTTCAACCACGCCACCAGGGTTACAACAAGGTGTGTGTATTTAAAAGAAACCAAAACCCAAAGAGAAATGTGGATTGAGTGAAAGCAGCGACATTCGTAGAACACATCAGTGAAAGTTTTAGAAAAATCGGAGAATTGGCAAAATTTATGAATTTTTAAAGTTTTGGTGTTGGAAATCACTGGATGAGGAGACTACTAGAGGTTATGGCATCATGTGTGGACAACAATGTAAAGAAAATATAAAGGGAATTCCACAAAAATTAATTTTTCATGAAAATGACATATTCCATCAACCTGAAACTTGATACTGACTAATAAAAAGGGTAGCAATTATTTCCTGTGCTTTCTGAAGGCAGTTAGTCAAGTGCTCTTTTATTATGCCAGAAAAGTTAGTTTTTGTGGAATTCCTTTTTGTTTTCTTTCTATTATTAGGGAGCTTTAGATTTTGACGCGCGGACGTTTGAGCCGACGCTTGCGCTGGACGTTCTCCTCTCCCTGCGTCGTGTGGAAAAGTAGCTTTAGATTACGCTGGGACGCAATGTATAAAAAATAAAATCGCGCCCCCATATGATCAGTGCATGAAGAAGCTCTCTACGTCGCAAACTGTGCGGACGTGAAAATAGCCCAGTACGCGTAGTAAACAACTCAGGCGACGCAAGCTAAAAATAGATTGACTTTACGCGCGCTACTGCGCACGCTCAGAACATGTTTTTTCCCTCTAAACGTCACCGTCGCCAAAATCTAAAGCTCCCTATTGTCCACACATGACAGCATAACCTCTAGTAGTCTCCTCATCCAGCGGTTCCAACACCCAAAATTTACAAATTCATAACTTATGCATCGATTGCCCAATTTTCCTCAAACTTTTACTGATATGTTCTACTAATGTTGCTGCTCTGCTATAATCAAGACAACCATGGGAGTTCTAAGGGTCACTGCACGGGTGAGTCAATATGTAAACTCAGTTGTCTCCTACAAACACAAGCCAGCAAAATCTGTTCCTCCAAAATAAAGAAGTCATTACATTTATGCAACAGGCTTATGGCCAAAATTTGAAAAGTCATGAAAAGATGATGTAGAAATGGAAGTAACTTGTACAGCCATACATATTTGTGGATGATGATATAGAAGCTTTTCAAAGATTATTCAAACCCCAAACTGGAAAATGGCATTGCACACACAGTGGAGGGCACATAATCACTTATCTCACAGAATGAAGTCACTACATGCATGTAGCAAATTATTTGAAGTTTAGCAGTAAAAATACATCATGACCATATACAGAATGCTTCAATATTAGTCTTGCGTTTCGTATGGTGTCTTTCAATGTATTTCATTTGTAGATGCTTTAAAAGGTACTACAATGTTTTATGATCATATGCACTTTTGCCCAAAGTCATAAATTCTGTTTGTATGTTAATTGTTTAGGTACCCATGTTAATTGTTTAGGTACCCATAGCACTGACCTTTTAGTATTTTTAATGCTTGATACAAAGTAGATTATTAGAGATATTTGTTTGTGAGCTCTACATCTTTTTTTTTTCTTCATTCTATTTGTAGAATGGGCAATGAAGCAGATGCTGGTTCAGACAACTTGGGCTTCCGCTGTGCCGTCTCCTTGCCAACCGGAACCAGCGAGAAGAAGCCTAAGGGTAAGAAGAAGGACGCCCCCAAGGAGGACGACCAAGAGCCAATCACAATAGAGCTTCCAGAGGGAGCAAAGGTCGTACGACCCAACCCAGCTGACTTGAATGGAAAGGGAAATAAAAAAAGAAAACAAGAACTATAACAGCACTGTAGTCTTTCATTGGTAATCATAGGTATTTTCTGTTCTAGTGCTAAATAATGACTCCCAGTGGAAGTAAACTTTTATTCAATGCTCTATGAGCTAAAATTTTTGCGTACGGATATTTTCATGAATTGCTACTTGTCCGACATTTTTGTTGTTGTTGATTTTATGTTTGCAAGGTTACAGTAATCACTACTTCACTGTTTACAAAATAATGAGAGTGAGTATAAAAGAAGCGACAAGTGTAGTTAATGACGTCACTTTAAAGAACGGTGCATTCTCCAAGTCTCCAGCGTGTTCAATGCTAGAATCAAGAACGCATCTTCTAAGGATTTCCCATCCTCTTAGATTCAGGACAGGAATGACGTCATCGCTTGGCGCGCCAATAACCAGCCCGCAGCAGGAGACGGGGCCATGATGTCATAACAGCATGTTGTGAATGGCGTGCACAAAAATTGAAATGGGTGAATACACCACGGACATGATGAGTGGACTGCAGCCATTTAGAACCGCTCTAGAACACAAACAGCGTCACTGTCCACACAATCAAAAAGTCCCTATTGCTACATCATAGCCCAGAGAGTTCTAGGCTTACTAGTCGTGCATGATCTTGCACTGGCATGTCCTGATTCTTTGTTGTGAAATTATAATTTTGTGCATTGTTTTCCTGGGTTTTTATATTTGCACATCATTATTTTTTTTTTTTTTTGCAGTTTAACACAGGCAATTTGTAAAATAAATCAAAATAAAACTACTGCAAAAGAAGTTAGCTTGTGCAGTAGAATGCCAACTCACTTAACAAATTAATACCTGTAATTACAAAGCCATCTAATAGTCCAAGTTGTCTGTGAAATTCCAACATTTATGAGATGATTTCCATCACTGCAGATCAAATAAAGATACAATGTTCCAAAATTTATAAAATGTGGCCAACCAACATACAACTCTTAGAGAAGAGAGAAAGAGATGCAAATAACAAACCAGGACACGAGGGCAGTTTCTTTACTTTGTTTATACATATGCATTATTATTCCTGCTTGCTATCTTGAATGTAATGTCTCAAACTGAATGTGAAATAATTTTCTTCTGCAGTTCGTAATTGATAAATCATATCATTGCAGAGAAAAGCATCAGCCAATTAGGATGTATTTCAAATGCTATGAAATACAGGTGATATTATGCTCCATTTTGCCACAAAGCTGGTACGGTGAATAGACACATAGTGTCCATATATGAAAAAAAAAAAATTGGTGCAGTGAACAAGTATTAGGCATTTGGCTACTTGCAAAGTCAATAATGGCACTGCCTTCCTTTTCTATTGGTGAGATCCAAGAGAGAAGTGTATCAATGATGTATGTATTCCATTGAATTCAGATTGCCACAAATATTCCAAGATCTTGCTGTAATAGACCATATGATAAGTTTACTTCTGCTGGGAGAGCATTTATGTAACAATAGGGACAAAGGGAGGCTGTGGAGAATTCAGTGTAGGGTACCTTAAAAGTGGAAATTTTCGCCTTGTAATTTTGTGTTTTTTGGGTGCTTGACAAGTTGAGATGAGTTTCGCATGCTTTTTATTCTGTGAAATGAAATATATAATAGTATTTCATATAACAAATGAAAGATTCATGTGCTAGTTTCATGTTGCATGAAATGCATAAAAAATTCCTCCGTGAAAATTTCCACTTTTACAGTAGATGATGAGTTTCTATGAAGATGTCATGTAATGTAATGAGATGATTGTTATAACTATAATGGCAAAGCCACTTAGAGAGGAATTGTGTGTATGGAAGCCATTGCTTTTAAAGCATCACATAGACTGTCAACGGAAGAGGGGTATGTTGAGTTCTAGATCTAACCCTTTGTGTGCTTTGAGTACTGAAAGGAGAAAACACTCTAGCACTTTACACACTGTACACAATCCTTGGCGCAGAAAGAGTTCATAGATGATTGCAGCATGGAGCAAACGGTTTCATGACACATTTGCTCCTGCGACAATTGCTCCCATGAAATATCTGCACACTGAGCCAAACATAAATTCTACCCACAAATCTAACCCTACTCCTAAACCTCACATCAAACTAAACCTAAAACCCTATCACAACCCTAAATCGTAAAGGTTAGTCCTTGAAGAAATCAAGACTGGAGCAATTGTCGCAGGAGCAAATCTTGTGTCACTGGCGCAGATATCTGGTATAGGGGCAGGGGATCGAGTGCGCCCCTATTTTATAGACCTGTAGTATGTACACAATTTCCTATCCCTTTTAAACAACATTGTTGGTTGTAGGCGTACAGAGATAAAGTGGCCAATGTTATTGACATCCAAGTGATTCGATATGTGGGACATTAATGTTGAGTGAAACACTGGTATGCTCAAAGACGTGGTCCCTTGCCAGTCCATGCATGAACATACAACCCTGTGCTCTCACGTTGGTGCTTTATACCACTAGACTATGGCTTGTATCAAAGGTCAGAGTTCAGAGGACTTAAAACATATTGATCTCATAACAAAATGATGACATCTCTCTTATCAGCAACTCATGAAATCTCTGCAGTTACTTTTGTTTTGTTTTTTATAAGAAGAGCACATTCCATTAACACATCTTAGCCTATTTTGGTAGAATTGAATTATTGAAAACTGAACTATTAAGCATCAAGCTTGGCATCCTAAAATTCTTTTGCTGTTTTGCATTAATTTCAGATGTATTGTCCTTGGTAGAAGTTTATGGTGTTTGATGGTGGATGTAGTAAACTAATACTTGCACTGACATGAAAAGGTATTAAGAGGTTGCACGTTGCAGAAATATTACTGTGAAGTCGATTATAATTTATGACTTTGTTCTGCCATAGCTAGATAACAAGACGTTGTTAAGAGATTAGTGCTGGGCAGTTTGGACGTAATGTTTGTGAGGGAAGCCAGTTTTAAGTCAGCATCTGCACCATTGCCATTTAATAGGTGCTTTAACCCATTGAGGATGAATCCCGAGTATACTCGGACAGGTGTCCATGGGAAATGCGCGTTGTAGCAAAATCAGCCCATCCTCAACAGGTTTTTAGGAGATAACACTGTAACTTGCTTCACCCCAAGACAGTAAAAGGAATATATCATCGCTGGGGTGACAAGACCTTGTATCTCCAAAATGTCAAGTGTTCAGGAGAGCAAAAAAAATGGCAGCCAAAGCACTTATCAAATGGGATAGACTTTCCTTTGACATACTGTGGTGGCTTCATTTTTGGGGTAAGACACCTAAAATTTGGACAGGACATCACTTAATTGATTATCTGACCATCTATCAAAAAAAGTCATTTTCACCAAAATTTCAGATACGAGGTCTTATCACCCCAGCAATGATATCACATTGTTGACACTGATATGGTATGAGCTGACATTTCTTGCCAAGTCACAGAAATGCACCTTTTCAGACACATACATACACCTTGTTTGAAACATCTTTTTTTGTCCTTCTTCTTTTTTAAAAGTGGATGGCAGTATCATATTGAGGGCCAGTGTAGTATGTTGTTAAAAAGCAGCTGAATTGCAAGAAAATTTGGTCACCTGGCAATTATGAAGTGCTCAACACACTCTATGTATGCAAGGTTTACACCATTGACTCAGTTTCCTGCTACATTTTCCCAGATCTGCAGCTATTCACAGTTACCTTCCAAAGTGCCTTGATTGTCTCTCCATGTTCATTTAAGATTAAAGTACAGGTGTTTATCACAATTCATTCTCTCCCTCCATGTGGCTGAAAATTTGTACTGAAATGAACTTGGCTGTGTTTGTAAAACAGATCAACGAGTGGTTAAATTTTGCAATCTTGCAAGTAAGACAAGTTTTATATTCAATGTTTTGTTACTGACATGTTGCACACTGTAGTTTTGAGTTTTCTTTAAAGAAAAAAGGTAATAATAAACAAAGTGTTTGTGCACAATCATATTTTCATGCCTCTGCCACGAAGTGACGATGGAGGCTTTGTGCTTTTGAGTTGTCTGTCCATCCATCCGTCCATAATTGATTTTGTGGACAGTGTAACTTAAGAACCATTTTGAAGTATCCAAATGAAACAAGGCCTTTGGATGTATGAGTGGACAAAGCTGTGCCTTTCAAGTTTTAGGCACACATGCTCAAGGTCAAATGTCAGAGGTCAAGGTTAAATGCTAAAAGTTCACAATTTCCCCTTATATATCTGCAATACCTGAATTTATTTTCTTGAAATTTAGTTTATACATATATTGAATCTCTTCATAATGAGGTTCTACAGTATTTGTTAAAGTTATCCAAGTTAGGACAGTGCAATGCAGCAATATGTAGGTAAATATCTCAAAAATTTTTTGTAGGAACCACATGGAGAAAAGCATTGATGCTGGCAGGCAGAGTCTCCATGTTCAAAGGACAGTGGCCTAGCCAGAGTTTTCTTTATTATACTTGTAATATAACATAATACTCAACAAGTGTGAAATGCACTATATAAAAACCAGCTATTATCATAATTATTGTCCCCGTCGAACGAGTTCGAGCAGGGGACTATGAAACGGGCTCCGTACGTGTGTGTGTCTGTGTGTCCGTCCGTCCGTCTGTCTGTCTGTCCGTCCGTCCATCCGTCTGTCCGTCTGTGCGTCCGTGTGTGATCAAAATGTTCAATTTGCTACTTCTCTGTCATTTATGAGCCAATTTTGATTGTTTGCTTTATATGATAGCACAACATGGGAGCTTTGAAACTTCTACACAGAATTTCAGTTGTGACCTTTGACCTTGACCTCTGACCTATATTGTACATTTTGCTTCAAAATGCTACTCCTTTGCCATTTCTAACCCGATTTTGATTCCGTTTGCTTTATGTGATGGCACTAGGTGAGGGCTCGAAACTTCTACACAGAATTTTGACCTTTGACTTCTTTGACCTTTGACCTTGATTTTTTACCTATATTGTACATTGGCTACAAAATGCTACTCCTTCGCCATTTCTAACCCGATTTCGATTCTGTTTGCTTTATGTGATGGCACTAGGTGAGGGCTTCAAAACTTGTACACAGAATTTTGACCTTTGACTTCTTTGACCTTTGACCTTGATTTTTGACCTATATTGTACGTTTTGCTACAAAATGCTACTCCTTCGCCATTTCTAACCCGATTTCAATTCCGTTTGCTTTAAGTGATGGCACTAGGTGAGGGCTTCAAAACTTCTACACAGAATTTTGACCTTTGACTTCTTTGACCTCTGACCTTGATTTTTGACCTGTATTGTACATTTTGCTACCAAATGCTACTCCTTCGCCATTTCTAACCCAATTTCGATTCCGTTTGCTTTATGTGATGGCACTAGGTGAGGGCTTCAAAACTTCTACACAGAATTTTGACCTTTGACTTCTTTGACCTTTGACCTTGATTTTTTACCTATATTGTACATTGGCTACAAAATGCTACTCCTTTGCCATTTCTAACCCGATTTCGATTCCGTTTGCTTTATGTGATGGCACTAGGTGAGGGCTTCAAAACTTCTACACAGAATTTTGACAATTGACTTCTTTGACCTTTGACCTTGATCTTTTTACCTATATTGTACATTTTGCTACTAAATGCTACTTCCGGCGGGGACATATATTACACACCGCGTAATTTCTACTTTTCCTTGTTATTATTGTAATGGCTGGACATATTTTGTGACTGCACAACTCTACATCTACAATTAGCCTGCAGAATTATTGTCACTCTGTTTCTATATTTCTTTTAACTTAACTTTAAGAAAGTTTCGATCAATATCTGTGGGTTATTTACTGTGTAAATGAATACGATAAATGATCAAATATTCATGCTCTTTTTAATTTTGTTTTGGTATGAAATTTGTGTGATTAGAAAATGATCCTCAGAATCTGTGAAATTACCAGTGGTATTTCAATGAATGCCACAGTATTCGCCCTACACTTGTACTCGTTGACCCAAACTCATAAGAAATTTGCCTTTGTGATCTGTTATTAGTGTCACACTAAGTTACCATTTACTAATATTTACGTTGGATAAGTAATGATTCTTTGGAGCAGGTGACACTTGCCTCCTTGACAGTATCTTTGAAAGGAATGCATCGTAAGTAATAGTAATGTTATGCCCTACGATGACTTCTTTGGACTTTTGAAAATATTTTCATGCATTCAGCTGTTGGCGATTAAGGCTGTGGCTCATTGGAGACAGGGCAGAAATGCTAAAATGTCTGCCTTTTGTTGTATTCTGTGGAAAATGTGCTTTTGGTTCTTGATCTTTTTATTTTTCTTCTTCATTTGAATTCATTAGAGATATAATTTATCATGTATATTGACAGGGACAAAGGGGTTTACTAAATAAAAGAACTTTGAAACAAAGAAGTACATGTATCTTGTATCTTATCTGTGATGTCATTTTTTGCAAGTGTATAAGTAATCATAGGAAATAAAATGAGTTGTTCCAAAAGTTGACATAGCTTTAAAGTTTGAAGCTTTTTTTTTTTCTAGTAAGTTCAACATACCAGATATAACAGGCACTGTAGCATACTGCTGCTAAATTGGCATGGAAAAGTCTTCATTGTGGGTGATAATAATTATATTGGATGGCACTAATTCAGGGAATACCAGGGAATATTGCATTTATTAGGGTCAATATTGCACTCATCTTTGATTGTGCAATATTGGCCCTAACTCATGCAATATTCCCTGGTATCCCATTCATAGCCATCCAATATAATATAAATATTCCATGAATTAAAGCCATCCAGTATAATTATTATCATCTACAATCATTATGTAGAGAAGGCATAAACTGTACAAAAGTACTGCACTTCTACTCATCTTTGAAGTTGATTCAGCACTGAAGAAGTAGTAGTCCCTAAGCAACTGCGTATGAAGTAACTAGCAAGATGTTTGCGTGCCCAGCAAGCACTCACACAACAGACGAGACAAAATGTGGTATATTATTACACTGCCACTAACAACGGCAGCCTATGGTCTATGTGTTTCATTCAATATGCTGTACTCGTGCTGCAGAGTGAAAATCGAACTGACAGGAATAAACGTTTTTAAATGTACCGATAAAATGTCCTATGTAGATGACAATAATGGATATTCAATGAAGGACGATCACACACAGTAAAGGACACACTGACGCCTGAATAACAAATCTTCACCACTGCCATGTAAAGCTATACTCATTAGAGCATTTAATTTCTTTATGAACTTCTATACCCAATTTTCATTAACAGAGTACCTTAAAGGAATAGGTGCATTTACATAGATACAGAACACAGTAGGAATATTTGCACATCAATATTATCTTTACACATTCATTCAGACAAACTCTGACATTCTGGTTACAATTGCATTAAAAAAAGAATAAAATGGATTAAAAAAAGCTTCAATAAGGCAATTTCAGTACATGTTACAGAAAGGCATTTCTTTTCAATTTTTTTTTCTTTTAAGTTCTCAGGTCATGAAAAATATCAAATGAGAGAAATTCCATCTAATCACTAAATTAATGGCATTTCCCTGAGGTCAGATGTCATGTCTGCAAGCCAGAGCACCGTTTCATGAAAGTTGTTAGCCCTGACAAGTTGTCAGTCTCTGACAATCACCATGGTAACAGTCGGTGACCAGAGCATCTCAGTCAATCAAAACCATGAAGGATTTTGCTGAAATTGTCAGAGACTGACAACTTGTCAGCGCTAACTAAATTGATGAAACACCCCCCAGATCTTCATTAAATCTGCTAGACTTTGAAAACACTCTTCCATGGTATGGCCTTATTCAGTCTCACTCTGGCAGAGTTTGCTTTATTTGTGACTGAACGCTGCCATACTAACGTACAAAGTTAGGAGATGCACACACAAAATAACAATTACCAATCTGAGCTGTTGCAACACTGACTCTCAGAACACTCCAGGAGCATGGAAATCTAAGATATATAGAACTTCTTTATGGGTATTTATTTTGAGTTGTCTATTACAACATTTGAGAAATATCTAACAATGGCAAAGGGCAATAGTCAAAATGATTAT
This sequence comes from Diadema setosum, assembly GCA_033980235.1. Taxonomy (NCBI): domain Eukaryota; kingdom Metazoa; phylum Echinodermata; class Echinoidea; order Diadematoida; family Diadematidae; genus Diadema; species Diadema setosum. Next base: position 21,016,274 of record CM067077.1, on the reverse strand, counting down.
ACATTTTTCACATGACAGATTCATCACATTGGCACACCAAAAACACAAACTCATAATTTTGCAACAGTAGAACAAGGACAGTTTTATGGAAATAATACAGTCACACTGGATAGAAATATGGTCAGAGTAAGGGGATGCTCAGTTAATCTTTTTTTCAATAAATAGTTTTGAATGTTTGATCTGATCTTCAATCTGTAGCAGTAAAAAAATAGGAAACTGTATGAGAGTAATGGCAGCTACAATTACACTACTTTGAAACATCATGCACTCTAAGCATACACCACGACAGAAACAAGAGCTAATACACAATCAGCATTCTCTCTTTAACACTGATGCAATTTTAGCTCATGAACTGATAGGATTTTCAAAAGATAGCTAGATTCATCTGTCCAAGTCAACTATGAAACATTCTACCACAGCCCAAAGAGAAAAGCCCTAACCGCTCCTCAAAACATAAGCTGCAACACATTATGTTTATGTTTGATACACGTCATGATGAGGTCTTAAAAATGTCCACATCAGTAGGTAACTCTCGGACACTCTACCTCTCTTCAACAGTCTCCAATCCCTGGGGGATAAAGAGATCAGAAAGATGCAGAACAAAATGATGCTTACACATTCATCACAAAAAACAATGGAAAAGACTCTGGCCATTTGATCCCACTATGGCAAAGAGAAACTTTCATTATAGGGCATTATAAAATGGGTTCAAGAATGTAGCCAATTGGAAGTGCTGAAATGAGTCAAGTGTGCTTGTATTAATTTCTCACTAACATCCGGATCCACGGCCGACGTTACAATGTTTGCACTAGCAGTGCGCACTCAATCAGTTGTTACAAGTGTGTCGTGCGTTACTATACGCGCTGTCAATCCTGTAAACAACTTCTAGTTCCGGCTGCCGGCCGGCCTTTCTTGTGTACATAACATGTGTGGCGTACATATACTCTTATACGTACAGTACTTATATGTGTGGGATTTCCGAGTGCGACGTGTTTGGGACAACATCTTCGGACATCTTGATCCACAAAGGTACGTGAAAAATGTTGTTTGTTTTCGACCCATTTTATAAAACAAATGATGCACAGGATTATTTCGTGGCGTTATACAATTCCAATTCTAGTGAGGGCAACTAATGGTGTATCCCCTGAAAGTAGCCAGTCCATATTACCATGATTCACAAAATCAGACCTCTAGAACATTCTTGAAAACTTTGGCAATCAATGTAGTAGTAATCACACCTTGGATTGCATTTCAGAAAGGAGAAAACAGAGACACTAGGGCAACTTGTTCTCACTGGATGCAAGGCAACAGTCAGCCATCTCTTGGAAGGTGCGCAAACACTTGCCAAGTACAGTATGCGATAGCATGTTTACAGCGTCTATTCAACTGTTTACAGCATCTATCCTGCTAATTTACTGCTAATTTGATACACACAAAATCCTGCTGACTTTTCTGAGCAGGCACTATCAAAATCATTGACCATTCAATAATAAATGACTGTAAACACTTGGACAATAAAGAATTAAAGTTGCCATGCTCAAATGTCATGGTTTATAATATCCCGGTAGTGCATGACACATTGTGTAAATGTCCCTATGCATTCAAAGAAAGGAAAGACTATCAAATAAAATACGCAACTGCAAATGGTTCACATACCGGTAACTGTAAATGCCAATGAAAGCACTTCACACATATTGGTGTATAAGAAATCATGTTTTTTAAGGTACCAGAGAAGAAATTTTACCGTAAACATGCATCAAGTTCAGAGTTTGTCCATGCACTGTAGGGAAAGTTTTAAAGAAAATTCTCTTCCCCTTTCATTAGAAGAAAAAGTAACTGCAGCCCAAGACAGAGAAATGAGTGAATTATACAAGTTGGCATGAACAGTAAGGTTTTAGATATTGATTGATATGTGACCTATATTGTAGGATGTTAATCAAACCTTCACAAAGACATTTACCAACATTTTGTTCTCACTTTTAACAAACTTGAATATTGCCTGGAGCAATATTTCTTAAAGGTGGTTAAATTACAATCCCTAAATTGTAGAAAGACAAAAGAAAACCATGAATTACTACACATTCTGAAAGACAGCAACTCTCACTAAGAGGCCAATCTTACTGATGATGTCTTATAATATCCTGACAGTACAGGATACTTGTTAAGCCAAGGTCTGGAAATGACAGTAAGAAGCCTATCTTACTGGACTTCATTGTGACTGCTGCAACCCGTGCGACTTTTAGACCAAGAAATGGCACGCGCTCTCTGAGACATCTTCTCAGTCACTGAGATGTCTCCACAACATCTGCGATATGTCGCCAATGGGTCTCTGCGAGGTAACAGTTCAAATTAATCTCTGCGACTTTGCCGAGACTAAGGAGACATCACGGAGACATCTCTGAGACCAGCTGGAGACTGGGAAAAGTCTCAACAAAAAAAGAGTAAAAATTTTCAATCATCTCAACACCCCTCACAGACCAGGCTAGTCTCCTTGAGACGTCATGGAGAACACTCCGCAACCAGTGAGACTCGAGTTGCCACTAGGTCGCCACCTAGCCTCCATGCAAATGACATACCCACTTTAGACTACCACCCAATCGCATGAGGAATCCCCCTTCAGAGGAATTCAATCACATACCATCTCACATCTATGCAGTTTGTAGGAGGTAGTTAATGTGGTAGGTAGTTAGTATGAGAATATCAACATGGCAATATTTGGATCAAATAATGACAAATTAAATACACAAAAGAAAGAAAGAATGCATGTATGTGTGTATTTTATGTACATATGCTGCTACTGAGATGTAAATTACATTCTATATCTCAAGAAACACATTCAATTGTCAACATTGCCAAGATTCAAAACATGCACCTACAAAATACTGGTATACATGTCACTGACAATGACTGGAATGAGAGTTGATGGTTAAAAAATTGACGCCTATAATCAATATGAAATTACCTGATATGTCAGAAAGAGTAGAAAAGGTCTGAAGAGATTAGAGAACACCTGAGGTTAAAGGTGCATTTTCCCGGTGTTTTAGTCAAATGCGTACGCGGGCGCACGGCGCAAGTTTCCTATAGAGACCTACGCTATTGACTTCTCTTTGGCGCTTACGCTTTGGCCCGCTTTCCCTGAGTCCGAAGAAGTCGATTCAGTGTAGTCAGTGGTCAGATCACAGTTCGGCTCATGAATCGGCTGAGGGGGATGACAGCTTTAGCAAACTTCTTTTGTGATGTCACAATAACAAGCACATAGCACATATGCACGCACCCTGGCATTACTACAGACTGCGCGATGCGCAAAGAAGACAACAAAGGCAACGTTACTTAGCAGTAGTACGCACTTTACTCTTAATGACAGCTCAACTTCGGTAATCTTCGTATCAATGCTAACGATGATCGGCAGTATCATCAACAGCGCCATCTACACTACCGGGACTATGCCCCTTTAATTCCTGCATCCTTCGTATTCTCATAGTTGATTTTCAGGTAGAATATTCCATAAAATATCATTAACTTTTTAGGCAAAAACATAGAACACTAAGTTTACAGACTGTATCCATATTATTTCTGTCTCGTACTACAGACTGTTTTCTGAAATCGTAGGGCACAATATATATCATTTCAACACAAACTGGTGAGTACACGGCTGTATATAAACACACAGACACACAAGGTTTTGACGACACAGTTTTAGTTTTACAAATGTGCCATGTCTAAGATTTCCTAGCACATATTATGCTCTCTCAGCACCTCCTAATCAGTACCAGCTGAACAATGAAGCTTAAATTTTAGTGTGACACCACTGAAACATCTATTCCACATAGCTATAACATTCAGTATCACCTCCATTTGAAAGAACATTTTCCTTTGCAGTCAGACACACTTTGGTTAAATGTAGCTATTCAACATCTTGCTTTGGTGTTAAATTGGATAACTTTTGCTCTCCTCTTAATTCTACCCTCTTTAGGTTCATAGAACATCACTTAAAATTACTTGCTAATGAAGGGATACCTGGTACATGAAATGACACAAACAGAAGGAAATCTAGGAAATCATAACAAAAATCAAAAATATCAAATAATCAAAAAATGGCCAACATAAATGCTTCAGAAAGCAATTCTGGTAGTATCACTTAAATTGAACATATCATAGGGCCTACCTATGTTTATTTTGTTTGTTGTTGCTTTTTCATTTAAAGTCATTTGTGGAACTTTTTTTCAAAAACAAACTATGGTAGTAACTTATTAATTTTGGAAGCTGTAAATTTGACTAAGGAATTCTGTTTTGTTTTTGTTATACTCCAACACAAAAAAAAAACATGTCATGCTAAAAAAAAAACACACCCCCCCTAAACACACACACACACACACTCATTACAACAAAAAAAAAAAAAAAAAAAAAAACTTGCTGAGATGTTGCTGTTGCTAAGATCTGATGATGCCGACATCAACGTCAGCTAAGAATAAATATGCTTGAAGCTAAAGTCACAAAATATGCAGGCAGGTTAGACTCATGGATGTCCCAAAACTTCACAATACTCTCACAAGAGACTTAGACGGTTTCACGCTCACCTGAGTATCGCAAATTCATCTTCCACCAATTCTTGCCGACTATTACCTAGGAAGAACATAGTGCCCAAACTGGGAGGGCTTCGGGAAGCCTTAGCTGAGCATGGTTTCCATTTGTATATTCTATCCCACACACGACAATACCTGCCAAGTTTGTAGGAAATTTGACCAGGTGTTACCCCCCCCCCCCCCCCCCAAGAAAAAAAAAAGCAAAAAAAAAAAGAGAGAAAATTGTGATTACTGGTCTTTGGATCAAGCGAGCTAAAAGCAGCAAAAGTCTGGAATGTGCTGTCACCATCACCAGTTGATATAATTACACATTATATCATAAAAGATAATTTATTTCTTCACTTGTGATTTGTACCACAAATAATGCCCAAACAGACAAGAAATCTTGTCCAATAGTGTATCTTACTATCAAGTACCACAAACAACACACATTCACAGGACATTTACAAATGTGTCTATTTATCCTTCATTCATGCTTGATAGCAGTCATACACGTCAATTCCCTGAATGTGGGATTCAGATATACATGTATACACACAGGATGCAATTTACCACTAGAATCCTTGTGACTCTAGTAAAGATACAATACTCATTCACAGAGTTTAAAGTAACACTTGCCAGCCCTATTCACGGTGGATGGTAAGGGCAAACCTACTGTGGGGCTACAATCCATATAAAATTCATTTGATAGTAAATATAGCGATGAGTGGTTTACCTTAGTACAAATGGGGATGCAATTGAGAGTATGCGACAGAAATGTGATACAGCTACTTTGGCACTGTACTATAATGGCAGCATCAGGTCACAGAGGGGATCTTCACCAGGGCAATCATATCAACCCATTTGTGTCACTTGACAACCAAACACAATTAAGGTATTGATGCTTTCCTCAATCTTCCACACATTTGTGGAGCATGGGTCGCAACAACTACACTCTCTATGAAGGATACTGAGTGGTTTGTTCGGTTACCAAGTTCAGCCCCTGCACACCCAGAATAGGCTGGGTCCCATGAAAAAGTCTAAGGTTAAAATCTTACAAGGAATGGATTAAACAGAATAAACTCTCCTGCAAATCACCAAATAGACAATAACCTTAAAACCTGTATAATATTTGCAGCATCAAATATATAATCATATGTCTCAAAGATATAGGAAAACATATTCAGAGACCTAAACCATTGCCTATGACAAAAACTCCAGACAAACCTGTACAATCCTATGGGACTTATAGAATCTAATAGGACTTAGGTTAACTGGAAGCACTTCATATTAATGCACAAAATATTTTTCTCCTCAGCTAATCACACAACATATGAGACATAATAATATGGTCTTATTTATCAAGGGTAGCCTCTTCAGTCTTGCCACTGCTCTACCACAAGGCCTTGATATTATCATTACCCTAGCATTGCCAGGTACCTGGGTCAAGAGGGACATAGTGGGTAAAAACACCTTGTCCAAGCTCTTAGACGTAAGCACTGGGTGGGAATAGAACTCCGGTCCTCCGATTGGGAGTCAGGAGTCTTATCCACTATGCCACAGTGCCCCCCACATGCATTCAACATAAACAACATATAGCTCAACAGTGGAACAAAATGACCTGTCATTATGAAAGCACTCTAAGACAAGTCTGTGAAGGTGAGGATCTTATTAAAACATGGCAAAATTCTCAATAAAACTTACACTCAGTATTAAACAGAACTTAGTATTAGAAGTCAGTCTGCAACCTAAATCTACACATATTAACGGATATAAATGACCTACAAAAAGGGTATATAATCACGGTAAAGCACAATTGAGTGATATATCTCACGGCCCTTTTCTATCTATATCTTCCTAAAAACAATTTGTCTCTCTCTCCTAACCTTCATCTCTCCTCTTGACCCTGATGTTTAGTAAGACCTTTAAGGTCCCTCTCTCTCCTTTCAGCTCGCCTTACTGTCTCCAGTCAAAGAAGTCAACGTCCGTGAGATCCTTGTAGAGCTTGTCTTTCTCCTCCTGGGTCAGGTTGTAGATCGGTGGGCGGCATGGGCCCAAGTCCGGCCCAACGAATGAGAAGATGGCCTTGCCCACACCTGGGTGACCCCCTGGAGCCAGAAGGAAAGAAAACTATTTAAAAACTTGTGGAACTGTCTAACATTGCTTCATCATTCATATAGACCATGCAAAAATAGATACAATGTTAGATAGCTATATAGATATAGAAAAGATGGATAGATAGATAGATAGATAGATAGACAGATAGATAAATAGATAGAAAAATAAATAAATGAATAAACAAATAACAAACAAACAAATAAATAGTAAAAATAAATTTATAAAGAATAACAAGAATTAACACTACTTCATTATGTGTCTTTATATTTTTACTTTTTCTTTTTCTTTTTCAGGGACTGTACAGTACTGGTTGAGGTGGGGATTCATGTTTTGAACATTCCTATTTAGTGAGATAATGATAAACATCTTATTGAATATGAAAGAGCATGTAATTTTAAGAAGGATTCAACATTTGATGAAAATCGGTTTTCAAATGGCTGAGATATCCATAAAGTGATAATGATAAAAGGCGACAGGCCAAGCCTTTTATTAGGATCTCTTCGTTGCACCTTGTTTTTGGATATCTCAGCCATTTAAAAATTGAATTTCATCAAATAAATGTTTGATACCCCTTAGAATTGCATGCTCTCTGACATCTCATAGAGTGGTTTCTGAATATCTCGCAAAATGTTAAAAGCTAAATCCTCACCTCAACCAGAACTGTACACACCCTTTAAGTCAGTTGTGGCTAATGTGAGTAAACAGTATTGAATGAATATTAATCACCATTACTCGTAGAATCAAAGAAAACAAATGAGCATATGCTACACATTACAGCATATCATACACTCTGCTATGGAAGCCTTTTACTGATTGTGTGAAAAAAGATCAGCAAGTAATCTGAATATAGTCACAAAAGTGATGGCTATGTCGAGATTAAAAGTCATCTACCAATTGAAGCTGAACCAAATCACTGTATGGACATTTTGATGTCATTTTCTTTCTTGTTTCAAGTTCTACACACCCTATTCTAGACAGAAGCATGCTAACCACTGAATGTGACCTACGTATGACCTTTGCCATGTTCATGTCCATGGCAGGTTTCCTGGTGGCTTAATTTGAGGTTGCACTCACCATACTTTTTCAGGACAGACACAAGAGCTTGGATCCGGAACTGTGCAGGAAGATCAGGAAGTGAATTGAATACACATGTTTGAACAAAACTACAAAACAGTTCTCACTCTGAAAGAACCATAATATAGACAAAGTCCAAAGTTTGCCATGAAAACATGGAATCGTGTCAAATTTCTATGAGAAAGGAGGAACAGACGCATAGTGACAGTCACATACTGATACAGTTCGACCTCAATTATCCGGCCTCCTTTTATCCGGAAATCTCTAGTTCATCACTCTATCGTTCAAAACACTGCCCATCCATCATCCACTCATTTTAACAGCCTTCATCTTACTAGGTCACATAATGACACCACAAAATATACTCAATCCAATATTTTGGGATATAGCCTGCCGAGCTACTAGCACGAAGAGCTGGCCTTTATTAAGAGAAATCTCTAATTATCGAGATCAACATAGTAAAAATAATTGCATATATATGTGTATATATATGTCTTGACATATTTCATATCGATATGCATATCGATCTTCTGACACGGATCCCGATTTCTTTGGAAATCGATATAACAAGGTATAACAGGGCTAATTAACGAAATAGCCCGGGGTGAAAAAACCAGAGATAAAACTTAATAAGCGCAAAACTCTGGAAAAACCCTATGGCTATGGCTGAGACCAAAGTCGTAAGCATAAACTAATAACTTTATAAATTCGAACATGCTAGCAATGGAGTGCAAGGCTAGAATGCCTCTTCTTCCTCACCGCTCCCTACACGGGCATCTATCTCCTTTCATATTCAAATTTCCCTCCACTCGCATGACGGATACAATGCATTCCGTCATGCGTTCCTGAAAACAATTAAGTGTTCGCACTTATGCCGTCTAAACAATATTTGCCAGCTATACTGCGTAACGCAGGCAAATACATTTATCCGGACGCGTTCACGCAGTGAAGGACTTTTTTTTTTCATCCAAAATTTGAGAAAAAGCAGTGACTTTCATGGATCTATTTCACTAATTTCATAAGATGTGCATGATAGGTTTCTCAATATCTAATGAGGTAAAGCATGTATGATTTTCACATAGGCCTAAAGATATACTTTATTTTTGTGAAGAAGGGACTAATTTTGCGCAGGCTAGCATAGATTACACCACCGTTGCGGGGTACGCAACCTGCCGATAGCTGTCAGTGCACTGGGACGGCAGCTTGGACGGCAACTAATACATGTACATTAACATTGTGTCTCCCATATCCGGCCAATTCGCTTATCCGGATGAGCGCCGGTCCCGACATGGCCGGATAATCGAGGTCGAACTGTACTTACAAACCAAATCTGAGTGAGGCTTTCACTTTGCCTATTTTGCACATATTAACTTCATATTAACTCAGCTCTTGACACATCATGCACTTGAGAATACCCAGTGATGCATGATATCACCATTCACTTTGTGTACAGTACCTACGTGTAAAACAACCATTTTCACTTCTTGTATTAAAGACTTTTTGGTGTACAGTACCTTTCCATGCATGAGCAAACCTTTCAAATTTTTGACACTTTGCAGAAGAATGCACTCAAGTGTGCATGCCAACCATCAAACAAAGCACAGGAAGATTTTATTACAGTCATAATAGTTTCATACCAGACTGTTATGATCACTGCAGTTTCATTATATGTCACATCTTACAAAAGGCACTAATCAATCACCTTAGAGAGAAAAATCCATGAGGTTTTACCTATTCGCAACATGTCAAGTTCAATTACCACTGAGACTGACTCCACTAGCCATTTTGCTGAATTTTAAACAAACAATAAAATCATATCATTTTCTCTATGAAACATCAGGATGGCTAGAAGAGACAGTTACTATCTCTGTGAGCTCAGCTTGGTGCAAACTGTCTGCTGCCCTCACCTGTTCTTTCCTTGCCTCTTCGATGTTGCCGGCCTCAAAGGCTTTTATTAGTCTAGCAGCCGTCTTGCCTTGGTAGTTCCAAGTACTGGGTGGAAAAATAGACAGGAATGTTCTGTTGCAGCCCATATTCTTCAAAGGAGGTTTGCATGTACTGAAAATTCCTTATTGGTTTAAATGACAGAAGAGAGCTTGTCACACACAAAATGCCTCAATATAAGATTTAAATGTGTATCATATTAAACAATGTACCTGGTACTTATTCTATGGAACTGAAAGTTGGCATAGTAATTACCCAGCATCTTTTCTATATAGCCTATATCTGCATTTGCCAAAGCTCACTGCAAACTTGGCATACCCAGAAACATGGACTCCTTCCACTTTGCAACATATCAACAGTAATCTCCTCATACCCCTATCTCACTACGAAGGCGACCATGGTAGTCATGGCGATCTGTGAAAAATTCACTAATCATTGCGCAATCTCCCTCAATCTCCATTATGCTCAGCCAGTGCTGAGGCAATAGTGCCATGATGATAGTACAATGCAGCCACATTGTTGCCGCTTTTCCAGGCCGAGACATGTTGCTTTTGCGATCAAACTGATCATACTATATCATCTGTATGCTTATCATGACTTTGCTACAGCCATGCTACGTTCAGAGCAACCATAATATTATGTTAATGCTGGGCTCATGCTACTTGAGTATTCATCGTATCCCACTTGGACACATTCTGAAGTACGGTGAATGCGCAACACATACGTGCAATATGGGGGTGAAAACACGAAGTCAGGCCCAATGAAATCTGCAAAAAATTTTGATCACAAATTCCCCTACTGACAAATGTTTGAACAGAAGTGAAATGGGCTGTTTACTAACTTCATGACAAACTTGACTAATTACCGTTTTTCATGATCATACAATACTTTACACCGTGACAACTATGAGCATATATAACAAGAATAACTTGTGAAACTGATGCTTAATGTTAAAGGAAAAGTCCACCTTCATACACATGTGGATTGAGTGAATGCAGAGACTCCAACCCCAAGCACCTTCTCATCTGGAGATTCTCCCACCCGAAACCCCTAGCAAACGGGAGACTCCAAGTTGATGTGTGCGAAGCGCGAAGTTTCTAGGGTGCTAGATGTTCTCTGGTGCTTTCTAAGGCTTATTTGTCAACATACGATAGCAATAAGTAAGAAATCCTTTCCACCGGGAGACACAGAGCCAGGGCGGGAGAAATCAAATCTCCAGCGGGAGAACGGGAAATTTTGCAAAAATGAGTTTTCGGCGGGAGATCTCCCGTCGAAAACGGGAGAGTTGGAGTCTCTGTGAATGCAACAATATTAGTAGACACATCAGTAAAAGTTTGTGGAAAATCCGACAATCCGTTCCAAAGTTATGAATTTTTAAAGTATCTGCACAATCACTGCTGGATGAGAAGACTACTACAGTGTATGATGTCACATGCGTACAATGATATAAGGAAAACAAAAAGAGAATTTCACAAAACATTACTTTTTGAAAAAAAAAGTGCATATTTCTTCAACTTGTTACTGATGTATGTTAAGGGCAATATTATTCCCCCTGCCTTCTGAACAGAGAGAAGTCGGGTGTTCTTTTGTTTTGCGAGAAAAGTGAAAATATGTCGAATTTTCTTTATATCTTTGTACACATGTGACATCACATGCTATGGTAGTCTTCTCATCCAGCCGTGACTGAACAGAAACTTCAAAAATTCACAACTTTTAAACGAATTGTCCGATTTTCCTCAAACTCTCCCTGATGTGTTCTGCTAATATTGCTGCATTCACCCAACTCACATGTCTATGAAGATGTACTTGTCCTTTAACACTCACCTGCCGATAGCTGCTTCTCCTCCTAGGGTCAATGCTGGCAAGAGTTGCTGTAAACAATAAAGTAGGAAGTAGTATGTCTCATTTCAAAGATTATCATCTGGTAATTTCTTCAAACACTCGTGACATTAGGGTATCATTCCACATCACAGTAACATTGTCTTTGATAGATAAACAAAATCAATAGAATTCATTAAATGAGACAAAGAGATGACATGAGGTAAGAAATAGATGAGATTTTTAAGTTGCACATGAAATTTTACCTGATTCACTGACTCTTACGGACTGACAGCAAGGTATCTGAAAACTGATTACCCAAATTTACACATTCACAGTAAACTGGGTCAGTGTGGACTAGTAAAATTCAACACAATCAGAAAAATTTCATGAGATGCACAATGCTAACAAGTTCTACACATTCAGGGTATGTTGGACAATTAATTACAAGTAAGATTTACTTGTTGTTGTTTTTTTGTTTGTTTGTTTTTTTTTTTTTTTGGGGGGGGGGGTTTAGCCAACATAAAAATATAAATCTTAAGATATTTCACCATCATTTTCAAACATACCTCATCCATGCCATACATAAATTGGCAATATTTGGCGACATGTGCATGGCACCGTCCGTACTCGTAGAGATCCGCAGATGTGTACTTTACACCGCAGAGCGTGGGTATAAGATTGTCAGCAAAGATGGTTTTTACAAGGCCTTCAAGGGTGACTGTATAAAGAGATAAAAAAAGTTCAATTACAATCTGATAAAAAGGGCACACTTATGTGTGTACACACACACACACACACACACACACACACACACACACACACACACAAACTTGTATATACACATGCCACTATACATGTGAAGCTGATGGCATACAGTTTACATTTCATGAGGTCAGTGATTCTGTTAAAAAAATACTTATATGTCCAAAAATATGTGATACCATATGCATCTGACATTACAATGGTGCTACTCATGAATGGACTGACGTTTATTAACGTGGTGATACATCAATCTGGTGTACATGTTTTTGTGGTTGTATACAACGAAGTTGTAAATCAAGAGTTTCTTTCACAAAAGCTCGGTTAGGTGAACAGTTGCCTAAATATTGTATTCAGTTATCCGTCAACAGAATGTTTAAAAATCACGAAATTGAACAAAATCTACTAGCTCAGGTTCATAATGGGTTAGTATAAAAAGAAAAAAGTGTGTATATTTCATTATAAACAAGCTGGACAATACACAAGGAGAAATCTGCATTCAATTAATGTAACTAGGACACACAAGCCTAACAAACAAATATTCACATATGGTCCAATGTGTGGTTCAATTAATTCTATAATAATGATGACAATATCGAAAGTATGATGGTCTTCTTTACCCAAGGTTGCCTCTTATATTGTCACTGCCCTACCAGAGGACCCCGATATTAGCCTAAGCACTGTCAGGTGCTCATTTTTACTCATGGGTCAAGAGGGTTATTGTGAGCAATGCATCTTGTGTATAGGATGAATGCACCAGTCAGAATTCGAAGATCAAGTGGGAAAGAATGTGAATATGGGTACCTGGCCATTTTTACTCCTTTCTAGAACAAAACTGATATCTCTCTCAATGTGTGTAGCGATCCTCAAGCATTTTGTGACTTCTTAATAAGTAATATGATAGCAAGGGTAGACCTATTTCATCATCTTTCCCACAGATCCCAAAACAAAGACGTGGGCTGTCCGTATGTGAAAGTCACGTGAGGTCATGTGATATGACATATCGTCAGCTGAGAACATGAAGGGCTTTATCGCAATCTTGGGGGGGGGGGGGATTGAGTTATTGGTGTCATGTTGTAGAGCGTGATCTCCTCCACATTTGGTTTGAATTAGTTTGATTTTCAGTAAAATGTTAAAAACTAAAACCACAAGGGTGCTATTGTACCCTGTATTTGGAACAGTGATTATAAATCTTCCTACTTTTGTTTATACACACTTTTTTAATTCATGAAAATTGATTATTTCATATTTACTTGAGCTCAAATCTTAGAACGCAATCAGTGCCCTTCTGGTTCTCACCTGACAATATATTTGAAGCATTCAGCCCAAGTATAAGGGACACACACACGTATTGACACAGATGTTTGGGGACACACGCACATGCACACACACACACACACACATACACACACACACACACACACACACACACACACACACACACACACACACACATTCACACACACACACACACACACACACACACACACACATTCACACATATTGACACAGAGGAGAAACACAAACAGAATCATATAGATTTTAGAGTATTTCCTACTTACTTGCCATGTTGCCCACCATGAAGGGGTTGTGGTAGTAGAAGAACGGTGTGTGCGGTGCAGCGGATGCCACTTGCTGAAGGTACTTGACCAGCGAATCTGAAAATTGAATTCAACAAAGTCTCAACTACCGTCTATGCTCTGTGTAACAGGGGTGGATCTTACATATTACGGCACTGACCCGTTGAGGAGGGATTGATTTTGCTATAACACACATTTCCCACACACATCTGCCCGAGTACACTCGGGACTCGTCCTCAACATGTTAACATTATTTGGAACCGGAAGGTCAATTAACATTTGATATTCTCTGGGACTTGCACAAACAGGAGATATAAGTTGCCTCCCAAAATTCTCTTTTATAGACTGGGTATTAACATTTTATGATTTCAATGTCTATATGCAGAGATTTTTATTAATTTACCTGGGCCCCGTTTTATCAAAAGACATAATCGATTGTAAATTTCCTTAACACATCAATTATAACTCTTCATAAAACAGGGCCCTGATATTACAGTTACTGTAAGAGCAGGTAATACCACTCACCCGTATTTGAAGGCTTGTAAAAGAGGGGTGGAAGGGTGGCTATTGCATCTGCTCCATGTTTCTCAGCATGTCTGGCCTGCATAGTCATGGAGACAAACACAAGGGAACAAAATGATGACATCAATTCTATCTCAGGGGTGTCAGTTTGACATATTTTCCTCTATGTACAATGTAAATCAGTTTTTTCTTGAAATCATATTATTTCTCTTGGTCTATCCCTATGTATGCCATTGTTGGTTTGTTTGTTTGTTTGTTTGTTTGTTTGTTTTTTTTTTTGCAGTAGTTGATTCTTTGTACAGTTTTCTGTGTATGTATGTATGTATGTATATATGTATATGTAGATATATATTTATCCCATCACATTCATGATGAATGTATAACAAAACCAAATGTTCATACCATGTTTTTATACATAAATGAAATGAAAATAAATATTAACTGTAAACAGCTAGAAATGTCCATTGTCACACAATTGAAGCAGTGTAGCCCCCAGGTTGTTGCAAAATCTCTGCTGCACAGTATAACCTAATTTGACCATGAAAAATATCTATACAAAATATGAGTACAATCCTTCAAGAAATGTGGCTAGAGCACACACAAGCAAACCAAGCTTTTTGTATATTTTGCTTTTTGTAGAACAAGTGAAGATGCTGTCACCAAAAGGAGGCAGCACCATCAAAAACAATACTGTGTTTTACCACGAGGCATCTCCATGCAAATCTTTGTAGAAAAACAAATGATGATATACTGTATACGCCATATATTTATCAAGTCTAAACTTCCTGACAATTTCGCGGGGGGGTTAAATTTGCAATCATGGAGTCTGTACTGAATGCAGAAAAGTAAACGCATACGTCACATTCATATCAGGATCAGTCAATATTTTTGTGTGTCTTTAACTCGCGAACAGCAGCTGACTCGCCAAATTCACAAAAATAAAAACCTCGCAAAATATTCGGCGTATACAGTACATGGATGGTAAAGCACACACAAGAAATAACTTATGGTGGCAACATTTGACCTCATTGAAGGCAGAAAATTGGGGGCAGTGTCACCCAAAATTGTAGGGTTTAGGTTTGACTATGATAAAAGGTGTACAAAATCTGTCTAGAAATGTAGCTAGTAGAATGCAAACAGGAAGACCCTCAAAATCAACCACTTTGGGTGTAAAACAAGATGGACTGGAACAAGTCACGGCACTATCACCAAAAGTTATAGACAGCTTGATTTAATTGATACAGAATTTTGATAAAATCCATCAAGAAATACAGCCCATAGGTCACATTCAAGACAGCAACTAAAATATGACCATACAGAATTTTGATAAAATCCATCAAGAAATACAGCCCATAGGTCACATTCAAGACAGCAACTAAAATATGACCATACAGAATTTTGATAAAATCCATCAAGAAATACAGCCCACAGGTCACATTCAAAACAGCAACTAAAATATGACCATACAGAATTTTGATAAAATCCATCAAGAAATACAGCCCACAGGTCACATTCAAAACAGCAACTAAAATATGACCATACAGAATTTTGATAAAATCCATCAAGAAATACAGCCCATAGGTCACATTCAAGACAGCAACTAAAATATGACCTTTGATCCTATGCAAGGCAGAACACTAGGTGCAGCATCACCAAAAAATACAAAATAAAATAGAAAATAAAAAATAAAATATGGGGGCTAAGTTTCACTATAAAGCACCTCTACAAGAATTAAAAAAAAAAATCCATCAAATAATGAGCATAGTAGAGCATTCACACAAAAAAAGAAAACTTAAAACATGATGGCAAACTTTGAACATGTAAAATGTAGAACATTGGGGGAATTTAGAGACAGAAAAAAAAATACATATAAGAATCAGACATATGGAAACTCCAATCAGCCCAAAGATCAATAGGAACAGACACTGCTTTATTGGCTGACTGTGTGAAAAATAAGAATGTGGCACTCCCTTGTCTGCTGTTATACAAAACACATCACTTCCAGTAGAGTGGGAGGTCTACTGGAGGTGGATAAATAGAGCATGACATATTCAGGATTAGGTAGGGCGAGATAAGGGATGGAAAATACTAAAAATAAAGTCTCAAGGACATGTAACAATTGTGCTTGAACTTGCAAAATTGAAGAAACTGGTAACTGCAATTAAGGGAATTTCAAAAGGAATTCATCATATTTTCATTCAATGTAGCATGTATGTTCATGTGGTAAGGTATGATTCAAATGAAACATTTTTATAAAATGGGTTCAAGAACGTAGCCAATAGGAAGCGCTGAAATGAGTCACGTGGGCTTTGATTACTTTAGTACCATTGCACTGCAGTACCAGTGCGCACTCAATCAGTTGTTACAAGTGCGTCGCGCGCTACTATACGCGCTGTCAATACCTGTAAACAAATTCTAGTTCGGGCTGCGTTATGTATATGCCGGCCGGCCTTTCTTGTGTGCATAACATATTACATGTATGTGGCGTACGTATACAGTACTTACATGTGCAGGATTTCCGAGTGCGACGTGCTTGACTCGACTCTCTCAAGCGAGTGCTACATGTAGCTGACTGGACTATTGACCCACAAAGGTACGTGAAAATGCTGTTAGTTTTCGACCCATTTTATAAAACAAATGATGCACAGGATTATTTTGTGGTGTTAGTGGAGACGCAGCTCACTCTCGGGTATTTACAATGTAGTGCAACATGCACTCGGCTTTTCACAATTGTAAATACCCTCGAGTGCGCTACGCCTACACTAACGCACTCTATCCTGTGCATCATTTGTATACTAATGCATTGTAACATACTGTACATCAATGGGGTTGAAAGGCTTTTGAATCAGAATTAAAACAACAACAACGAAAAAACTCCTAGCAGACGAAAGGCAACACAAACCATATAAATCTTGCACACATGCTTTATCAATCATCTGCATCCTCTCTCACTGATAAATTAAAAAAAAATGCTGAAAGTAATACGAAATTATGGACAATGGGACTAAACACAATGATGGAAGTGTGCAAGACGTACAACTCTTGACTGGGTAGAAAGTTTAGAATGTAATTTAGATGTTACATGAGAAGGAGTGGTTAAAGTGAACAACACACTAGAAGAGTACTTAGTATTGTTATATCTGACCATTTCTTCCATGTCTTTCAGATTCGTAGCACCCACATGGATGATCACTGCTTGAAATCTGTCAATATGTAAACACAGCACAGAAATAAAGTCATTGGAGGAAGCGGCATAAGGCTAAATATCTCCATTTGACACTCCCTACAAAATAGTCTGTTCCAAGCCTAACAATTCCTGTACCCACAATCTTCACCACAGTGAAGCACTCAGCCGGAAGAAACCAACTATGCTGGGATAACAAGGTAAAAAGCAAAGGGAACATTTTGCAGAAAACATCTGAATATTGTAATTTTACCCTCTTCAGACCCTGAGCAACATGTATACATTTTCAAAGCAAGGGAATATTAATCAGAGGTGTGAAGGTTGAAGTGTGAATTTTCTTCAATTTGTCTCCCGTTTGAAGTTTTCGAGTCTCATGGTTCCTTTTTTCCGACATCTTTGTTGGATTACAGATCAGCAGTTGCAATCTTACAAATTTCATTTATAGAGGGAGAAAAATTGAAGAAAATTCACACCTCATGTACATTTCCTTTCCCTTTTTCCTCACATTTTTCCCTCTTTTTACAGACATAATATCACCAAGTGATGGCATGTTTGAATCATCAGCATTACATAGAACTGCACACAATCCTAAAAGATTTGAAGTGGATCATTTATTCACTTGACGGGGTTAACAAGTTGATAACATGCATTCACTCTAAATATTACATTTACTTTTATAAATACACTATGTAATGAAAGTGTCATGATCTCTGCATACTCACAATTGCTGAAAATCCATCACAATTCATCATAGAATGTAGTAATTGATCACTTCTTTCATTTCTACAGACTTGACAATTTAGATTCATATGTAGTGCTGTTCCTCTTGCTTTTACTTTTTTCAGTAAATAATATAACAAATGCAACAAATGGAATATTCCTACATAGCGTACATATGTGTTGGCACATAATATTCTAGATAGATTTATAACGTATGTGCAACATCACAATGCCATTGTATATTACTATGTATTGTACCTTTGAACCCTTAACAGTCTATCTTTAGTGAATTCACATAATGTGTACATGAGCCAATAAGCATTTGATATTCATATTAATATGTTGGGCTAGGGAAATTGTACACCAGGAACACAAGAAAAAGACCTAGCAGTGCTCACCAAAGCAGTGCATTTTGCCTTCATAGCCCTTACAAAGTCGTAACTGGAGGCAATCTATGCAAATATGTTGAGATTCAGAAGCTGTATTGACACAAACCTATTTATATATATGTATAATTTGCCCTGAGTGACATGTGGGAATAGCATATATATGCACATACACAAAAACAAAACAAAAGACATTGATTTTTAAATCCCATTTGCAATTCATCCAAGTCTGCACACTCAGCTGGCTGGGGTCACATTCTGGTCATTGTTTATGCGTGGTTTCATTTGCAGCACAGTTATTTTTTTTTTCTTTTCATTCCAGCTTGACTGTTTGAAATCTCGATATGCTGCGCGGCGTGAGTGAAGGGTGTTAAATAAAACCAACAACTCCTGTGAGTGAATAAGGCTCGAGATTGCTGCAGGCCCCTTATGGTTAACACCCTCCTAATTTTAATAGGGTATATGCAGAGGCATAAAATAAATCCAAAGCTGGCTGGCAGTCTTTATTGACACTATACAATAGGAATGTTGGATAGAATAATGGCTGAGTGCAGCATTGAGCTTTGGGAAATCATTTCCTTACCTGTTCTTCCCGAGAGATATCCATTTTTCTGTTAGTTTATTTCTTTCTGCAATAGTCATTGACAAGCCCTCTCCTGTGGTTCCATTCACTATAGGACAGAAGAAGAGGTGACATACTTTAAAACGAGGAATGCTCCCGTGCATTCTAATTTCGCGAATTTCGCGAGAGCCAAGTTTCGCGAAATTAAAATGCACGCTAAAGACCTTGTCTACACAATTTGCACTGAATGTTAGAGGCAACTCGCAAAAATCTTATGCTGCGAATAAGGCTGTTGGCTCCCATTCGCAAAAATTTCATGCCGTAAAAATATCAAGTTTTACAGATTCCACATCACATTGCAATTGTTAACGGTAGTGCTAGAAATTGGTACTAGTGAAACAACAACAGTAGCACTGTTTCTTTTTACTCTTCTCTGTACTGGGGAGGTGGAGTAGTTCAAAGGTGATTAATAGCCCTTTACTACTGTATACGCCACATATTTCCTGAGTCTGAATTTTCGCGAACCAGGAATTCCCGACGATTTCCCCAAGTGGTTAAATTCGCGATTGTGGAGTCCTGTACTCAACAGAGAAGTGTACACACATACGTCATATTCACATCGGGATAAGAGTCAATATTTTAGCATGTCTTTAATATCGTGAATAGCACCCGACTCGCAAAATTCGCGAAAATAAAAACCTCGCGAAATATTCGGTGTATATAGTATTCTATTTCATACTTTAGAAGTCTATGATATCCAAGCAAGCATTTTTATTCACTCATCAGGAATAGGTTTGCACAACATTTAAGAGTAGGCCTACTGAATAACAATTTAAATTCATTTTTACAATTAGGATAAAACCAAGTCAAATTCAACAAAGGACAGACAATTTCAACAATGAATTTTCACAAATATCGCACCAGGTGTACCTCTTTGCATATCAAAATTACAAGCTGTAGTACAGCGTATGAACCTTTCTATGACAATATCTTACATTCTAGTACTTTCTCCTTGATTCTGTCATCTTACCAAACACACAGGACACGTCATTGGCTAACAATGTCTCGACGTATGCTTCTAGAATGTCGTAATTTACTTCCCTGTGAAGAGTAGAAAGAATGAGAACAAATATCAATTTCAAGTGACATCAATTTATCTTAATTCTAGTCAGTATAAATCCTGAGTGATACCAATGTCAAAAGATACACACTGTGTACTCTTAGTTCACTGGTTAAGATACAACTGCAGCAGGTTTATAGCAGGTAGAGAACAGGTGATACACCCACGTGGGAAGGTATTGCATGACCATATAGCTACCTTGATACAGATGTACTTATTAAACCACCAGCACACACAAAGGTGGTACAATTGAAACTATGGTTTAAACCATGGGCAAGGACTGTAGTTTTGTATGGGGTGCCAAGTGTCGCATGGCCTATTTCGTTACAAAATTGGTCATTTTATCGATTTTGTCGACGAAATGTTCATTTCATTTACGAAATGTTAACATTACGTCGACGAAATGATCATTTCGTTGATTTTGTCAACGAAATGGCTGATTTCATAACAAAATAAGCCATGCGACACTTGGTGCCTCATACAAAACTACGGTCTTTGTCCATGGCCATAATATTCGGGGAACAATTGATTTTACTTGTTTCGTCAAAGTCATCATATCACATTGTTTCATTACCGGTATATAAAGACATTTTTATTCTGGAGTGACTAAACACTTTCTGGAAAATTCCTTATGGATTTTTTTTTTTTTTTATATGAAATGAAATCAAATTTTTCTTTAAAAAGGATTTTGTATTGATGTTACACCGCCACTAACAAAGACACACACAATACTATTGTCAGAGTGCTACAAACCAGAATATCTGCTTGCCTCTAGCTACTACAACTTACTGTAGGGTAAGTGATATGAATAAAAACCAACCTGTTGAACTTTTGGACTTTTGCCCATATTCGGGCAAGAGGAACAAATATGTTTCACTGAGTGTGCCTCAAACCGTATATTGCGCAGCTCATACTCACAAGTTCATTGACGCTGTCCGCCAAAAGATAAAAAAAATCCTTCAAAATCAATAAAAATTCCTGGATCACTACCAAAGTTTAATAAGCTGTTCCTTGTGTCATTACCAACCTTTCCTGTTCTTTCCAAATCTGTTCACAACTTTTCGAGTTATTTTGCATACAGACAAACAATCAAATAAACCAACACCGGTAAAACCATAACCTCCTTGGCAGTGGTAAAAATCCAAAGCTTTAGAGAAGGCCTATGAATGGATGCAACTACTAACCCAGATGGAAGAAACGGTGTGAAAGGGGCGGCAATGATCCCTTTCAGTCGAAAGGATGACACGTCCTGCAAGCACGAGAATAAAATATGAAAGATTGGAGGTAGAGTACACAATCTGAAGCCGTAAATCATCTATCACACCGTGTTCTGACTTGCACTCCTAAGAACGTGATATATAGTTGGGGGCCTACGGGCTCAAAATGGGCGGTTTGGTTCAGATTCTTCCAAAAGCACCAAATTTGGCTCATAGGTCCCTTGTACCATACTCTTTCGATTTTTGATGGGCGCCAAGACTAAAAACCCTTGGGGCCGCCATATTGGTGAAATCCAATATGGCCGCCATCGGGGTTAAAGGTCAACTGCAGTTACAAATTGAAAAGGTTGATTAATGTTATGAATCCCATGTGGAAGATTTTACGGGGTTAGAGAATGTGATTTTAAATATCATTTCTGCAATTCAACGTCACTCTCACCTCTCAAGGTCACTTTAAGGTCAAATAAGGGTCAAATCAGGCATTTTTCGAAATGGTGTCTGTGAGCATTCAACTGCAATTCACTGGTACCCCTATTTTGTCCCATTTGTCACCTCTTCCATACTCCTTCAGTGGTCAATTAGGGCCAAGAGCGGTTCCATCCCCCTACATATCAATAATGATTATGACAAATAAATGAAAAAAATTATATTTAAGATATAAGTATATATAATTATATTGAAATCTTTGAGCACAGAAAACGGGCTTCCATTGGTTTCGTTTTCTTTTCTTATTTTCTTTGCTCAAAGTTTTCACTATTTATCAATTGTTTCTGGTCAGTTTTTCCTTTCGTTGTTTCAATATATAATATATATATATATATATATATATATATATATATGTACATGCTTAAATACGGCCGCCATCCTATTCCAAGCTGCCGAATCAGGGTGCAATGGCAAAGAGGGTAATAACACGCCTAATCTTATTTTGCCTTCTTTTTTCCTTCTGACGAGATAGCTGTATAGCCCGTATACAACTAGCTGGTCAGTTGAATGTACTTGGGGTGGACCACTTTACCAATTTATGCACCTTGAGTTTTCCGATAACGGAATGCCGATTCGGGATCTCCATCTGTCTAGGTTTGTGATTCTTACACACAAGGGACTTCCACTTTTTGTATCCAAGTGATGGGGTGCAAAGTGTTGTACCTCTAATACACACACCATTGCTCAGCTAGACTTGAGATAAGTGGGATTCGAACCCGCGCCGGAACACAAGTCTTTAGACCGCAAGCCATAAGCTATAACGACTGAGCCACCTCGTCACCTTTCATGGTCAATTACATAACTTTCCAGCTGGAAGCGATATGATTCTCCTCCTGCTGAAATTGGTGTATGCCTGTTCTCCCTTGACAAGACAGCGTCTGCTTCTTCAGTGAAGGAAGCAATGGCCGAAGCTCCCAGGGAATGGAGCTCCTCAATCAAGGTCAGACCAGTATTCTATAGGCGCAGTTAACTAAATTCGATCATTAAAGTCCTTTAATGGCAGTATCTTATCAGAGTAGGTAAAGACAATTCAGCTGAAGGTTTTTTCTTATCTTTTTTTAATTCTCTTTTTATCAAACGGAACCGTTTCTTTACTGAAAGCGCAAATGACTAGGGAGACTGAACACCTATTGATGTTGTATGGGATACTGATCCTGAAGAAAAAATAATCTTAACATTTTTGTGCAGCAACACTGTGCACTCCTCTGACAAGAGATGGTGAAGGCACCACTCAAATCTCAAGTTATGATTGGGAGAGCGTAGCGTCTTCCTGAAAATTACGATTGAATAATAAAGAACTGCCCTCATCAGCGCACAGATATCCAAGAATAAATTGGACGGACAACTCATCCTGACCACCTGATTCGAGACGGAAATATCCAACAGGAATTGTGATCACTCACAACCCTTCAGCTTTCCAACATCTTAGATGCGATCTATGCAAAGATATCCTTACAAAGGATGACATAATGTTTTCTGAAAGCATTTTCTGAAAGCAGTATACAGTCGCACGGATGAGCATAACATCACATTTTCGGTAGTGTGCTTTTTTTAATCCCTTTGATCTGAGGGAGTTTACGGGTGGGTCGTGGTCTTTCCTGTACAGCATACCTCTCTTCCAGAGCACAACATCAGGCACTGACACGGTGCGACATTACTTCAGACTTGCTTTGATGTGGAATTCAAAATGCCTAAGTAGTATGGGTCAGCAAACCAAAGCTCAATGACACATTAACTACTTTAGTAATCGTGCTCACGTCCAGCAAGGACTGATGAGCAACAAGGTTTATGAGGCAGCCAGCGTCAACGAGGGTAGGCATCATCTCGTCAAAACGTGGGAGCAGATCATCAGAAACCACCCTATCTGCTCAAGAGGCGCTGTATCAACATTTCGGAGATGAGTGCTGCTGCAAGTGAGTTTCTACTGGAATCATGACAGCGCGAGTCATGATGTGATCCCCGACTTCAGGGAGTGGAGTTGGAGGAAAGATGGCACAGGTACATGGCAATTGCTAGTACTATCAGCCACTCTCCGCAATGCTTCAGTACCAAATTTCATTCTTCTGCACCACAGCCTTTTCAAGTCATGCATTGGGAGGTGGAAAACATGGAAATGGAAAAAAAATAATGAAATGAATGAACGAATGAGTGAATGAATGTGAAAATGCACAATGTAGAGCAGTTGTCAGATGAGCCATGGTCAGTAGATTGATATTGCTGCAAACTTAAAGTGGGGGTGGGGGAGGGAATTGAGGGCCTATCTGACGGGAGGAACATTGTCGCAATGCCAGCGTCTCGAAGAAATTATTTTCGCTATCACAACTAAACCGATTTCCAGGGCGACGTCCAAGACGTCTTCAAACAAAGGGACAACTTATTTGCTTGGAAGTCACGGGGATGTTGGCACAACTTTTGCAGTCGCAGGGACTTATCAGAGACGTCTTTTCTCAGCGACTTCTCCATCTCGTCGCCATTACGTTATTACGGCCTCCACAATATGCGGGGACATCTCGAAGATGTTGCAGACAAATTTAGTCCCGACGACATGGCCACAGTGATGGAGACTTCTCAGAGACGTCTCGTAGACGTCTCGGAGACAAGCTGGAAGACGAAAATAGTCTCTGCAAAAAATCGAAAATGTTCGATTCTCCAGCAAATCCTGGAGATTGGGCTCGTCTCCAGATGCGTAGAGTTGCAACCTATAGTCTTCAGACCAACGAGATACCAACTTATAAAGTCCTGTGATATCATACCAATTTGCGTCCAAGCACTTTGGATAGAATCTCAATAGACTATAGAAGGTGTCATGAAGTTGTACTATAGCATATCTAATCTGTACCCTGTTAATGGTGTCACTGTGGCACCTGTGAAATATGCTTGTTCCCTACATGGCGTCACCAGGACCTTCATGTTCTCTGAACGGCATATTTAGCTGTGGAGGCACATAAAATTTCCTGTAAGGACTTTAGAGTCGAACTTTCTTACACAAGTTCGAAAATAGCAAATTGATGCCTACCTGATGTACTAAAAACTCCCTTAAACACGACAGATTTTTCGTCTTTCTTCATCCAGATTAAGAGTGATCTTCATTATTATTATTCCACTGAATTTGAATCTGAATTATGAATATCTATTGTGATTGAGGATCCCTGAACTGCAACAGAGGAATAAAAACACTTCTCTTTTTAGTGGCGACGTCAAGAACGCTGGTAATATAGAGAGTAGCCACCTCCCCTTATTGCTAAACTATTAATATATTAGGTAGCAATAGGAATCTATTTCTCATATATGTATGTTTTTATTGCATTCCTTGCAGATGAAGATGAAAATAATAATCCAATAATCAAATCTTGAAAACTCTTTGAAAGGGCATTACCAATAATTCTAACTAGCTCTTTTGGCCGACATTAAAGCAAATGCAAATATATTGAATTCCGCAAATATGACCAGTCGGTGAGGACATTTCTTCTTAGCGCCTGTAATGTAAAAATAATTATTGAAATGATTGTGGCATGAACTATGATATTCCATAGCTTTTGACAGAACCTTACTTCAAAGCTTGTGTAGCCATATTATAACAGGCCATAATTGAAATGATGCAGAAAAAAAAAATTACCGTAAGTAATCATTAAAAATGAAATTGAAGGGTTACCAAGTCTTCAAATTTAATTGTGAAATAAGGATCTGAGTAAGATCCCTTAAACCTAATTACTCTCAGAAAGGGGTTCTTATTATAATTCATGAGTGTATACCTAGTGTTTGAAATCTTAACACGAAAGCAGATAATTCATATTGATGTTACTCGAGAGAAAGCCCACCTCTCCCTCTCTCACAGCCCGCAACAACTGCAATTCTATTAGCAGGGCTGGCATTCCTCCTATATTGACTATAGGCAAGCCATTTCAAGAGTCTAAATCACCTATTGTGAATATAAAATCCAAATGACCTTTAGGGAGACCCTTTAAGGAAAAGTTGACATCAGACCATAAAAATAATTTCAGAATCGAATTCCTTGACCCATAAAACCGCTACAGATGACTTTTCGAATCATTGTAACACTTTAAAGGTTTTTAATTGTTATACTGGCTTTTAAACGTAGGTGGCAGCCATATTGGATTTTGCAAATATGCGGCCCTGGAGGGCGCCCTTCACAAGAAATACGCCTTTTTTCAGCCGTCGACAACTGCAATTCTATTACTAAGGCTGGCATTCCTGGAATATTGACCATGGGCAAGCCATTTTTTTCAATAAACTGTTATGAATACAATGGCTTGACCCCTATATGACCTTAAGGTGACCTTATAAGGAAAAATTGACCTCAAACCACAAAAACAACTTCAGATTCGAATTCCTTGACCAAGAAAAAATCTTAACCTGACTCTTTAAATGATTGTAACCCTTTTATGTTTTCATATTGTTTTCATATGTTTCCATATTGGATTTTGCCAATATGGCTGCCCCAGAGGGCGCCCTTCTTGGCGCCCATCAAAAATCGAAATAGTATGGTTTGGGCTACATGTGTGCCAAATTTTGGTGCTTTTGGAAAAATTTGAACCAAAAATCCCTTGCGCCCCCCACTAATATTACTACCCAAGTGCTATGAATTGCTGTAGAATAGGTAGAAAGCATATACAGCATATGACCAAATGGCTCAAAACCTACCAAAAAACTAGAACTGTCGCTTTGGCGACTGGTATGCCTCCGCCATAATGCATGATTTTCCCAATAGGTCTAGATAGTACATGTGGACAATGTGTGATTAAATTTTCACAAAATTGGCAAAATACTGAAATGACAAATTTGTCACAAATGTGTTGAATGTTCACCTTCCTTGACCTAGGTTTAATTGGATGAATAGGAGAGCATGTATCTAGGGATTTAAGGACTTTAACTCAACTTTGACCCATTCATACATTTAGGCATTGAGTAATTTTCAAGGTACAGGTGTGGAGAAAAAGTGCAATTTCTGAATTGAATAGTAAATTGTTACTATTTTCATCTGGCCCTTGACCCTAAAATTCATAAGATAATCACTTTCAGGTAGAACATGCATAATATGTACTAAGTTTCAAGATAACTTGAGCCACTTCCGAGATATGGAGGAAAAAGTTAGTTCAGCACTTTCACTTGATCTTTGACCTTTTGACCTTTGAGGCAAAAAAAAAAAAAGAAGAAAAAAAAAAACTTTCCAGAGAATTTCTATTAGGTTACACATGTATGCATACACCAAGTGTAAAAAAAAATAACCCTGCTGGCATTGCATGATAGGAGGGAAATAGTAAAATTTTGAAGTGCCTTTTGATTTACCTTACATTACCTAGGAATATAATTTCTGAAAGTACAACATCCTTGATCCTTAACCTCGAGGATACATGTAGCTATAACCTCAAAGATAAGTGCTATAGGCCATAGAGTGCCAATTTCAATGATGCCCCACAGAGCTTATCCTCAAGGTTAGCTTCTTGAGGTGAAGCATCACCATCTGAACGTAAAGCTCTATTGAAACTATTTGTACACATACATGTATGATGACTGAGAATTTCTTGCTGGCCAATGCATTATGTAATCCATCAACTCAAACATTATTGGTCGACTACATAACAGCCTCCACACCCTCTATAGCAAGGGACAATGGCTATATAGTCTTCAAAAACTAACAAAACAAAAAACATACGGATATCAACTACACTTGTAGGTGTGTTGGACACAGTTACACTAAATACAACTGATAAGCTTTTGGAGTAGTGCCAGACGACAGTCATGTCCTTTTTTCTCTAGTACATAGGTTGATGAAACATGTTAGTTTTACAGTTGTGCATATCAACCCCATTTAATATACAAATTGTAGGTCTATAAAAAACAAAATTTGCTGCCAAAACTAAAACTAAAAAATAAATGAATGTCTTTGATGAAGGTCTACAGACCACAATAAATAGTCTGAGATTTAGGGACATCGCGTCAAGTGTGTTCAAGTTGTGGTGTGGTGTACTGGCCCAATGTAGTGAACTTTGTGATTATGCAGATGATTAAATATCAGATCTTTGATTCCTTTAACTGGGATAATAGCTTTTTGATAATGATCTGCATAAAGCTCCTACTTCAGGGATGTCCAAATCAAGTGGGGGCGACTGTACATGTACCTGATGAGTCTTATCGTCACAAACATTAGCAGAAGGCAAACAATACCAAGTATCAGTACTTAAAGTAAAATCTATATTTCAACTTGATAACAACACTTAATAAAAATCAGAGAAAAAAAAAAAACATTAGTGTTGAAGAATTTTGCATTTTAAAAACACTGGGGCTAGGAACAATAATATGACTACATGTACACTGTACATGTATGTACAGTGAACAGCAAACACTGAATACTGAAGTTCAGATCACCTTAATAATATATACAGACTCTCCATGCTCACTATGATTAATCAATTAATGAAACTATTAACACTGTTTGATAAACTATAACAATGACATAGCAGCAGTAGTATGCACAGTAGTAGTTGTAGTACAGTAGGAAAAATGATTGCAACATAATAACTAAACTAAAAATTATATGTAGAAAATGATGAAATAGCAAACAAGATGTTTGATATTTACATTTGTAAATCAAAATTACGACATTCTTCTTTGATGAATCTATTGTGAAGGTGTAGATATATTTTGGGTTGTCTGGACTGACATGAAACCAAATTTTCAGTGAGAACAGAATGAAATTACAACCCCATTTCATAAAAAATTGAGAATAGCAACTCTTGCAATTGTCATGGTAACGGTAAGAATACGGCTTAATGATTGTGTTGCCACAGGAAGTTGCTATTCCAGCAAGAGTTACTATCCTCACATTTTTTATGGAACAGGGCCCTGTACAGCTTATATTCTTTGCAAAGAGGAAGTTTGGGTGTATCCCACAATGTTGACCAAAAGCAAAGGGACCAAACGAGTAGGCCTATTGTTGTTCACTTATCCCACAATGTTGACCAAAAGAAAACGGACCAAAGGAGTAGGCCTATTGTTGTTCACTTATCTCACGATGTTGACCAAAAGCAAAGGGACCAAAGGAGTAGGCCTATTGTTGTTCCCTTAAATCTGAAACCATGGTTGCACCATGAAGGTACAAACAAAGCTTGCACCTCCATGGTTGCACTTTCACTATGGAAGCCTACAACTTGTACATGATGTGGAATGCAGCGACAATACATGACCTTCAGGATACTTTGGAAGAGAGAGAGAGGGGAAAAAAAAATAGCTGAAATATGTTGACCAGAAGCACTGAAGTGAACAAAACCATGTACACGATGAATGAAGGTATTCACTATCCTGTTTAAAAAGGGTGTAATTAAATTGCACGTTACTGCATGGTAAAATTTTCCTTTGGATGCACTTTAACATCATGGAAAATTCCCCCTATTGCATCTATACATGCATTATGGTAGACTGTAAAAATCAAACAGCACAGAAAATGCAATGAAAATTGCAATTTGATTTGCAACATGAATGACACAAAAAAAGTAATGTGCTGGTAAGAGAACACCGAAACCACATTTAAGATTGATGCAATTTGGTATAAGTGGAGAACTTAAACACATCCAGCTCACCTTAGCACTGGATCCCATAATTCTTCTCAAATGCGGCTTCTGTGCATTCGCAACAGTCTGAACGGGAGCCTTGTTGGAATTATCACACACTTCTTCCTTACGTCTGGGAAACTCTGTATGGTAATCTGCTGCTGATTGTCCGAGTGTGCGACGAAAGATCCAATTTCCTCAGTGACGCTGAAACCAGTGAAGCATGAAAGGGATGAGAGGGGAACACAGCAAATGCAGAAAAGATTAGAAACCTTTATGCCTACTCTGCAGAAACATAAATTTGTGAACCATGTGTGTTAACATCACTCACACCTTTAATAGGATCAAGATAAGAAGTATTTAATCCCTGACAAAAAACAGAACGAACATCAGGAAAGACAAAGTCACGATTTTTTTAAATATAATTATCATTGTGAATTGCTATCAAACATAAATAATTCGATTGAAGAAAAGGCAAAGAAACAAAAATCTAACACCCTGACAGGTAAATCATGGAGTAATAACACAGCGCTGCTTTGTATCTGGAGCAATATGGCCTTAATTCACAAAGGTACAGTCTGCAATCAAATTGCCATAGTTTAAACTTGTAGTCCATGGACTAAAGCAAACATACTATATGTATCCAAACAAAGGTATATTTTGCATTTCCATATGAGTGTCAGTACATGCACTTTTTGGTAAATCTACTAGCTGTTAATGCAGGAACCCCCCAGTTTTCTTTTTTTCCATGCATTTTGACATGAAATGAATTTCTTCACACCAATAATGATATCTGGTTGCAATGATATGCCGTACATACATGTAATGAGTAATAAAATTCCCTATCCATTCCCATTTGAATTATGAAAATCAGTATACTTTTTGAGATATATCCAAAAATGCTGGGGGGGGGGGGGGGGGGACTTACTTTTTTGGTTGAGTGTAGATAAATACAATCCTCTTTTCATTACTGGCATGTTATGAGAGGAAATTATTTCTTGCCTTCTGAAAGAGGAGAAATGCTAGAAACATGAAAATATATGGTAATCTATTTACAAATTCTTTTTATAATTTCAGCTGCCCTTGTTTACATACAGCATTCTACATCTATGTATTATGTTTGACAAGAGAGAGAGAGAGAGAAAAAACTAAAATAACCAACAGCCTTGTACCTTGATCACTGACTTGTTAACTATTCACATCTTTAATGTGCAAACACTTTGTAGCTACACTGCATGAACACTCAGCTTGATAATTTTAGAGATTGTTTAAAAACAGTGTATGTGATACAATGTTATGTAACGTAATGTTGGCATTCTTGAGACAAATTACCTAGTACCAGGTGTGTCTCATTGTTTTACACACAGTTTGCAAACAGTTGGGTGCATGAATTGTGCAATGCAGGAAAGTCTACTTCCCATATTAACCTCATGGTGTGATGGACTCTGATACACCTTCCTGGGAAGTGTGTCATAAATGAGTTAAGATCAGGTTATAATCGTGTCATAATTATGCCACAGTTATGCCATGTAGATATTATATATATATACAAAAAGTATATATATTTGTTTTTATTGTATGATCAATGTATTGATTATACAATCTCTAGTGTTCTGCATATTTTGGTGACAAAAGTTGTACCTAAGAACTATGAAGTTTATAACTGTGATCTTTTAAATGTACATTCTTGACGAAAGATATTGCACGAAAGATACGGTGTACAATATATTATGATACAATGAAAAACTGAATCTAGGGTAATAATAACTCAACACTGTGGTGTGAAGTGCAGCTAATCACAACGGAGGTGGCACTGGAGTGCTTCTTTGATATCGTATCAATTTTATGAATCTGTTCCATGAATTTTAATTTTATTGCGTACTATTGTAGTACCCAGTAATAGGCTGTACATGATATTGCATGATGAATTTTTCATAAAGGGATGCCACATTGTAAGTTGCAACCAACAAATGTTTGGGAAAAATAGCAAAATATTACGTACTGTAAAACATAATACATGTATATTCGCGGCACTAAATTTTCGCGAATTGGAGCCGACGGCCTTTTTTGTGGCAAGAAATTTTCGCGAATTGCCACTTGCGTTTAATGCATGTAGTGTAGATAAGAAATTTCGCATGCATGCATTTTAATTTCGCGAATCTTGGCGCTCACGAAATTCGGGAAATTAAAATGCACGCGAACATTCGTTTTATAGTATTCAGCCCATTCCCTTCACAAGAACGGTTGCAAAATTTTCAACACTTATATATAAGTTTAATGATCATACTACAAGGCTCCTATTCAAATCAGACATAATTTTCTATATGAGCGATCCTGGGTTTTAGGGGGCTAAATTATTTCAGAATAACTTTAGCACAGCAATATTTAATTTACCCCCGCTAAAATTGAAAAAAAAAAGTGATAAGGTCTTACGTTTCAAGTAGTATTCCGATTATCAAAATTCAGGTGGCTTTACGGTTTAGTCTAGTTTAGAGTTAAATGTTGGGTTAGGGTTTCTAAGGTTAACCTGGAGCGCTCCTTGAACACACTCGGTCAATTCCACCGAAAGGTTGCATTTTATGAAAATCAAACTATTGAGTATAGATGACTAATGAAGCTTAATTAGATGATCTGGTATTGTTTACTCAAAGCAGCCTTTCACAACGGATATTTTGATACCTCATTTGTGAACATCGGTGAACGTGGAGAGGAGTTATGTCCGAAAAACCTTCATTTTTCATGAAAATTGCCAATTTTTGCAGAAATTATGTATCATTTCTGATACACTATCATGACCATAATACAGCTTGTGTAATTCTCAGATGGCTTATTTTCTGAATGTTCTTTGGTCATAGATTGGTTTTATGATGTTCTAGAACTTGTTCCGGCTTCAGTAAATATTATTCTCTCAATCTCAAAATGTGGTAGTTGATAGCGTCCCATAAGTCACGTTTTTGTGTCCCATCAGTCACACTGGTTTTCCCTATCCTGCTACTGTACCAATGAGTAGATATTCATACCACTTGGCTCAGGGTAAGCACCAACTCTTTGCTACATTCAGGAAAGAAAATATCTTTCCAGAGACTCTGTGTGTAAGAATATTTTAGAACTTGCTTTCCCATGTGAAAAACGGTGGTCCTCAGATGTCCCATAAGTCACGACAGCCAGTTTTCGTTGCTGTATGTAATGCAATGATACTTTTCAAACTAAGTATGGTGTTTTCATAAACTGTGATATGATGGATCTAACCATGAACTGAGAAAAATGCAGTTGATGCAACCATTTTCTCAAAATACTGGTTTGAAATTGCCGAAAATTGTTACTTTGTCCCATAAGTCACAATGGAATTGACCACTCGCATTCGCATTCGGGCTGGTCGCAGTTACACACACAGTAGGTTAGGGCAGGTAAAGGGCTAGCCGGTCAGGGGTAACCTCGGGGTGCTCCTGGAGCATTCGAGCTGGTCGCAGTTAGGCTAGGGGCTGTGCTGAAGTTACAAGCCTAAAATGATTTAGCCCCTAAAACCCAGGATCTTCACTACAGCTTTGGGTGTTGTCTAACAAAGAGGGTAGGAGAGTTGATCCTATTACCGGACGCTTTTTTTTTTTTGTGGCTCTGAATTCCGTACTTAGAGGAGAAAATTTCTGCACAAAATTGCCTGAGTATTCACTAAGGCTTGAAAATTAGAAATTTGGCAAAATTTTGATAATTACTCACTCCGATTTTTGGAAAATAAACTTTAAATATACCCCTCTCCAAAAAGTTGTCTTTTTGCGCGGCGTAAAATCAGATTTCCGGACACGATTTTTGCAATGAAATAATCGACTTCTTTCGCACTTTGTCCTTGTACCAGAACCACAATTCATTCCATAAATCATCATACACATTCTCACCGAGCAAACGACAAAGAAAAAAAAAAAAAATCAGCAAATGAGACTTTTTATGCAGCGTTTTTTGCGATTTTCATTTTGATCCACATGTTGTTCTGTGAAGCTAATCTACGCATTCTCGCGCGTACTGAATGTCATCAGTACGCAAAAATGTGCATGTCCGGAATTGTTTTAGGCATAATACCACGGCTGTCCGGTTATACCATACACAAACCACGGTTAGAGGGTCTACTTGCTGTTGGTGTTGTATCTAGCACTTAAACATTACCAAGTAGCATGGGTGTATGCAAGGGGGGGTCGGGAGGGTCGTACGACCCCCCCAAATTTTCAAAAGGTCCACTTTTTGTAAAAGACATTTTTGTTTTTTGAGGGCTTTTTACTCTATTTATAGGCCTACAACAGGAAAAAAAAAAAGTGACCAGGTGGTGTAAATTTCGTAACTTAGTTTTAATATGCCATAATTTACCTTGTTTTTAAGCCCCACTGCCATATGCCGAAAAAGTCACTTTTGTATGCACCAAATGGCCCCATTTTAAGATATAAAATTCAAAAACTCCCTACCGTGGGAGGGGGGACACCCCCCTCCCCCCGCTCGGTCGCTCCGCTTCCTCGCAAAGGTAAAGGTCCAAAAATTTTGATTACGACCGCCCCAGAAAAAATCCTGGATACACCCCTGAGTAGAGTCTATGAAGTACAATATTAGACAGTCTAACGAGTGTCAGTGTTAGAACCCTACCCTAGCTAGCGTAGCTACACTACAAACATGACAAAGCTCAAGGTATCCATCGATGGTATCCCGCTGTTATGGAGCACAGATTTTACTGGCCGTAATTTCGCGGCACGCGCTGGCTCAGTTTTACCACTGCATTAACTATACACAGCCCTGTATTCGCGTAGCGTACTACAGCGTCTGGTCGGGCTACCACTGCATTAGCTTTGCTGGACCTGACCTAGCCCAACCCCAACAACAAAGGCTAGATTTTCTTGTGCGATAAGGGGAAGAGTCCCTGCCGGGAGGCGTGTTTTTTTTAGACGGCACAGATTGGGGAAACTAAAAATCTATCTGGGACCCTATCCCTAAACCTAACCCTAACCCTAACCATCAAACCCTAACCCTAACCCTAACCCTAACCCCAACCCTTACCCTATCCCTAACCATAACCATAACCAAAAACCCTAACCCAATGTTTTTCCCATAGGTTTAACACGCGCCATGCCCCAATCTGTGCCGTCTTAAAAAAAAAAAAAACGCTGCCGGGAGCAGCCCTGGCCCTCTAGCCTAGCCGGCCGGTCAGCCGAGTACGAGTGCCGTTCGTGGCTCAACAGTCAGCAGGATCAGGAGGTTGATCGCGAATTGCGTAATCAAGACTACAAATAGACCGTCTGCCAGCGCCAGTATAGTCTTCCAGTATACCGGTAATATAATCCATCTTCGAGTCACTTACCTCTGCCAGTTTTGTTTTTACTCTCTGCCGAACTAGTCGAGCAAATCGTCTAACACCCTCTTCTTTATTAACTGTCTCAAACGAGAAAAGGCTGACGATGCACTTGAACTGTACGCAGATTGAATACGCGACGATTGTCAATCGTTAATCATGTCGACTACGATGATGATTTGTATACTGTGTACGTCCTGCGATCTTTTGTGTGATGCTGGTGCGTGCGTTGCTTTGGCGTACACGGCCAACGGAGGACGGTTTGTGTGTGTGTGTGTGTGTGTGTGTGTGTGTGTGTGTGTGTGTGTTTTATAGAATATTTTATTCTTCATCAATAGGAAACATAATATACAAACAAATTTATACAAAATTCTTTGGACCAATTTCATTATCATTTTCATCAATGGATACAAAATTTATACCAAAACTTTACATCCATTCAATTTAATATATTTTGATACACTGTGATACATTTTTTTTCCACAATCCATTTACACATCTCTTCTTTTCTATTTTTACACTACTATTCCCTCATTCTCTTTTTAATTTCATTTTTTCATTACATTACAAATTTTATTGACTAAATCACTTACCCAAAAAATTATTTCTTTTCAACATTCATTCAATTTCATCAATATCCATTGATTGAAGTTTATTGTTAAAAAACAAAACAAAAAAACCCACACGCACCCCCCCCCCCACCGACCATCCTATACCCCCGTCCATTCTCCCTCTTACTACCTTACCCCATTCCCCCCTCCCCCTTCCAAAACCCCCATCATAACAAAAACTCAAAGGCAACTGAAACCTGTGTGTCGTGACATACATTATAACACATATTTCAATACGAGTGAGTGGGACGTGGGAATACGATCGATGAAAGGAAAATCTATGAATCGATACTGACTGACTCGCACTTTTTATCACCGCGACGCAGTCTGAGCAGCCAACCTGAAGGAAGTTATTTGATAACATGTACAGATTGCGATCCCAGAACAGTCCTCAGCAATGTCTCCGATGATCATGACCTTGAAACAAACCTTCAGCTGAGGACAGACAGGGTAAAATCCATCCTGGTGATGAAGTGGTGCGGAAATCCAGATGCCAGACGTGGACAATAGTTGTAGTTACATGTACTACTAAGTTGTATGAAATACATTTTTATTATTTTTAACAATTAACGCGAGAATACATTGTATATTTATCATGCGTCAGAATAGATAGGGATGCGGTATGTCTCTCACAGACCTACAACACAAATCTGTAATAAATTTCCACTTGTTAACAAGAAATAAATGCTTGAAACTTGCATACAGCCCAGCAAAATTGGTGTCATATATGTTGTGGTAACCCTGCCAAAGATGACTACATTTGTATATCAAAAGTGGCATATACCAAGAAAAAGGGATGAAATGAAATGAAATGAAATTTGTAAAAGCAAAACAATGGGAGCTTATAAGGTTTGCATGTGATGAGATGTTATGACCATCTTGGACACACACACACACCATTGATTTTAATATATCATGATATCTTCATTATACTGTACCAGCTGAAATTTTCGCGGTGGTTTTATTTTCGCGAATTTCGCGAATCGCCTTTGAACCGCGAAAATAACAACACGCGAAAATAACAACGTGCGAACAGATAAGCACAGTTAGACCTTGCAACCGCGAAATTAACAACACGTGAAAATGTTCTCCTAGTAGCAATTCCCGAAAATATCTGTACGCGAAAATTTCAGCTCGTATAGTATTCAGCTCTTAATTACCTCCCTCTCCCCCTCCCTCTCTCTCTCTCTCTCTCTCTCCTCTTCTCTCCTATGTCTCTCTAAACATATCAACAATGATGTAAACAGCCCAGTAAAAATAACATGCAAGGTAAATAAGAGAAAAGTGGTGTTGACAGAAACATATATATTATAAGCCTTGGTGATGTTAAAAAAACACACAAAAAATGTTGACAGTTCAGCATTGGCAACAAAGAAAGACAAACTAGATATTGTAAACAGGACACAGCTTTCTTAAGTTTTAAGAAACAAAATGGAATTCAAAGAAGTATGAAACTACAAACACAGCTCTGAATAACTCTAATAAATGTCACTCAATATCTCACAATATACTTCAGCTATAGGAATGGACCTGCAGAAAGAGCAACAACCACAGTAATGCCACACTCAAGATATATAAACTGTTTCCTCAGATATCTATACAGTGTATAATACAGTGATCTGACATAAAGAATCATCACATACTGATACAGAGATTTTGTTAACTAAATACATTAAAAAACAGGGATACTATCAAAACCTTTGACCAAGACAGGGCTGGTGCCCCCCTCCCCAAACTATTTTTGCATAATACATAGGAATATACAGGGTCTAACTACTTGGGCTCCTCCCTCCACTTTTATTCCATTTTATTTTTTTTTTACCCCAGAAGTGGCACCAGAAAAAAAAAAGTGATTAGGCCTTTCTTTCTTTCTTTCTTTTCTTTTTTTTTTTTGAGGGGGGGGGGGGGGGGGAGGGGGTTGCTTGTCGGCTGATAAAACTGGAAGTGGCACCAGAAATTTAAACAGCCCCCTCCTCATCCCCCCACTTCTAAAAATGTAGCACCTGCCCTGCAACAGAAAGCCTCAATAAGTGACATTTGCATTGCTGTACATGGGTGTTGAGCTATGTTACAAGTACATGATACTGATACTTGATACTTTAAAAATTGTTTTCTCATCAAATCATGTGAGAGAATATACATTGTAACTATGATACTACAGTACATGCTCAAGGAAGGATTGGATAAAAAAGGGGGAGGGAAATCCCTTTAAGAACAATATTTGAGCAACCAACAGCCTGAATGAATTTATTTTGCCATTGCAAATTACATCATATCATACCAACTAAGTTCATTCCAAGTGGATTTTAGGTTTTAGTTTTTCTTGAAATGAAATGTTTGAGCCAAACTATATTGTGGCTTTAAACATATCATACAAGGGTTCATTACTTGACCTACCGACATTCATACTTGCGTTTGTAGGATTTCTTCCATTTTAACCCGTTGAGGACGGACTGATTTTGCTACAACACGCATTTCCCATAGACACCTGCCCGAGTATACTCGGGACTCGTCCTCAACGGGTTAAGCATTGTATATTACTGATCTGCTGCCGGAGTTCACCAATTTCATTCATTTTAAAAGTTGATTGAAATTCCCTTTGAAGTACATGTATCTCTGAAGCATCCTAAAAAAAAAAAAATAAATAAAAATACATGTACCACACACATCCACTTTTCATCCCTCTGGGCAACAGTCTTCCCCCAGTTTAAATATTGCACAGAAGCTCTGAAGACACCATTATGCATACACCAGGGTAGCAGCATATAATCTCACTGACCAGTAGTCCTCACTAACAAAGGAACTCAGGATCATAATTTGGGGTTAAGGACTTCATGGCTGAAATACATGACTTGCCTGCCAAAATATTCAGTCAAACAGCACAACACTTTATATTTACATTTCAATCTTAAAATATCATAGCCATCCAAAGTGGAAATATAGGTTCCACATGGCTGACTCATTATGCAGAAGACAGATCAAAAGCAACTGAATACTGTCAGTTATCACTGCCATATAGAAGGTCTAATTGAATATATGACTTTTATCACGCCTTCCTGACCCCAAACAAAATGATAATACTTTCTGCACATGGGTGCTGAAAATTAGGACGGTTTGCATATCAAGGCTATTGAATTTCTAATGACAAGGGGAACAGCTGATGGAATACACACAACCTGATGCTGATAAAAATACTGAAGAATAATCTATGTTGGTGATGGATTTACATGACAGAAAGACAAGTGGAACAAGGAGATTATTCCAATCTATAACAAGCACATTTTTTTGTTTGTTTAGTATTTCACATTATATCTTACAAAGTCAAATGTTATAACCAAAGTAGAAAAGTTGCAGAAAGCATTACAAAATCACTTCACCACATGTGCAAAAATATTCACCATCAAGTACAAAATCGACATTGTTAGCAATTCTACATGATTAATCACCTAGAACAACTATATCAAACTTACCTGTCGAAAACAATCACTGTAGAATAATGCTCAGACAAGCATCATATTCTGATGCTTTATGCATGAGATAAAGATAATCATTCTGTAAGCGCACTATTCTTTAACAACGATTGCATTGAACTACAAATGTGTTCATTGCAACAAATAATGAACACTAAGTACATTTTTTTTTTTTTTGTAATCACAGTACATAAAAGATAAGACCCTGAGATGTTAGGTTTCTTCTGTTGTTGTTTTTATGCTACCAAGTGTATCGTTTGTTTGTAACCAAAGTACAATGAAAGACATGAATAATGCATTATTCATATAATCACACTTTATCAGAACTTTGGATTCGTTCGAAATCTTTGTGGACAAAGAATACATGGGAAGCTATGTCTCTTGTATAAAAATTGATGCAGCCTTTCATATCATTATCAAGTTATAAATCTTTATAGGACTAGCACACACGTTAGCAAAAAAACCTTGAGGGATGACATCACAATTCTATGCCATAAACAGCTTTGCCACTGACTCTCTTACACTTGTGTATGAAATGTTCTCCCAGAGAGTACTCTACAAAATCATAGGAATGCACAGACGCAAGAACCTTTAAAAGACACTGGCAATACTAAAGCTCAATTCAGCTTGACACGCACCTTACTACAAAAATGGCAGTACGTCATACTTGCAAAATTCTTTAAAGGTATTAGCCCACATTTGTAAACCTGCAGCAATTGGTCTCATAGTTAGCATGGAGTTTGGGTATGATTGCAGTAACACCTGTGCAAAATTTCGTTCCAATTAGTCCATTACTTTCATAAAAATAAATGAAAATGCACCGTAATCCGTATGCATGCGTATAACGCTCGCTAGCTCCGGTCCACGTACGTGTTACATGTACAATGTACGTAGCTAAAGCCCGTGCTCGGAATTCGATTTTGGGTCGGGTTGACCCGGTTTGAAAATTTATTTTAAAACGATGATTTTCTCTCTTTTATCGAATGGTATAGACAAAGAGCGACAGGTGAGGTATGTTACTGTTATAACTTGTACTTGAAGTCATATTGGACCTGTTTTATGCAGTTTTGATTTTCGTGGGTTTGCAAATGTGGGCTAGTACCTTTAAACAATCACACCACCTTTCTCACACCTCTAAAAATCCTGCTGGAAGGAAGATTATATAGGATCTTGCATCTGCAAATCAAGAGCTACTGCATGAACCTTGAGTATCTACCTGGCTGAGTGCACTTCCTGTATGTGTACTGTTCAAACAACTTTCTGCACAATTCAATATTTCTTTTGGTAAAGTGAAGACTAATCTCACGAAAATTAATGTGGCTGTCTGCATCGGGCTGCACATCATTTGTATTCTAGGACATAAATCTAATGATTGAAGAGATCGTAAATGTTGGTGAGTAAACTTGGTGCACAGGAAGGACTTTTCTTTTTCTTTTTATTTCTTTTTTGCATCAGACAATTTTGAAATGTGATAAGATCACTCAGAAAGCATTCCTCCACAACATGACCTCTGACAAAAAGCTTGTTCTATCCCTCTCACAAAATCTTGAGACAGAGCAAACACTTGGTAGTGCTGCATTTTTAGCATTGATCATATGTACGACATTACAAATTAGTTAAGGCATATTTGAGGCAGCTACTTTATAATCAGTCACTGAATGAGTATACTTCCATTCTCTGTTTCTATGTATTTTTGACCAGCTAAGACTGGGAGAAGAAGGGATAGGAATAGTCCCCCTGCTGCTATGGCTTTTAAGATTTGAATGCATGCTGGATATGGTCCAATTCTTTGGACTGGTACAAAATACGTATTTCACTCTACAATGTATTTTCTATATACAAAATATATACAGCATATAAATGCCCAACAACTTTGAACACAGACCTCAGCAGCATTCAGCTTTCTTAAGTGAAAAATAGCATCACATCTGCCTATAAGTCACAATCAGTATTATATTGCAGAGAAAGACAATGAGTGAACTGAAAGACATTCACACTTACCCGTTTGACAATGGTATCGAAACTGTTATCACACCTTACAGGACACAAGTGATGGCATAAGGCCCTTCCCAAAGACATATTCTTCTTTAATACTAGGTGTTTCATTTTGAAAGAATTTCAGAAGTGTAACCTGTCATAAAGACTTGTATAAGAATATTATTTGTAAAATACTACATGCTATTCATTGATGATTTCCTTACTTTCAAATATTTAAGAATGTATCTTTTACTGAACTTGCCTCCCTAAATGTTGTAAAAATATTTTTGGAGACATTACTTTCATGCAAAATACTGTCTGTAAGCCATCTCCTTCACTCTCTCTCTACTCTCTCTCCCCCTCCCCTCTTTCTCTCTCTTAACTCACAGAAAATTGCAGCTTGTAAAAAAGGTTTCATCTTAAAAATCAACTAGAGTAGAAACAATTATTTTTACAAAATGATCAGAACAAGTAACAAAGAACACCAGCCATAATATGACTGGAAAAAATAACAACAACATTCTCAACACCTAATGGTGACTAAAATGCCATTCTAAAACTTAGGAATAGTTTTAGAAGTCGGCATCATCAGCATCATCACCATCATCACCATCATCAGCATCATCGTTATAGTCAATTTCCCTTCCCTCCTCTACAGCGACATTTTCGTCAGCGTTCCGTTCATTCATCGCAGCCTGGCGTGCCTTGAAGTTGGCTATCTGCCGGTAGCGGGGTTCGTTCAGGCAGCTCTCTGCAGAGATGGTTCTTGGATGCGTCTCTCCAAAGACCTGCATCAGAAAACAATGCTGCATTCATCAAAATGCTCAAGGGACATACCAAAACATGGCAGTTGCCCTCAAATAAGGTAATTTCACCCAGATTGAGCACTGCTTTTGAATGTATGCACATTTGGAATAGTGTATATGCATGCATTTTCACTTCAGTGTCTTTCTTGTTCTATATAGCAGAATAGGTAAATGGCTATGCAGGGTATGTGCTGTAAAAGTGTAAACTTTTGGGCATGTAGTTTTTCGTGCTCAGTTCAGTAAGATGAATTTTGCACATTTTTAATGCTGCAGAATCAAAACATACAAAAAATATTACACACAACAAGCACATGATCCATTTGTTTTTATTTTCATGTTAGATTCATCTCACACAAGGTGCTGAAAAAATGTCCACTTTTACATTACCCCCCTCCAGAGGCCCTCATACTAGTGTTGGCACCGACAATTGCGAGTAAAGCAAGTCAACTTCTAGTGTATCAGCATGAGGGTGTCTGAAGATCTGCAAATGTGAGTAAATCTGAGCCAGGAGAAAGCTTAACCTGTTGAGGACAGACTGATTTTGCTACAACA
The DNA here is from genome assembly GCA_033980235.1 of Diadema setosum. NCBI lineage: Eukaryota > Metazoa > Echinodermata > Echinoidea > Diadematoida > Diadematidae > Diadema > Diadema setosum. The sequence goes on along the minus strand of CM067077.1, from coordinate 20,973,909 downwards.
CGCACTTCCCATAGACACTTGCCCGAGTATACTTGGGACTTGTCCTCAACGGGTTAACATACTCCTACTGAATTGATAAGTAAGACAAAATGGAATAGCCACATTTTCCCTGTGACAGTGAGTGCAAATGTGTTTGCATATGTTCTTCAAACAGACCTCTGCCGAGTGGCTGATTTTGCTAGCAGTGCGGGTGGCAAAGTTCAGTAATCTGAAGGCAAGAAAGCACGAGGTGGTCTCCAAGGAACTCTCCCTTGCCTCTAGCCAATTGTTTAAGTCTATCACACATACAACCTCTCAGCTCACTTTGCTTGTATTTTTTTTTTCTCAAAGAAGAAATCCACCCCAAAATAAATAAACTTCAAAAGAAAGAGAAAAATATTCCCTATAAAACAATACAAAAACAATGAAAATTGGATAAGAAATAAGGAAGATATGACATTTTGAAAGCTCACTTTTTTTTCTTTTTTTTTTTTTGGGGGGGGGACATTTCTTGACCATTGCAACTGATTGACAAATTGCCCTACATCAACGTAAATGAGCACTGAATTGATCAGTGCTTTTTTAGTAGTAGCCATGATAAAAAAAATCATGGGCGTACATACTAGACAGGATTCAAACCTACGACCTCCTGATCTCTGGACAGGTTTCATCTCCACTAGACCACCGAGCTTCCACCCAACAGCAAGTGTTGGTTCTAATCCTTATAGCATGCAGCGGGTACCGCGTGCAAATGTACGGCAATTTGTCGATCAGTCGCAATGAAAACATCTCGACAGAAGAATTTCATGAATTTGATTTTCTTGACCAGTCCTTATGTTCAAATGAGTGAGTAGATGTTATAAAATGGGTTCAAGAACATAGCCAATAGGAAGCGCTGAAATGAGTCACGTGGGCTTTGATTACTTTAGTACCATTGCACTGCAGTACCAGTGCGCACTCAATCAGTTGTTACAAGTGCGTCGCGCGCTACTATACGCGCTGTCAATACCTGTAAACAACTTCTAGTTCGGGCTGCGTATGCCGGCCGGCCTTTCTTTTGTGCATAGCATATTATGTGGCGTACGTATACAGTACTCGATACGTACAGTACTTACATGTGCGGGATTTCCGAGTGCGACGTGCTTGACTCGACTCTCTCGAGCGAGTGCTAAATGTAGCTGACTGGACTATTGACCCACAAAGGTACGTGAAAATGCTGTTAGTTTTCGACCCATTTTATAAAACAAATGATGCACAGGATTATTTCGTGGCGTTAGTGGAGACGCAGCTCACTCTCGGGTATTTACAATGTAGTGCAACATGCACTCGGCTTCGCCTCGTGCATGTTTCACAATTGTAAATACCCTCGAGTGCGCTACGCCTACACTAACGCACTCTATCCTGTGCATCATTTGTATAATATTACATTATCACAATTTTTCTGTATGTATATATGAAATTTGGAAAAATTTGTATTTTTAGCTAATACAAGTAATACCATGTCCCCAAACCAAGATATGTCAGAGTTTAATAGCATTTGTTCTTTTTTATTTTGGGTGGTTTCTGGACAAGTTTTAGATTTATACAGCTGAAATATGAGATTTGTGTCAGTTCTGTTGGACAAATGAATAGAAATTGTGAGAGCATGACATTGTCAACTTGCTGTTTGAATATTCATAAGGACTGGTCAAGAAATGTTTTCCGAAAAAAAGAAGAAGGAAATATCAAAATGTCATATCTTCATTATTTCTTATTCAATTTTTGTAATTTTTGTATCGTTCTGTAGAGAATATTTTTCTCTTTCTTTTGAAGTTAATTCATTTTTGGGGTGGACTTCTTTAAAGCAAGAGAGCTCTTAAAGAGTTTATCCAAAATGTAGCATGCACTTACCTCAATACACAGCTGATGCCACTTGACAAAGTGGTCATGTGCTGTGTGGTAGTCCTGGATGTCCTCGTAGTAAATTCCAGTGTTGCTGACAATTCGTGTCATGAGCTTGCAGTTCTCACCAAAGGCCTGCTGGCACTGTTCCCTTGAAATCTGATACCACTGGGGAAAATTGCAGTGAAGCAAAATAGATTCAAATTCAACAGAAAAGTTTCACAATAATCTCACTGTTGGAAGGACTGGAAGGATCTGACCAAAAATATCTGGTGGAATTCTTGGGGAGGTTTTTATTTTATAAATGTTAGCTCTTGCTCTCAAATCTCTATCATTAGCTGTTTTTTTCTCAGATCTCGTACGTTTAGCTGCAATGCACTTCAAATATGTAACTTGTTGCTAGCCAAGTTTCACAGTTGTAAGACAATCTTTGTGAAGGCATGTATGCATGGGATTTTCTTTCATCGTATAATTGGTCTACTGGAAGTAAAGGCATTCATTCACATTAGATTCAATGCCTCCGGAATCATTCTGAAGCAACAGCAGTGGCAGGTCCAGACAGGGGCGCACCTGGCGCTCTCCCCCCATATTTTTCGTAAAAAACAAAAGAAACTAGAAATGTTGCTTTGGCGACTGGTATGCCTCCGCCATAATGCATGATTTTCCCAATAGGTCTAGATAGTACATGTGGACAATGTGTGATTACATTTTCACAAAATTGGCAAAATATTGAAATGACAAGTTTGTCACAAATGTGTTGAATGTTCACCTTCCTTGACCTAGGTTTAATTGGATGAATAGGAGAGCATGTATCTAGGGATTTAAGGACTTTAACTCGAGTTTGACACATTCATACATTTAGGCATTGAGTCATTTTTTAAGGTACAGGTGTGGAGAAAAAGTGCAATTTCTGAATTGAATAGTAAATTGTTACCATTTTCATCTGGCCCTTGACCCTAAAATTCATAAGATAATCACTTTCAGGTAGAACATGCATAATATGTACTAAGTTTCAAGATAACTTGAGCCACTTCCGAGATATGGAGGAAAAAGTTAGTTCAGCACTTTCACTTGATCTTTGACCTTTTGACCTTTGAGGCAAAAAAAGAAGAAGAAAAAAACTTTCCAGAGAATTTCTATTAGGTTACACATGTATGCATACACCAAGTGTAAAAAAAAAAATAACCCTGCTGGCATTGCATGATAGGAGGGAAATAGTAAAATTTTGAAGTGTTGCACTTGACCTTTGACCCCTGACCTTTGACATCATGAACCCTACATTCTCTAGATAATCACTTCCAGTCAGTATATGTATATACTATGTTCCATGAAGATACCTTGAACAATTTTCCAAGGTATGGAGAGAAAAAAAAACAAGATTTAATATTTTTACTTGACCTTTTGACCTGTGACCTTTGACCTCATGACCCAAACTTTCACCAGAGAATCTTAATTGGGTAATACATGTATACACTAAGTTTTAACAAAATATCTTTAGGCATTCAATAGATATGGTGGAAATAGTGAAATTTTATGTATTTGACCTTGACCTTTTGACCTTTGACCTTGAGCATGTGCACCCAAAAGTTGATAGGCACAACTTCACCCCCTAATACACATACATGCCAAGTTTCATTAGGATACCTCAACAGGTTTTGATAGTTACCTTGTCCACAAAATTCATTACGGACTGACGGACGGAAGGACGGAAGGACGGACGGACGGACGGACGGACGGACGGACGGACAACCCGAAAACATAATGCCTCCGGCACCACTTCGTGGCGGAGGCATAATAAAAAGAATGTGTAAAATGAAACGAAACCCAGAAGTGGCACCAGAAATATTTATTGCACTCCCCCCCCCCCCCCCCACCCCTTTTACAGAATTCCTGGATCCGCTCCTGAACAGGGTAGAGAAAATACACCAGCTAATGACAACAAACTCATAAGGTGTTCACATACAAACAATACTCCTTTGAACAAACCAATACAGTGTGACATTGACCAACTCCAAAACTACCATACTGACCCCTGATCCCACTCTAAACCTCCTCCTTACCTCTAGTTGTTCGTCTGATCCTCTCTCATACAGGATGGCCCTGGTCATGCTGGCTTCAGCCTCTTTGCCCAAATCTCCAATCTGTCATTAAAAAAAAAAAATAGATAAAAGGTATAGCCTCTCAGTCTGTTTGTTTGGGTTTTTTCTTTTAAAATATGGAACCAATCATTGTGAAAGCCAAATCGAGTCAATGAACACAAAATTCCTAATTTGGGTACTTTCGAATTCTCCAGATTGTGAGCTTTCCAATGATATTTAGTTTGTCCCACTGTATTTCGATGGCCTTCCACAGAAATGGTATGAAGGCTGGCAACTATGTAGTTCAACAAAATTATGCGCAAACTGATATGCTTGGGTGTTCAAATGCAGTCAAGCCTGCAAGACATAAGGCACTAAAATTCACTAGGTAAAGTCAAATTAATACAGCAAAATGCTCGTGAAAGGATAAAACTAAAAAAAGGTTAATACTTAGAAACGATTACTGTTAGATATAGATATTTGGACATGAGGTACATAAAAGAGATCAATCTTTTATTTCACACACATTAATTTTGAACTTTTCACTCAGTTGACCTTCTTTAATATTTTGCTCAGTTTTACACTTACCAGTTTGATCAGGGTAACATAGTGACATGTCACATGGCATAATCAATACATTACTCTCATCCAGTAGAGTACATGTTTTCCTCCAAGGGCATATGGGCCATGTATTACACTTCAAGATTCTGCAAAGTCTTACTTTAAATGCTACCATTTTATATATACATATATATACATATATATATATATATATATATATATATATATATGTATATGTATATATATAGCTCCAGACTACAGCATGATATGATAAAGAAATATTGTTGTGATAGCACCCTTCAAATTTGCAGGACTTACACAAGACAAAATCTAAGCCTTGCCAATGCTTTGCAAATCATTCCAACACATGAGAACAAACATCAAGGATCCTCCTCTCACACAACCAACTCTGTACTGGTACTAATGGATAAACAGTAGAATAGCATCAGCACACTGATCTATGACTGACGTTCATGGCCCTATGGGAAACACTGGTTTGCTTTACTATTACCCTCCTACTCTGCTCATCTATTGGTCTGAATGGAATCACAGTTACATCTTTATAACACATAAGTTAGTGATAACAGATGACACAAAAAGTATCCCCATGAGAAAAATATATACGAGATGAAACCGTGGAAGCACAGCACAACAATAATCTAAACCACCCGTCATATGGGCCTATGAGGCATAGACTGTGAAATGGGAGACCAGTGGTATGGACTCATGCAATAGGGACTTTTCGATTTCATCCCCTGGACGTGGACGGCGAGGAAATGACGTCATTTTAAGGATCTGTGTATGCTCCAGGTTCTCTAGCACGTCCAATGCCAGAATTGCGAACGCGTCTTCCAAGGCATTCGGGTCCCCCTAGATTCAGGATGCGATTGACATTATCGTTTGGCGCACCAATTGCCAGTCTGCGGGGAGGGGACCGGGCCACGACATCATAGCAGTATGGCGTACACTGAAAATCAAAATGGGTGATAACACTGCGGACGTAACGCAGGGACTGCAGCAATTTGGAACCATGCTTGTACGAGAAAGGCGTCCATGTCCACACAATCAAAAAGTCCCTAACATACCTCTTTGAACATCTTGACAGAGGTGGTTATGTGCTTGAGAGATTCCTCCTGAGCCTCTGTTGGGAGTAGGGTGTTATCTCCACCACACTCCATCCAGGTGTTGAGGGCAAAAGACAGACGCATGAGGGTGTCGGCCAGTTTAAACTGCAGAAAGCATGAAGAGAGAAACAATCCACCTTGTTTACTACAATGCCTGCACAAAACATTGAGATACCATGCATCCTCTTTCACCAGCAACAGAAATGATCCATGGATTACTAGAGACATTTCATATAAAACTACTCCCTGGTTTGAAAAGGAAGAATACTACTGACCTTGGATCTGAACAGTTTTCGTTGAGTTCTTGATATATCCTTCTGTTATCTAAAGTTTGATACAGGCAATTTCTTTTTTCTCTCTCTCTAATCTCCAGCAGGAGAGTACATTTCCTACCTTGCCTTTACACAACTCCTTAAAGTTTCTGCCCATGCTTGCTACATATATCAAAACTTTCTGATGTTACTGGGGACATGTAAGTTCTATTATGACAGAAGACATATGCTCTCAATCCTTAGTACTATTTGAGCTGGTTCTCTTGTTTTGATGGCATATCCTAACACATGAATTATAAACATCATGGCACTCATGGCACTAATGGTGGTACCAAGAAATGTAATGTGTCCTGCAACGGAACGGTCCTAAAAGCAAAACTGTTCACCTTGTGTCTGGGTCCTTCTAATGTTTCCCTGATTCCAATGGCCTTCCTGCAGTAGTCTATGGTGGGCCTCAGATCTTTTAGCTGCTCCCTGGTGATGAAGTCATGCAGTTTGGCAATCTGCCAGCCAAGAAAACATGACATTGGTCACAGAATGTAAAATTCACATTGCTACGTGAACTCATCAAAAATTTGAAATTGTTGACATAGATTCTACAGCTCTCTTAGTCTATTGACATGCGTCAGTTTTGCTTTCTTGCTGTATCTGTGTGGGTTTCAAGCAATTCTTGATATTTCATTTTACATGTAATCAGTTTATCGATTTCCATAAGCATATTTCTGGAAACATATTTCTGAAGATTTCATGTAATCAAAATCCACTCAGATACTCTTGAAATCAAAATGACAGTATGTGACCTTTGACCTTCACTGGATTCCATTGATAATATGTGAAACTGTTTCATGCCTTATGGTTAGGCTACATGACCAATGGTATAAAAGTTCAGAAAAAAGCTCTGGAAATACCATAGAATGCCTTTGAAAGGGACAGATAACAGACAGAGGTCACATACTAAGTATATTGACCCATAAGTAGACAACCAAGATGTCAGACATACTAAAATACTGACCAGAGGCCTAATGCATAAAACTTTCTACCAGAGAGAAACTCTGGTAAGAAATGGAAACAAGGATAAGTATGATTCAGTCATTGACTTAAAACACATGAAAGAGCTCTGTTAATTCAAACGTAACCCGAGTTTTCTCAGGTATAAAGTTCATGCAAGAGGCCCCAGAAGTGGGCATGGGCAGAAGCATAGATGATAGTGCTGACAAAAACAAACAAACAAACAAACAAACAAACAAACAAACAATTACACACCTCATCAAAGAGCTCTCCACACAAGTCATACAGTTCCACCAGTCTCTCTGGCTGTGAGCCCAGTTCCTCTGTCTCCAGCACCAGAATGTTATCAACGATGCCCTTGGCTGGCTGGTACTGCCCTGCTTGGATGCTGTGGACATTTAACATCAATAGAGAAAGAAAGAAAGATCAATAGGGGGACATGCAATCATTATCAACTTTTGCCTTGGAGAGAAACATTGAGTTTGATTTTCTAAGATGTTGCTGACTTATGAATTTAGTCATTAAGGGGCTTTAAATAAGTTAATGCAATTAAACAGTCAGAACATGGCCTCTATAGGGATCAAATGAAAAAAAGGTTTTAATTCTCACTTAAGAAATACTTACAAAGAATGACAGCAATTTCAACAAAAGATACAGCACCCAACATTAGATACGAGGTTTCTGGGTCCTGGGGGCTGTTTCACTACGCTCCAAAATCAATCCCAAAGTTCAATTCAACTGATCTTACAGATAATTTTAGGATCAATCTGTCATTTGGGGATAACATCTTGTGCCCACCATGCCACATTCTTGAGTAGATCTTGAATATAGATGCATCCTTCTCAACTAGATCTGACTTGAACCTGTCCCAATTTTTGGTTCATTGCTTGTCTCGATTTATAGTTCCAATGTTAGTTAAACACGGCCCCGATGGGCTAAGTCAACTCACAGGATGTGGGCCAAACATTTGAGTCGATCTGCCTTCTGCTGGGAGTCATCTGTAGTCATGTTCTCACTCATCTCAGTGTATCTGTCAACCATGGTCTCGTATTTCTCATCAACCTGTGCATTGTACAAAAGACAAAAACTCTCTTAATTGGAACAATCTGTTTTCTACGTATTTCGTTGAGCTGGAGATTCCATCTCTGGACTATGATATAAAACTTTACAATATACTTACAGGGACGGATCCAGGAATTCCGTAAAGGGGGGGGGGGGGTAAAACAATATTTCTGGTTCTACTTCTGGGTTTCATCTCATTTTTTTTTCTTTTGTTTCCTTTGTTTTAACAACAAATTAAGAGGGGGTGTGTGCCTGGTGCACCCCCCCCCCCCCTTTGGATCCACAATGTACTTGTACAGCTTCTTCATTATTTTACTTTTTTTTTTAATCCAAAGCATCAACAAATAGATTTCAAAACTGAAAGGGAAATCGGGTCTATGCATATTTGATATGACTGGTTCTATCTTACTTCACTATTGAAGGTATTTTCCTCATACCATATAAGTCATACAACTTTAAATACATGGAGAGGGGCCATCTCATTGCAGAGTGTTCATAATTGAATGGACAGCAGCATATAATGCATAGGAAGAAATACAATTTTTCCTCAATATCACAGTGACTATGACTGGAAAGAAACTATGGAAGGTCACCATAATACAGAGTTTGGCAGACCTCGACCACCACTGTATTTAGAGCGTGTTTTGATGATAGAGCTAAGTTACGCACAGTTGGCTAGAGTGCATCCTACATCTTTGCACTGTTATCATCTCCACTCCAGGGAGTAGACCAGGGTGACTCTCAAATTAAATCTATCCAGTGCCACTCTATATACATACAAAGTCTCAATTATCCTCTTGTTCCATTAAAAGCCATACAGTCCGACCTCTCCGAACACCATAGCTGAACACCAAAAACCATGCAGTCCGAACATATGTTCACTGAATATGTGCAATATTTGTCACAGTTGCAGAAGTTTTGGATAGGCACTACAACAACTTCTATTCATGAATGTCATTACTTTTCACTTTATTCATTTTAAGTTCAGATAGATTAGCGACTGGCATGTACAGTCTGCTGCCACAGAAAAGTCAAGTTTATTCGTTCAGACAAAGAGCCAAACAGTCTTTACCTTTCTCCAGTATGTAAGAAGCTGTGAGCTGTAGTCTGTGTCATACAGTCTGTTGATGATGTCCCACTCACACAGACATTCTGTCAGTCTCTTCGTGTCCCCCATCTTAATCAACTGATATGGATATTCCTGTTCATACAAAAGTAACATTTGCATATATGTATTTGGGGAAACAATCAATACAATAATTATACTTGTACAGCGCTGAATAAAATTAACAGAATGAACAGAATGTACATGTAAGTTGTTCCACAGTGCTTTACAGCACATCATGATCTATGGTGCAGCTGCTAAACATATATATACTCTATGTCTGCATAAATTCTCCTGGAATTATATATAGTTATTATACCCAAAACAACTCCAAATCTAAACCAAAACAACTTATAAAAATTGATACATCATCACAGAAACACACAGACTGTACCAAAGAGACAAATGACACTGGAATCACTGGTATCAGATCAAATGTTTAAATATCTCCCATCTCCCGTTCCTGGTAAGCACTCAGTCCGTCGACACGGAGACCCAAATTGATGCATAGGCTCTGTGCACAATGTGCTTGCCTGGAGTCAGATTTTTTGATTCAACGAATATACCTCCTACATACTTCTTCCAACTAGAACAATGAACAAAGCACAGGTATATTTAATACTTGCATCATATTTGCATTGTATTTTGCAGTGTTCACAGGCAAAACAACAACTAATTCAAGAAAGTAACCCACAAGCAATCATTCTAACAGGCAATGTGTACCTCACACTTCCGGTCCAGATTGGGCACGGTCTCAAAGAAGTTTGCCAGCTTGTTGTTCCACCATCTTGTAGCCTCGGAAGATGGTACCCCAGCCCCTTCCTCCCCAGACCCAAGCTCCACATTGAAGTACTTCTTGCGCACTGCCTTGCTGAGAGAGCGGTGGTAGAAGTCCAATCGGCCCTCCCCACTGTCACCAAAGGGGCGCAGGAAAGGGCGAAGGGCACGGTACACTCGTGCCCACTTTACAGCAGGTAAAATCTGCATCTTCTGTGATTTTTCACCCTTCTCACTGGCACCTGTACAAACAACAACCATACTTAACATGGAATATCTCATACCAATCATACTTTAAAGGGACTGTACAGCAGTGGCTGAGGTGAGGATTCAGCTTGTAACATTTTGTGAGATATTTAGAAACCACTCCATGAAATGTTAAAGTGTATACAATTCTAAGGAAAATCAAAAATTAATTTGATGAAAATCGGTTTTGAAATGACCGAGATATCCAAACACAATGTAATACAATGAGGTTTTAATAAAAGTAGTGGCCTGTCAATTTTCGTACGATCGCTTTTTTTTGATATCTCAGCCATTTCATGGCCAATTTTCATCAAATATACATTGAATCCTTCTTGGGATTACATGCTCTTTCATATTTCATAAGTGGTTCTCATTATCTCACCAAAAATATATTATAAACCTGAATCCTCCTCTCAACCAGTACTGTACGGTCCTTCTAAAATGTGCACACCTGCAGATCCTGACTGAAAGCCTTTCTAGTATATTAACTGAAATGCTCACAAACAATGAGGAATAGTTGATGGCAAGACTAGTAAAAAGAGGAATTAGAAGATTGAGGAAACAAAATATTGGCAAAAATCATTTGACAATCCTAACAGTACATAAATACATGGCTATAGCAGGGCTTAACGTGAGCTTTTGTTTTCTCTGGCTGCCTATAAAATCTTTAAATATAAGAAGTGACTTGAAATAACGAACAGATCAAAGTCCATTTTGAATCTTAGTTTCCCGATCAGGCCATCAAAAGATAAATTTGGTGACCCCACACCAATCTCAAGTGGCATGGGGCCACCGGGCTACCGCTAATCTTGAGCCCTGGCTGCACCACTGTGGAAATTCAAGAGTAGACTAGCAAATGTGTGCAAGAGTGAGGACAGCAAAAAAGGACACAAAAATACTTTTCAGAAAGAGAAGCAAGAAAATAAAGCAAGTTGGATTTTGAGAGCAAGATTAGCAGATGACATGAGTAAAGATATAATTATGCAATAGTAATCATATGCATAAATTGTACACAATCAAGAAATAAACAACTATGCAAACTACAAAAGCCATTTTTGCATCTTACAGATTTTGTATACCTCACTGTCATTTCTCTACAACAAAACACTTGAAATGCTATGATGTTTCACCTCTCTTGCCCAAAACATGACATCTACTTGCCCTGTACCCTGAGGTGAATGTTTCTGGGGGAGTCCTGACATACATTGAGCCTTGAGCACAGTCTCCACTCACCTTTCTCCTTCTCTCCCTCCTCCTCACAAGGCATCAGGTTATCCTCATCTCCAAGGATACTGAGCAGCTCCGTCTCCAGGAGCCCCGATGAGGAGCACTCCAGGAGACATAGGGTGGCTGTCATCAGGTTCCCTCCGCTCTCCTCTTCAAACCTCTCCAGGACCTGTGCCAGGAGTCTGTACAGTTCATGAAGTCAACAATAGGTGCGATCAGACTGGCAAAAGATGAAGAAGTTTAAGATTGCGAAATCTTCACGATCTTTTGTCGTCCGGTCACACTGGCAAAAGATCGAGAAGTTTGGTGGGCTGGCATAGGGGAAAATATCTATCCCTACTTGGGGTGGGAAGTTTTCCGAGAAGTTTCACGGGAAGTTTGCAGTCACGCTGGCAAAACTTCGAGATCTTAAAGATCATGATTTTAAACTTCTCGATCTTTTGCCAGTCTGATTGCACCTATAGAATTGTTTCACGCCAATGACCATGGTGAGTTAAGACAACGTAGCTTTGTCTTGATGCAAGCAAGCTGTTGCAACTGCATTCTACATGATTGGATACACAAGGTGCTCTTCATTTATTACTATCCAGATCACCATAGATCAAGGAACACTACAAAAACTTTTACTGATGTCCATGTATGCTCAATGCTTACAGCACGTGCACAGGTACAGTATGTGGGACATGGTACAACAGGTACTCATTTATTTCCTTCACTTGTTTGTGTGTTCCAGGGATAATGAATTATTCTGTTCCAGGTATCTGATGATATCAAAAAATTGGTTTTAATATGCAGAGGTTCTTGAGGAAGATGTGTTTGGCTTGTCTTTATAGCCATGTAGCCATTACTAGAGAGACGATACACAGAACCTGACCCCACAATATCAGGGATATACCTGTTAAAGCATTTCTGTCTATAATCATAATTTTTGTTGTTAACTATCAGTGCCAAATACCAACATTGTTGAATATTGATTGAAGCAACAAAGGGAATTTCTAAATGTACCAAGTTGCTTAATTTGATAATTTGAAACACGATTACAAACTTGTTTGCAATAAGTTTCAAATCATCATCCATTCACACCGCAGCCAGGAAGAAGCTTTGTGGATTCTATTATTTTGAATTTCAGAGCGAGGAGGGGAGATTTGACTTCTTGCCCAGTTTCCGTCAATCACTCTTGAGCCTTCTTTCTGCGAGAGTGATTGGAAGGTCACCGTAATCTCCGCCCCCTAAAACATGATTGGAGTTAAAGTTATGTTCAAGTGATAGTTTTGCTGCTTAATTCTGGTGATAAGTGATTGAAAAACACCTCCAGACCGTGATTTGAAACTTGATTGTAATCAAGTTTCAAATTGCCCTCTGCAATTTCAGTTTCCATTGACACGGCAAATTTGCTTGATTGCAAACTTGATTGAAGTTTGCTTAATTACAAAACTGTTTCAAATTAAGCAATCTCAGCACATGTGAATGCCCGGTACAGTGACAAGAAAAATATGCTACTCACTCTAAAAGACCATCGGCCAGCATGTTGATTTTGTCAGTAACCTTGGCAAAGACACCATAGACCCGGAGCTCCTCACAGGCAATGGAAAGCCAGAGGGGATTCTGGGAAGCCTCTTTACTCAGCAGACTCACCATCTGTTCCTTGTCCAGCCGCTTGTTAAACTTTCCCAGCAGCTCTGACACTATCTCCTACAAGTCAACAGGTTCAGTTTTATACATGAGCGACTGAGACCCAGATGGATCTTGGTACAAAACTCTGAATGGTTACAAAACATGTCCAACCATTTGGACCACTGTAAAAGTGGATATTTTCACACAAGTAATTTTTTGCGCTTGGCCAGGTAACACAAATTTTGCTTGTTTTTAATTCCGGGGAATCGGGACATAAACTGCTGGAACATATGTGACCGGCAACAACGGTTTCAAGCAAAAGTCAGGAATTTTGAAAATTAATTTTTTCATTGAATTTCATTGCCCATTTCCTAAGCTTTGCATTGATATAGAACATTCAAATTCTCCGGCACCATAAGTGGGCATATGATATAAAGCGAAATAAAAGGCACTTTTTAATTTGTTAGCCTGACACAATTTTTTTCATCATTTGGGACCCTTTTGAAGGCAGAAAATTGCTAGAGCTGGCAAAGTAACACTTCCTGTTGTTTTGTTTTGTTTTGTTTTTTGAGCCATGCGTGTGTTGCATTGGTGGTATTTATTATAAAAAACACAATCAAACAAACACGTCTCCTTGGCTTGGTGCAATTTTGACGTTTAGTATTTGAATATTGGTCATTTATGACTGCTCCATTCCTCTACATACAAACACACATGCAACATACAACTTGGTAAATAATACCTCATCTTAATGATCAATTACATACAGAACTCAATATTGATAACTGATGTGGACAACCAACAGATTACCTTTAATCTCCATCTAATTCACTATTATGTCATAACTTGTTTATTTTGTTTTGTTTTGTTCTTTTTCTCTTGTTTAGTTATATTGTTGATTTCTTGTATTTTGTTGAATTTGCTGAAGCGCTTTCTGTCTTCACAGAGAAGAAGCTATATATGAATACAATTCGACCTCGATTATCCGGCCATGTCGGGACCGGCGCTCATCCGGATAAGCGAATTGGCCGGATATGGGAGACACAATGTTAGTGTATATAGCTGCCGTCCAAGTTAAGCTGCCGTCCCAGTGCACTGGCAGTTAGGCAGGTAGCGTAGCCTGCGCAAAATTGTAGTCCCTTCTTCAAAAAAATAAAGTATATCTTCATGTGAAAATCATACATGTTTTACCTCATTAGAAATTGAGAAACCTATCATGCACATCTCAATGACCGATTGCGATATGGCCTCGACTGCGCCGTGATTTATACTGACAAGTTTTCTATCCATGTTCTTATGGTGAATTTATAGATCATGACTGCTTACTTTTACGATGATAATGTGGTGTGAATTCATTTTAGTTCTGTCCAGAATATTGTAGCGTAAATCGTGTGAGTTTTAATTGAGTTTAAAGTCACTGTTTTCTCTCAATTTTTGGATGAAAAAAAAAAGTCCTTCACTGCGTGAACGCGTCCGGATAATAGAGATTTCCGGATAAAAGGAGGCCGGATAATCGAGGTCGAACTGTATTAGTTTAATATTGGTTATTTATGCACTGGGACCCTGGTCTAACAGCTCACCTGTCTGGATTCAATGTCCAGTGGTGTCACTGGGACTTCATTTGGTTTGACCGTCCTCTCTCTCAGCAACCTGTGGGGAGGCGTGTCATCAATTGTGGAGAACACACATCTGATCTGGGGTGCAAGTTTCCGTGGCAACCACCTCAGTGTTGATGCAGTGCGGTCCTCATCGAGCTACAAGATACATCACAGTGATATGACATGACAAAACTCACCAGCTGTCATTCTTAAAACGAAACAGATATAAAATGTCGATTTATTCCTAATATAGTGTACATGTAACACAAGAAAGGTCGTCAGCTTTCATTTTTCATGAAACAGAAACTATATCACAGAAGTACCTGTGCTCTTATTCAGCTGTGTCAAGTGCATTGCTTTACTGACGCTACTTTATCCTCATCAAGTGACATGATATATAAAGAGACAGAACATGGCAATGGTCACAGGATTTTCCAACCAAATACACGGCATAAAATCATGCCGAGTTTATTTCATGATGATAAGCACGACGTAAGCTTATATCATTATGCAGTTATCAAACACATAAAGCCAAACTTGAATCAAGTGATAACTTTTCAATGCAGTTGTATTCTTTCTGTATTGTGAGTATGAAACCTATGCTATACTTTGACCGTTTGCTATTTCAATATCTTTGAGCTGTACGGATTTGAACTCCAAAAATATGCAACATACTAAAAAATGAAAAAAACAGACAAACGAACAAATAAACATAAAAACACAAAATTCAAGCAATTACTGCCTGAATCTGAAGAGTTACCTGATTTAACGCATCAATGATGATTATTGTGGGCACAGTGTTTGGATTGGATAGGGCACTGCTTGCAATCTGGGCGGCTGACTCGTAATCCTTAGGCATGTTGGTATCCTGTTTCACATCAAAAATTTGAAAGAATATTGTATGTCTTACTGCCACACATTAGTCTGGCTTGCTAGTGATACAAGGAATTTGAATACTGAATGAGTGTTAATGTCCTTTCAGTGTGGGCATACAAGGAGATTCCAATGGACACTAAATAGCAGAATGTCCAAAACTGCACAAAAACTAACAACATATTTCTCCAGTCAGATATTAATACATACCACAGGCAAAAAATCTATCCACTGTCTCAATCTACAGACTGTATTGATTCTGACAATGAAAATAAATTGTAATCTTAAACACGGCAGCACAGCCCTATCAACAAATTGTCATCATAATCATCATCATCACCAACACTACAACATCAAATACAATCACGAACAGTAACTGCAATCATATATGCACAAAGACATCTTCAACATGATGAGAGATAAAGTTATTCAAAATATATCAAACAATGTTCTCCCCACGAAGAAAGAAGATATAGGGTATGACTTCAGACACGGTTGTACTGATTCAGTTTCAGTAACAGCAATTGAATCTTTTACAAAGTATCCAAACATAAAAACAACTGTAAAAGTAATTGACTTGTAAACCTTGCACTCACGTTGCAGACTTTGAGTTCCCTCAGAAGCCGTTTGACCATCCTCTCAGGGTTGGTGGAACCAGGGATGGCCCCAACAAAGTGGTAGAAGATATGCCACTTTCCTCCACCACTGTCATGGGCATTAAGATTATGAGGACATTTATGGTGTGTTATTCCTGAAAAGTAGCTGCTGTATCTGGTATTCACAACACTCTTATTTCTTATACTTTCACAGTAATTCAAACATGTCATAGATTTACCCATTCATTCATTTATTCTTCAGTTTATATAAAGTGATTTCCCGAATGAATGTTTCCTGCTATGCACTTTTTAATCCATCTCCCATCAAGGGTAATCAATAGGTTTGTAACTGCAAAGACAAGTTAAACTCCATTACTTACTGAAATACTGGTCATAAACACACAGATTCGAAACCAGATCCAATTTTCAGGTGGAGAAGTCTTGCAGTAATGCATAAAAACATACAAGAAAATAACATCATGACCATATCCGGTACAAATGGGTACAATCATCTACTGCATTCTCATATATGCACACACAATTTGATAAAGATGATTCGAATTCAGTGGAAGGACAAAGGACAAATTACATACAGAATACTGTAAAAGTGGATATTTTCGCATGACTAAGTTTTTGCATGACTAAGTTTTTGCACTCAGTCGGTTAAGAAGAGTTTTGCATGTTTTTTTATTCCGCGGAATGAAGACATCAACTACCAGAACATATGGCAAGCAAAAACGTTCTTATGCTTTTATTTTCACACTAGTTTCTGGTTGCACGAATAGCAAAAATTTCCACTTTTACAGTATTTACTTATAGAGAAAGATACTGAAAGATATTTCTCTCACCTTGGGATCTCTCCTTTCTCAGATCTAAGGCAAGCTACATCAGCAACACGTGCAAGCAGGGAGGACTTCCCACTCCCTGGGCCTCCAAGAAGAAGAAGGGGACAGCAGAGCTCCTTGTCAAGAATGTGGGCTTCAATCTGGTGAAAGAAATCATAATGCATAGCTTCAATGGCCAAATACACTTAATCATTTAGCTTAGTACCAATGTTCTTTCATATTAGTTTCAACAGAGCCACAACATGCACTCACACACACAAGAAAATTTGAACAGATTGACATGGGCATATGACCCTCTTGTCATGTAAAGCGACACAAATTACTTCTCCCCCCCCCCTTTTTTTCACTTTTATTACTCCTATTCCATTCAAAGGCTAGAACTGAGAAGAATATTAAGTCAACGTGCTGTATACTAAACCGCTGAGGATGGACTGATTTTGCTACAACATGCATTTCCCATAGACTCCTGCCCAAGAATACTCGGGACTCGTCCTAAACAGGTTATAACACATGCATACAACAAGGAACACTGCAATTACTGCACACAAAGTTTTGAAAACCAACATTGACAGAAAATGAAGGGGGGGGGGGGTTAAAGGATGGCAGGTAGTGGATAGCCTCCCACCTTTTCAAGAATGTCTTTCCTCCCAAGCAAGATGGCACTGCGGCTCCTCATGAAAGAGTCATGGGCTTCTTTGTCCTGCTCATATGGGTCAAGCTGGCGATTTTCGTCGAGGGGATACTGCTCTGCAATAGCCTTCTTGAAGAAGTCATAGACCTTGGGCACAAGGAGAAATGACAGCATACATTGTATTTGAGGATAACACCCAATGGTTTGTTCTTTGTGACGGTTCATTGGTGCTTGTTTTGTCCTGTTTGGTATTTGTTATATGCCACTAAATGGCAAAGTTGACATTGTTTGCTCTACGTAATTCATTAGAGATTGTCATCTCCAGCAGGTTGTACACATAGCATGTCTATTTCCACAAATCTCTGCATTGATCTATGTAAGATGTGAACTGGAACTTTCACAGTCATGATTCAAAGTCTTTCTTAAAGGGACAGTTGCTTAAGTTTATTAACCATTATAATATGCCAACCACTTGCACATACGAGTGTATAACAGCTTATTACCACTGGTGGGAGAGTGTAGGGAATCTATATTTGGAACAAAAAAAAACAAAAAAAACTTTACTGTGTGGTGCAATAACACAATACACAAAGGTGAACTGAGGGAAATGATTCCATTTCAATTCATGGAATACAGTCATAAATGAAACATTTTTTCACCGCTTTTCACTCCACATCCTCGCCCTCTACAAATATCCCCAGCCCATTGTCCACATACTGATGTGTACCATCTCCACACTTGAGAAGTATCCCCTTCCTCCCTTGGTAAAGTGGGTCAGTATTACTCAAAGTATGCCATTCAATTCACACAGGAAACCAATGGAATATCAAAGTAGAGAGAATATCTCTGAAGTTAGGGAAATACAGTAAAACCTGTCTTCAGCGACCACCTGCCTTATATGCCCGTTAAAAACAATTCCCTCGGAGAGAAAGAGCATGTTAAAGAACCTGTCTATAGCGGCCACCTGTCTATAAGGCCACTTTTTGTCTCCCTTGGGTGGCTGCTATAGACAGGTTTGACTGTATAAAGTCAGAGTGCTGACAGCCCCACATACAAACTAAAGATTGCAGTGGTAAGATGTCTATTTTGATATGTGATTCTTTATTTGGTTGATGGACAAATCTAAGTGATTGCAATAGGATGTTTTTATCTATAGTTATTACCTTTTTCTTGAATTCATCAAGGCCATCTAGCTCCACTTTGCCAGTGTCTGCATTCACTCCACAGTATGTACAACCATACTTAAAAACTCTCTCCATCTGAAATGGTTTGAAAAGACAGTTTCAATACAACACTGGCATTAACTCTTGTTGACACAGTCGTACTTGACAACTTTCCCCATTTGACATGGTGGGGTCACAACAACTCCATTCCAATCTTGTATCATTCCCTACATACATCATGTATGTAACCTAACAAAAAATTGACATGCGTATAGAAAATTAGATGAACAGATTATATAAAATGATACCCGAATGCTATGTATCATGTCAAATAATCATAACATCTTGATATGTTTCTTGAGTGTTATCTCCTGCAGTTTCAAAAAGCAAATACATATAAGCCTCAATACCATCCTCATTAGTGCAAAACAAGTTTTAAGTGTTTCATCAATGCTCGAGTCAAAATACTCTTTCCAGCATTAACTTTTCTGGATTTATCTTATTGTATGAAACATAGTATTTCAAAAAAAAAATATGTGAAGTTGATTAAAAGTCCTGATCTACAATGTATGTGTATTAATTTCTTTCCAAAACAAGTACATGCAAATCCTTATTGACAGCCGTACATTTTAATATCGGTTTCTGATTATTACCATCACTACAAATGAGAGAGATAAAAGGGCTCACCCCAAAACGATTCTGCAGCATCTCTTTGAGGACCTTGAGCTTGTGTGGGGCTATGGGGTTTGTGTCCACAAACTCTTCTTGATATTTGTCTGGTATGGAGCTCACAAAGGATTCATCCCGCAAGGCAAACAGAGCTACAAGACGAAATAATGCAAATAACATAGAACAAAAGGTAACAAAACAAACACTAGACTGAACCTGTCGGCATTTGGTCTATCTTTCATTTAAAGCTGATCACATTCACAATACACTCAGTACATCTACATCACTACCTGTACAGCATACCTACTAATGCACATTTTATGATACATGCCTGGTATAACATTAGATTATGTCCACTGCAAAGATGAGACTTACAAAAATATTATGCGTAACAGAACGTAACTGTCATTCCATAAAAGACAATCAAAGTCCACACATCAATACATCAGATATGATTTACAGTCAACTTTGCAATATCAGTCAGCACTTGATTGAACAAGTAAACATGACATTGTTTTGATCAGTTATTTTCAATAACACCTTCAAAGAACATCAAACATGAATATTTACAAGAAACACATCAACTTTGATACAAATATCACAGGACAATCCTTTTTAGCAAGAGAGTTTCAGTTTGAAAGAAAAGACTCACAATTTGGGTTGTCCTTCCGATAGGCTCCATGCATGATCTCCATTTCAGTGATTGACAGACCATTGATCCAGCGGTACTCATTTGCGACACTAGAGGGCACATCATCCATGGCGGGAATCCATCCACATCGCTCACTGTAAAAACATGGGGGGGGGGGGGGGGATAAAAGAGCAGACTATGAGACTGTGCATACCAGCCCGCTGTCTAACACAGCCAGCCACCACCAATTTTGTGTCTCATGGTAGATTTTCAACTGCATATAGCGGCCAAAAACCGATGAAGAGCAGCAGCCTAATGGATAATCCAGTGTGTTTTGGGGCTTTGCAACCATGCTGATCGGTCATACATTGGTCAACAGGCTACCTGTCTATATTGGCCACTCTTTTTGTGTCTCTTGGGTGGCTGGTGTAGACTGGTTTGAGTGTATATTTTCATTCCTACTCACTATTTTGGCACACATTCCTACCCATTCCTACACACTTTGATGTATGCCATACTAGATACTCCTGTATTATCAGGGTAGTAGTTTCTTTCTTTCTTTCTTTTTTTTAAATCAAGAAATCAACCTGAAACATTCAAACACTGCTATACCAAATCTGCTCAGTGAGTACATGGTAACCTCAACAATTCAACACCATCAGAAAAAACCCTGTTAACTTAATTGCATATTCAGCAAACCTAACATTATACAAGTTAAGCAAGACATGTGCAGGGCTGCCAACTCTCACACATTGAGCGTGAGACTCACGCAATTCAACCAATTTTGACTGTCTCACTCGGATAAACGAAATCTCACGCTAAACCCCCAAAATGGAATGTACATGACTACAAAAATAACATCTCTAAATTCTCTGATATTACGAATATCGATATGCCCAAGCCCAAAATTTCG
Source organism: Diadema setosum (assembly GCA_033980235.1). Classification (NCBI taxonomy): domain Eukaryota; kingdom Metazoa; phylum Echinodermata; class Echinoidea; order Diadematoida; family Diadematidae; genus Diadema; species Diadema setosum. The sequence goes on along the minus strand of CM067077.1, from coordinate 20,953,056 downwards.
AGATTTTCCCGCCGCGGGTGTAAAGCTTAACCAATAATAATCGTTTTCGGTTCTCGCGCAAAGACGAGCTATTGGATTACGATTGGTTTCTACCTATACCACGTGAGCGTAGCTTGTACTTTTGGCAAATTACAGTACATTGTATGGCTACGACATGTGCTTTACATCGCTTTACATACACCGACTGTGTACGTAGTACGTACGGCCACACAGCAGGCCGCCAGGTGCTAGCCAGGAGGTCGCTAGCTCTGCTCCCTTGCAGTGTCTCACGCCAAAATCTCACTCAAGGTTGGCAGCCCTGCATGTGTCAGAAATGAAATGTGCCGAGTGCTCTCTGGTTATTGTAAGCTGTACATACCTGGTCATGTTTAGGAAGAAAGGCATAATATTTTCCTGATAACATCTGTCGATCTCACTGAGACAGGTGCGGAGTGTTTCTTCAGTTGTGGTATCTTTGGGTACACCCTGTGGAAGAAAGGAAACAGAAGATTACCATGGTAAATGAAGGGTACGGTTGAGTGTCTTTGCCAATGCTATTGCTAGAATCCAGACTTCAATAAACATTGTTTTTTTTTCCATGTGGTACATGTACTAATCTAAAGTAGCATATTGACAGCATCATCTTTAATAGTAAAAAGACAACTAGATACATGGCCATGATATAATTCAGTAGAACTGTTTTTCTGTCAAACACTTGTTGAATAACAATAGCAACTTTGACTGTTTACCACGGGTAAAGAGTGAACTGTTTCATTTTTTTCCCATCTGGTTTGATTGTTCTTCGTTGGTTTTCTTCTGGTTTCCATTATTTCACCTGAGAAACTAGTCACAGTAATGTGCACATTTACAACCAGTTTGAACCTACACCCAGAGTATTGAATCGCCTAAAGATTAGTGATGAATAAATTGAATTGGTTTGTTTTACATTGTCTGTGGGCATTAAAAAGCAACAGATGCTTGTAAGCAACCAACTACAGGATCAATTACTATGGTCTAGGCAATAATTAGGATAAAGCACCTTATACCTAGGGGCACAACTGCTGTAGCTAGGGGATTCAAACCAGCAACTTTTGACAAACCATGCAGGTACCTTATGATTGACAACGCATGGTTTCATCCTGTGAGCCACAATGGGTTCTCAAATCATGACAATGCAGACTCCACAGAATAGGATTTGAAAACATGCTTCCTGGTTTTGTCACTTTGTAACTGTTCTCTTTTGTTCTTGTGCACAGCTGGCACCACATTTTCAAAGGGGGGGGGGGGTGGGCAGTTTTTATTTATGGTGCCAGTTCGGTGTTTCATCAGCTAACAAGCAAAAAAAAAAAAAAAAAGGCCTTCATTGCAACTTCTGCTGCCACTTCAAGGTTTAACTGGTAACTGCTCCCACTTCACGGTTTCATCAGCTGACAAAAAAACAAAAAAAAACAAAAACGCTCTGATACAACTTGTAATCAGCAAAAGCTATCAAGGATGCTAAAAATGACCCTATGGTACAATTGAATGAGCAACATACACAGTCTATTACAGTATTATTCTCTCTGATGCATCAGTATATTGATTTAACATACCCATCTCAGATCACACTCGACGAGATGTAGCCTCCTCTTTTCACACCATTCTCTCAGATCTGGAAAGATCTGTAAAATGGCATCAAATTTTTTTCAGATATATTGTACATGTTATCAACAGATCATGACTTTCATAAGACCCACATGTACATTTAAAAAGGCAAACAAACTGTCATTCCCATTCAACTTTGATACAGATTTTTAATAATAATCTAGAGATGTCCTGCGGGGCGACACGACAATTGCTCTGGTCTTATTTTCTCCATGGACTTAGGGTTAAAGGGAAGGTAAACCCAAAGAGCAATGTGGATTGAGTGAAAGCAGCAACATTAGTAGAACACATCAGTGAAAGTTTGAGAAAAATCGGACAATCGATGCAAAAGTTATGAATTTTTAAAGTTTTGGTGTTGGAACCGCTGGATGAGGAGACTACTAGAGGATATGACGTATGAGTGGACAACAATACAAAGAAAATATAAAGAATATTCAACAAAAATTCACTTTTCTAGAATTATGAAAGAGCAGTGGACCAACCGCTTTCAGAAAGCAGGGGGAATAATTGCTACCCTTAACATATGTCAATATTGAGTTGATGGAATTTGTAATTTTCATGAAAAATGGATTTTTGTAGTATTTTCTTTATATTTTCTTGATATTGTAGTCCACTCATACGTCATAACCTCTAGTAGTCTCCTCATCCAGCGGTTCCAACAACAAAACTTTAAAAATTCATAACTTTTGCATCGATTGTCCGATTTTCTTCAAACTTTCACTGATGTGTTCTACTAATGTTGCTGCTTTCACTCAATCCACATTGTTCTTGGGGTTTATCTTCCCTTTAAGTTTAGGGTTAGGGCTGTGATAGGGTTAGGGTCATGTTTGAGGGTAAAATATATGTCTGGCTTAGCGTGCAAATATTTCATAGGAGCAACTGTTGCAGAAGCAAATGTCATGGAACTGTCCTGCTCAACCGGTATGAATTACAGATGTAACATTGTGATAACATCTACCCAACAAATCAGGATAATACTCAAGTATTGGGAACAAAAAATATTCCTATAATACTATCTTTGGGCAAAATTCAAAGCTTATGCTTCATTCATACACATTGCTATTTTTCAGTACACAGAGAAGATAAGGTGGCATTCCTATAACAAACTAAATTCAACACTATACTTGCCAATATTGCATCAACACTAAAAAAACTCAACTTCTTTGTCATTGAATCATCTATAGGGTCTTTAAAAATACTTCAAGATTAAAGTGACATATATACTGTACCGGTATAGAATATAATTAAAAACAAAAAAGAGATACAAAAAATGCTTCAGTATAGAAGACTGAGTGATCAGTTTGAGATCATAAACCTGGAAATGAATGAGGCCTTTACATATTTTCTTTTTTAAATTGTCATGTAAATAACATTATGATTGGCAAGAGTAAGTATTTATTACAGTACAGATGTTTCAATTTTGTACAGTAATTAGTTGCACAGTATTGTAAAGCAAAAATGCCAAGGTTTGACCTCCCCATGCCAAAATTCAACCGCACACAATAACACTATGGCCCGAATTCACGAAGGTGGTACAAATGAAACCATGGTTTAAACCGTGGACAAAAACTATGGAGCGCCAAGTGTCGCATGGAATATTTGGTTACGAAATCAGTCATTTCGTCGATGAAATGATTATTTTGTAATGAAATGACAACATTTTGTCACTAAATGAACATTTCGTCCACGAAATGATAATTTCGTTAACGAAACGATCATTTTGTCGACGAAATGACCAATTTCGTAAAGAAATATTCCGTGCGACACTTGGCGCTCCATGGTTTTGTCCATGGTTTAAACCATGGTTTCATTTGTACCACTTTCGTGAATTCGGGCCTATAAGTTTTACATGCAGAAGGTGGCCAAATTTTGGACGGCGTCATGGTCGAAATATGGGCAGCTTGCTTTACCTCTTTGATCAGCACTTCTCGCTCAGTGTGGAAGTCGCGGAATGTGGATGACACAAAGACGCGTACTGTTTTCCAGCCAGATCGTCGTACAACAACCCGCTTCTGCTGACCACGTGATTCAATAGTTCGGTTTACACTCTCCCATTGCTGATCCACCTCGTAAGGTAAACTCCTTGAAGAACCACAACCCATACTGGATATCACTCTACTCCTCTCCCTTGGCTTATGCCGAGTCGAGCTGTAAAGTGTAAAATAATGAAGGTGTAAAACAAGGACAAAAAAAGTTAATTACACTTTTAGCTTAACATCAGATACAGGTAAATTTAATCAGCTCTGTTAGTGCAGCAGTATTAGCAGATTACAAGTAACTGTTACAAAGTAGATTCTATATAATGTTTATTACAAAGGCCTTAAATTTCAACATATCATCGCCGGTCACACGAACCGACGAATCCCTCAGGTTTGTGTAAGAATGACAATTCGAGAAAAATGCGTTTGAAGTTAGCCCATTTTTGACTTATGGTTGCTACACTTTCATTTCTATAATTTCCAATTATTTTTGTAGTACATCAGACTTCAATTCTTGCTCTAACTTGTGAAGTTTTTATCGAATTGTATTGTTAGCAAATAAGCAGAAAATCGTCAAAGAGCTGCATGCATTTTCGGTCTGCAAGGAACGTTGTCATTTTCCATGTGTGTCCATATGTACATACATTCATTGAGCGCTGTCATTGTTAACACATGTATTACATAGTACGCGCACTGTGCGCGCGGTCAATGAACTGTTGAATCTCAAAAACAACACGCAAGTCAATGCGCACTGATTCGTCGGTTCGGTGACCGCGCGTACTACCTAGTACGCGCGGTCACCAAACCGTCGAATCGCCTGATTGTTTAAAGGGAAGGTAAACCCAAAGAGCATTGTGGATTGAGTGAAAGCAGCAACATTAGTAGAACACATCAGTGAAAGTTTGAGGAAAATCGGACAATCGATGCAAAAGTTATGACTTTTTAAAGTTTTGGTGATGGAACTGCTGGATGAGGAGACTACTAGAGGAAATGACGTATGAGTGGACAACGATACAAAGAAAATATAAAGGAAATTCAACAAAAATTCACTTTTCTAGAATTATGAAAGAGCAGTGGACCAACCGCTTTCAGAAAGCAGGGGGAATAATTGCTACCCTTAACATACAGTATGTCAATATCAAGTAGATGGAATTTGTAATTTTCATGAAAAATGGATTTTTGTAGTATTTTCTTTATTATTTTCTTGGTATTGTTGTCCACTCATACGTCATAACCTCTAGTAGTCTCCTCATCCAGCGGCTCCAACACCAAAACTTTAAAAATTCATAACTTTTGCATCGATTGTCCGATTTTCTTCAAACTTTCACTGATGTGTTCTACTAATGTTGTTGCTTTCACTCAATCCACATTGTTCTTGGGGTTTATCTTCCCTTTAACACACGCGTCTATGGGGAAAACATATAATTTTCACAAATGGAATTACATACTTCTACAAAAGTGATAACTACGTAAAAATTACACCGAATTACACACTGAGAATTTCAGAATATGTAGTATGGAATGTCTACTATCGAAATGATTGAAAATCTCAAAATCGAAAATTTGACCCAAAATCGAGTGATTCGTCGGTTCTTGTGACCGGCGACGATATGCTGGAATAAACTTATAAAGGCACCATTTATTGCATTATCAGATCTAGGGACAATATTGTATTTACGAATCCCCTGAAAATGCTTACATTTATGCCAAGTCACTTATGGGAGAAAGTTTGATTAGAAAACAAAATGTGGAACTATACTAACTTGGTTAGGGGGTCTAGACGTTTATCGTGTTTATAGACGTCAATGAACAAGAATCTTCAGCCTATTGAAGGAGGCAGACTTCATACTAGTAATCAGAAGATGAACATCACATTTAATGCAAGCCAATGCCCAATAATGGAATGGTATACATGGTATAGGCCTATGTAGGCCTACTGAAATACTAAACATGCTAAATCATGAAATAGCCCATCGCCGCATCGGCATCATACAACAGGAGCTACATTTCTATAATATGGCTAAACGTCCCCCATGTCCCACATAGATGCAACCCTCTCGCCACTCCACAGCTAATTAAGGCCCTACGGCTAATATCAACAAACACGTACACAAAGAGAGAGGGAAAAAACATCAACTTACGTTTGACACTTCCCTGTATATTTCAGCCTTTATCATGTCACACGGTGTTGTTCGTACGCACGCAGGTAGGTTTGAGCCCTTGGCTACTGCTCTACTCTCCGACAAGCCGCGACCCGATCCGATAAACGCGACCCCCGTGAGCGGCTAGGCGGCGGACGCTATCTCGCTACGCTGAAGTCGAGTGTGCGATGATGACATGGGCCCAAAGAGGTTCTGTGTATAAGTAAGTGGGCCAGAGAAGTGCTCGGTGAGTGCGCTGAATGATGAGAACGGATATGACCAAGAGCAGAATACAGGTGGAATTTGAAGCATCGCGCACGCACGAACGACTCGTCGTCATTGGGAACAGGTGATTGTTGATTCCGCGGTAGTCAGCTGCCAGTCTGATGAATCGATCGTCCCTAAACGAATGATTTTACATAGCCACTGAAACAACTTTCAGTTCTCTTCAGTGCCCGTGACACAAGTCATGAAAATGACACCCTTTTATTGGCTCCTGCTAAGTACTGACTGATAAATCTAGTCATATATTTCCATTTCAACTTAATTCACAAACATTCAGAAATAAATCAGCTTATTATACACAAACCCGTCGTTGCGTGGAAACATTGTATATACATAGAAAGTTGTGTGGAACCTAAAAAAAAAAAAAAAAAAACAAAACAAAACCAGAGCTTTTTAAACAAGGTCCCGCAAAATACAGAATACGCAGATATATATGCAGATAAGTGAAAATAATATATTGCAGAAGGAAGGGCCGAGATGAGAGACAAAAAAAAAAAAAAAAAATTAGTTAAAAGTGGGGAAGGAAGAAAAACAGCGACAGTTGTGAAATTGGATGGGCCTGGATATTCGATATTCAGAGGACAGTACAAGTTTAGCATAACTATATCAGACTATCAGTTATCAATATACGCCATATGTCTTGAGCACAGTGGTGTCTCTTAAAAAAAAAGAGCATAAAAATCTGAAAAAAAGTTCACACTCTTTCACAAAGCAATGACTCCCAAAAGGTCAACGTGATACAACGCAAAACCTTGAACGATGAAGGTATAAATACCATTCACATGATTTCTGATTTTGTGGATAAGAGCTGTTTTAAAATAGTCTCTAATTTGGGGGTTCTCGGGTTCCCGATGGGGGTCCCCGGGAAAGGAGGAGGGCATTTTGGCTACTTTTGTAAAAATATGATATTCTATATGGTTTTCTTCTGTTTTCTGTCTTGTTTTGGGTTTTAAATTTACTCCTGAATTGTTACTTCACCAGAGAATATAGTCACAGTATAATATTATAATATGTGCATTTACAACCAGTGTGAACCGACACCAAGGGTATTGCATGAATCACTAGTACAGATTAATGATGATTAAATTGAAATAGTTTGTTACATTGTCTTTTGGCATCAAAGGGGAAATCCAGTCCAAGAACAAGTTAGTCTGATAAAAAAAAAAGAAAGAGTAAAATCCTTATACTAGTTCAACGGTAAGTCTCTAATTTTGGGGTTCTGGGGTTCCCGATGATCTGGGACCCCCGGGAAAGGAGGGGGCACATGGTGTCTACTTTTATTCAAATATGATACTTTATTACAGTAGAGATAATGCCTGAAAAGTTTTGTGATAAATAATTTGACCACTTGTTTTCAAGAAGATGTAATGTGTAAACAGGCCCTGCCAAATGTGTCACAAACAAAACATTTCAATTCTAAGGCAATTCTGTTTTTAGAGCAAGGAGGAATACTAATTTAATTTAATGGGGGTTCTTGGACCCTTTTAAGGCCCTCAAAGTAGGGCATATTGCAACCCAGTGCACTTATGCATAATTAATGTACTATATCACCCTTATCATAGTACATGTATATCCATAATGCATTTATAACGGCTCCCTCCGGAGGCGTTAAGCGGGACATTAATGATACTCATGTGTGATGTACAAACTTTTTTAATGTATACCACCCTATAATGAAATACCCAGCCAAGCTGCTGACAAGTTGACCATGCGTTTTCAATAAGAAGAAGAAGATTTGAAAATAATTGTGCCCCAATTTTCCCCCTCTTAGTTCCCGGCCCAGCCCCGGATCTGCCATACAATCACATCAATATTTTCAATTTTTGCCTTAAAGATCATACCATTTATGTGTCAAAGCACTTTGATATTTTTTTCATTATTCCAATTCTTTTGAGAGGCTGCATGTATTGCGATGAACTTTGGAGTTGAATAAGGGTAGAACAGTTTTCATTATCGATATCATAAATCCATCAATTTTTTTCGATCAATCATAATATTTAGCTGAAAGACTCAAGCTTCATAACGTCTTTTAACCTGAAACACCTTGTTTAACAGTGAGTTTTGAAGACAAACATTCATGTCTTCTTTTTCTTCTTTTATGGTATATTTATTTTTTCAGTCTTTTTCGCATTGGTGTAAATCGCCTTGAGCATTTTTAACCAGAACGGAAATGGCTCTTGTATGTGTGTATGTATATGTATTATGTATTATAATACAATATTGTGAACGTTCATATCCAGAGAGGTGGTTACATAAATGAAAAGAAACCCCACATGTGATATACGATTTGTCTCCTATTGTATAATTATAGTTCCAGTTATTATTTTCCAATGTTTTAAACGATCTGCGAACACTATCGCCTATATGGATCAGTAGGCCCATTACTTATAAAATACTATATAATACTTCCACCAGTGCCTTCGATATCTTCTTTAATTCGTTGCAAGATGTTATTATTTTTTTTCTTTTCTATAGTACCTACAATTCCATTTTTTGTTCTGTTTCTGAAACTTAACGCTCAATTCCGCCAGCATGCAGGTGCAAATTGTTTGAACTGTGACTTAAAAAGTGCAATTATTGCGAAAGTCAGCGGCGCTGTTTTTTCATGACATGTGACTATTTGCGTTCCTTTGGAAGATTGTTAGTAGTTTTAACATTGCTTCAAAATTATAACGCCTTTCTCTTAGCTCTATTGTGATATACTTGATTTGCTTCTCCATTCCAATCTCTCAGCTGCATTGTAATATTTCCCCCTCTCTCTTTGTCAGCCAAAGCCACCATACCTGCCTGTAATTATCTATTGATTGAAAAGATTTTATTTTCTGCATTTCATATTTTCTTTCAGAATAACAAAAATAACAAAGGCAGGTTCAATTACTCAAATACAATTCTGAAAATTATTGACATATTACATAGTAAGTCATATTTTGTATGTAAAGACAAATGAAACGTTAAATAACATACAAAATGTTTATATGGCCAATAATGACTTAATTCACAGTACAATATATAATATATACATATGATGCAGAGGGCCGCCGTTATAAGCCGTGCTTGAACAGACGGACAGCCAGAGTTAAATTACCATTTTTTATTGTAGTACTTGAACACTAATACAGATGGGCCATGTTAAAGTGCGTGTAAATCCAGTTTTATACAATTACTTAGTAAACAGGAGTGGTGCCTGTGAGTGCGTGTGCAGGTGATGAAGCGCGAAAGTGTTGATGGTCAGCACTTCTAAGAAAATGATTGGATATGTTATAATATGGGCGAAGGGTCAAGCAGCAGAGTAAAAGAGAAGGAAAAGGGGTTGGACCAAATATTGCCTTGTTGTTGAGTATAAGAGGTACATGTTTAATGATTACTGTACCGTATGATATTGTGCCAAGAAATATTTCTTTGTATTTGCCTTAAAGGAATAGAGAGATGTGCACTGTTTTATGTGGAGAGGGAGTGAATTCCAAATATCAGGCCCGTTATGCCGAATTGATTTTTGAGCTAATAGGAGTTTAGGGTTATTCAAATGGAAATCATTACGATGGCGCGTGGGGTAAGCATGGACATCCCTGTTAAGGGAAAATGCGTTGTGGAAGAGTGGGAGTAGATTTTGCGTGTATTTGAACATAAATATTGCTGTTTGAAATTTGTGTATATCGTCAACTTTAAGAACTTTTAGTCTAAGGAATAATGGATCAGTATGTTCTAGATAATGTGAGTTGGTACATATTCTTATTGCCTTTTTCTGTAAAAGAAAAATTACATTTACTTTGGTTTTATTACAGTTTCCCCAGACAACATTACAATAATTAATGTACGGTAAGATTAATGCATTGTACAACATAATGAGTACTTTTTCCGTTACAAAATATTTTAATCTCCGAAGTATTCCAATGGCTTTGGATATTAATGTGGTTATATTGTCAATGTGGTTATTCCAATTCAAGTTGGAGTCAAGGGTTACCCCTAAGAACTTGGTTGATTTTTTTTCAATAATGGGCATACCATCAATAATAATGTTATTAGGCATTATCGGTTGCAAATGTGAAGTATTGAAGTTTATAAAACACGTTTTATCTATATTTAGTGATAATTTATTGCATTTGAACCATGTAGAAATTTTTGCACGCTCAGAATTAAGTATATCAACTAGTGTGTTTAAACAGTTGTGAGAGTAGAAGACACTGGTATCGTCCGCGAATAATACATAGGTGAGAAGGGTTGAGGAATTTATGATATCGTTGATATATATAAGAAAAAGTAGAGGTCCTAAAATGGATCCCTGTGGTACACCGCAAGTAATATATGACTTAAACGAGGTACTTGAATGAAATGCTACGTATTGCTGACGTTGGGATAAATAATCTCGGAACCAGGAAAGAACTATTCCTCTTATGCCATAATTATGTAGCTTTTTTAATAAAATTCCATGGTCTATTGTATCAAAGGCCTTGCTCAGGTCCATAAAAACTCCTACCACGTGCTGTTTGTTCGCAATAGAATCGATAATTTTGTCATAAGTTTGAATGATTGCAAAATCTGTAGAAAAGCCTTTGCGAAAGCCAAATTGGTTAGGATTTAAAATGTGGTTATCAACCAGGAACTTATACAAACGTTCATGTGCAATCTTTTCAAGGATTTTGGAAATGACGGGCAATAATGAAATTGGACGATAATTCTTTATTTGGGACGCATCATCTTTTTTGTGAATAGGGATTACTTTCGCAATCTTTAAAGAATTTGGGAAGATCCCAGTAGATAATGATAAGTTACAAATATGTACTATGGGGGTTACTAAAAAATGTATTATTTGTTTTAGTAAATGCATACTTAATCCATCGTGGCCACAAGATCTACTCGACTTAAAAGATCGAACAATATTCAGTATTTCATTTTCATTCGTGGGAGTAAAGAATAAAGAATTATTATTACTTTCTGGAAGGTAATCTGTAAAATTTCCAGCGTTTGGAAGTATTGTTGAGGCGAGATTGGGGCCTATGTTGGTAAAGAACTTATTAAAACAATTTGCAATGATTTCAGGGTCGTTAATATCTTGGTCATTTTCGGAAATAACGGTCGGGAGTTCTTTCTTTTTATTCTTAATAAGGTCATTGATAGTTCGCCACAGTTTGGTTTTACTGTCCTTATTTGATTCTAGTATGTCTGAATAATATCGCTTTCGAGATGCCCGGATTAATGTGGTTAATGTATTTCGATATGTTCTGTATTTTGCTTTGTTCTGTGGTGTTGGTTTACGTAAGGACATTTTATATAAGCGATTACGGGTGAGTATAGAACGCATTAGCCCTTTGGTAATCCATGGTTGTTTTGTTTTTGCGCGATTGTTCTTATTAACTAAGGGAATACGATTATTATAATAATAAAGAAATTTATGCAAAAACATTTCGTAAGATAAATTCGCGTCATTGACCGAAGTCACATCTTGCCATTGTTCGCGTGATAAATCAGATATTAATGAATTAATATTTTCGTGAGATTCTTTTCTTCGCGTTCTATAGCATTTTTGTTTTGGTTGAACGTTTCCAATCTGCTCGTGAATGGTAAATATTGGAAGATGATCAGATATATCTGAATAAAGTATGCCATTAGTATAGTTTTTATCAATAATGTTAGAGAAGATGTTGTCGATTAAAGTCTCAGTTGACGTGGTGTTACAGATTCTCGTAGGTTTATTAATGTGAGGATAAAGACTACTTAATGATAATGTGTTATGAAATCTAGAAGAATTATGGTTTGTCGTACTTAGTAAATCAATATTATAATCCCCCATTAAGAACAAACTTTTATTTTCATGAATAATTGTATTTGAAAAAATTTCAATGCTGTCTAGAAATAAATCTATTTCGTTATTTGGTGGTCTATAGATGATACCTATAATAATATTTTTAGTTTTATCATTTATAATTTCGACGAATAAGCTTTCAACACCATTGATGGATAAGTCAGGTCGGAGTTTGTAACGAAGTTGATTATGTATATACAAGGCTACTCCACCTCCTCTTCCAGTCCTTCTATCTGCACGAATCATATCATAATTTTGAATACTAAACATATTTGGGGAGACATAATGCAACCAAGTTTCAGAAATTCCTATTACGGAAAAGGCAAAATGGTGAAGAGAGTTTAAGAGCGTTTCGATTGATTCAAAGTTCTTATTCAAGCTTCGTGAATTGATATGAATGAGGCTGAAGTATTTATCTATGGAAAAACTGTGAACAGATCGACTGTCATTTCCAGTTTGGGGGCAAAATTCGGAATTGAATTCGTCAATTGTGAAGTATTCACTATGATGATCTGTTAAATATTGGTCCTCAGCTTCGTGTGCAGGTTCGTTATTCATTATTCAAAGGAGAACACGACGGAAGAAATGGAGGCCATTGAACACAGACGCGCGTCGTACTGTGGGTGAGTGCAAGTGAGTGAGTGGAAGGTTGCCTATTGTGTGTGTGCATCTCGCATCTATCGTACTGCATTTTTTTTTTTACTTTTTCAAGCAGAGTCCCCTTAATTGTCAGTCACGCCAAGTTCAAACACAGCACAGAATTCATTAGGGAGTTTTCGATTGGGTGAACGAGAAGGTATGGAAGCCTGTAAGGGACGTCGCAAACATCCCGCAATTTAAGTCGGAATTTACAAATAATTCACAAATAATTGTGAAATATTTGTGAATTTGTCTTAGATTTCACAAATAATATACAAGTATTTCACAAAAAATTGTGAATTTTTTTCACAATTATTTGTGAATAAATTCAGAAATAAATCGGAAAAAATTTCACAACTATTTCACAAATATTTGTGAATATATTCACAATTTATAGCGCACTTCGTCGCGAATTTCGTCGCGAATTTTTTTTCCAACAGCTTAGGCATTCGGCGGTTCGGTCCATGTTTCTGATCTTTGCTGGTACATTACACCTGTATATGCTTCTAACAGAAACACATTAGTCGGTAGTCTTTCTCTCTCTCTCATACACTCACACACACACACACACACACACGCATATACTTCTTTGTTTCTCTCCTCTCTCTTCCGGCATGACAGCGACTTAGTGTAGGGATTTGTTCAGGGTTTTTGTTTCGGATAAGTTAGGTTATAGGTCTTTTTGTCTTAGTTTCTTTGTTTCATCCATTTTCAATGTTTATCAGTCAATCGATCATATAAATTTCTTGTATTACGTGTGGGGGAATGCCCCCTACAAGCTCAGCTTTTTAGCATTCCTCCCCATTTCCAACATGTTTCTATATACCTACAAGTTTTCTATAAATTTATCCTTTACTTTGTATAATGAAATGTATGCACTGTATTCAATTTTTGTAATATATCTATATGTTTTTGTTGGAAATGAAATATAAATGAATGAAAAAAAAAACGGTAGAAGTGGTTAGAAATGTCCCTACCGGACTACAGACGAATCTCAGAATGTATCGAGAGATACAGTTTCTAGCCCAACCATAGTTTCATTCTATACTTTACAAGCAAGGAACTTGTGAGATGTCTAGAATTCTATTTTTCTCACGAAGTCAGTGTAATTTCTTTTATTCCAGTCTACTCTACAATGACACCATTATGTATAGTCTAGTCTGTATCATATACAAAGACAAATACACAGACATAAGTAAACGCACACACACACACACACACACACATGCACAAATAAACCACCTCAAATACAAAACAAAAATCAGTGTGACTGCAAACCCAGCATTTACACCTGTATGCACAATGAGTCCTGTCACAAAGACATACAACAAATCAGTCAATCCCTTAGAATTCGACACTGCATGAAAATCACATCATATAGATATCACTCTGGAAAAATAAAAATTATTTTGGCATCTTGCATTTAATATAACAGCTCAGCATTCTATGAACAATACACAAAAAAGGTATACAAGAATTCCACTGTTGATCAAGAATAATATAATTTGATATAACTGGTAAAACAAAACAAAACAGAGACATAGTAACACTGGCCACAGTCACACTTGATGGTATCAATGAAAGTGTATTTTTTTTTTAATGCTGTAGCTTTCTGATTGCAATGAGATCACTTGTTGGAGTTTGTTTGATAGCATTTTTATTCCCCATTTCAAATCGATAAGAAACACACTGCTAGAACATTACATAAATCATACATGAATCAAGATTATTAAAAAAATGAATGGAATGCCCACTTCAAATTCATTATTGTCATATGATTCCATTCTTTCATGGTGTCTAGTACTGTAGGCCCTACACTTAAAAGCTGAAAAAAACATAAAAACTGATGTTTAACATGTATTGCACAAAAATAATACATATTTCATTCCATCCCCTTAATAATTTGAAACAATCAAATTGATTTTTTTTCAGTCAATATGTGCAGTATATACTATTCACACTCAAACACCATTTACTCTCACCTTATTATGTTAACAATTAGCTACATACAATGTATCCACGCACGGTTTCATGACATTTGCTTCTGCAATAATTGCTCTCATGAAATGTCTGCACATGAAGCCAAATATTATTAACCCTAACCTTAATCCTAATCGTCGAATCAAACTAATTAAACCTAAATTCCTATCACAATTATCCCTAACCCTAACTCCTTGGAGAAAAAACAAACAAACTGCAGTAACTGTCGCAGTCACATTTGTATCGCCATCCATGCTTAATCTGTCAAATTACACAATAAACATATAAGCCCTAATTGCTCATAAAATTCACAAGCCTAACTGCATACTAAAATCATTAAGGAGATCAAACGTTATCTAATTTCACATCGAATAGATAAATACTTTCAATAACTTACTGGTACTATAAAATTTATTCTAATTCAAAGAATAACAAAAACAGCCTATGCAGTGTAAATGCATGTCAACCTTCGTTCACCCTCAATATTATCATCACCCGTGCAGCTAAACAAAAATCCTAATACGCCATACACCTCACAATTAGTCCCCATACTATCTTTCCCCATGCAGATTCTTTGGCATGCCCACAGAAATACCCTCCAAACAAAATAGTCCGCTTTCGACCACACCTGTCAATAATCAGCAAAGTACCAAACATACATTGTAAAGGAAAGACACCTGAAATGCACCCTCCTTGAAACTGAGCAGAGCCTGCATGCTTCCCTGCAATGTTTTCTTGTTGCTAATACAATTTGTAACTACACATACCACAGAAATATGCAAGCTATAATTCTCCGTCAAAGGAAAAGTGCATTCCAGCATATCCCCCCTCCCAAACATGGTGTCACCCTAGCAACGCCTTACAGACACGGTCACATGTAGAACTAGAACTATCACTCAATGTGATTAATACCCCACCTAACACTGAGGAAGTTTGCTCAACTTTGTATGCTTTTTATTAAAGAAAAAAAAAGTTACCATAGCAATGTATTGTTCAATACTGAATTGTTCAACTATGGCCACATGTATCACATGCATCATAGTCAAGTGCTCAAAACCTGGGGAAGCAAGACAAGTAAATTGGCAGTTTCTGTGATTTTCATTAAACAAAATCACTGCTAACATGGCAACATAATGTTCGACATTAACAAAAATTGAACTTCGCACAACTATATTATATACCATAGCCGTCACATGTGCCAAATTTCAAGTCAAATGCTCAAAAGCTGATGGAGTAACCTGAAATAATTTTATCCCATGATTTTCATTCAAAATATGCTGCTACCAAGGCAACACATTATTCAACAATGATGAAATATTAAGTTTGTACATCTACGTACAAAAGCGGTCACATGTGCCAAATTTCAAGCTACGTGTGTGTATATATCAATACTCAAAGACAAAGGTAGTTAGCTGAATCTACAATATTTTAGTGTGCTTTTTAGTGAAAACATACCGTTACCATGGCAATGCATTGTTTAACAATAATGAAAGATTGAGTTTGCACACCTTTGTACTATAGCGGTCAAATGTGACAAATTTCAAGCTAAATGCTAAAAGACTGAGGGAGTCAGCTGAATCCACATTATTTTTGTATGATTTTCATTAAGAATATGCTGGTACACGTACCATGGCAACACATTACCCAACAATGACGAAAGATTAAGTTTGCACATCTATGTACCATAGCGATCGCAAGTACCAAATTTCAAGCTAAGTGCTGAAAGACCTAAGGAGACATCTGATCCACATTATTTTTGTATGATTTTTCATTCAAAATACGCTGTTATCATGGCAACGCATGGTTCAACAATGACGAAAGATTACGTTTGCACATTTACATACCATAGCAGTCACATGTGTCAAATTTCAAGTCATATGCTCAAAGACCGAGGGAGTTAGCAGAATCCATAATATTTTCGTATTCTTTTTAGTGAAAAATGCTGCTACCATGGAAATGCATTGTTCAACATCAGCAGAAGATGTGTTCTGCACATCTGCATACTGTAGTGGTCACATGTGCCAAAATTCAAGTCAATTGCTCAAAAACTCAGGGAGTTGTAGGTCGATCAACCCACAATTTTTTTTTTTTAATGATTGGTATAAAAAACTGCTGTTGCCATGGCAACAGATTTATTCACAAACAAACAAGAGTCTCCAGCACAACTACACATTACATTGATCATATATCCAAAATTTCAACCGACCGTCTGACACTGACCGCATAACTGACCGCCCGACCATCTGACCTCAGAGTGATTCCTAGGGATATATACCCCTATACACACATTGTGTGGGTGGACGTACAATTACATCAGAGATAAAGAGGGACAAGATCACTACCAGGGTATTTCTTTGCCCATATAGTAACAAGCTTACCTGGAATAGCTGTTATTGCTATAGCTTACTTCCATTAGTTCTCTTTTGCAAACATATATTTGTTTTCTGCCTCCAATTCTCAAAGGAAAACCTGTCAGCATCTCCTTGGGCACTGCCTCGCAAGAAACTTCAGCACAGCTTGTTATGTATTCAATATGCAGGCTTTTGATGACACAATGTAGACCTATGCATCATGTGCCAAGTCCTCACTCACATAATTGCTAGCTATTTTCAGTTTCTCTTTACATTTTCCACCTCCAGGAAAGTAATTACTGGCACAATTTATTATGATTTCGCTATGCAGGCTTCAGATGACACTACGTGGGTTAATATCTCTATCAGGGATACATGTGTCAATACCTCACTTATCTCTAATTCTGTTTTTAGTTTCTCTGTACACGTCACCATCTTATCTACATACATGGATTCATCTGAATTTTACTTCACTTTCCTTGTGGAGTACAAGATGACAAGCCTGTGACCTATGCTGCCTGTCAGACTTTGATGGAAATATATCAAGAGGGCACATTGATGAGATGCCTGCTTCCAGTTGGTCAGTGTTCTCATCTTTGGTGGGTTTCAGCATTTGGATGATCTGAAAATGGATTTAATGGCTTTGAAGTTAAGTCTGGCTGGGCTGTGGAATTAATGGCTGTGAAATAAGATATATGTATCAACTACATACCTAATCAGTACATTTTTCTGCACAATTCATTAACAAAAAAAAAAAAAAAACACCTTACTTTTTCATAAGAAGTTGCAGGTTGTGAGATAGGGTATTGTGAGATAGATACGTGACCAGGAGTCCATATGGCTTATCACCACAACAGACAGGAATTTAGCTCCAGGCTTAGTATGCTCCTGTGCAGATTATCATCACAAATACAAGGATCAATTGCTTGGAAATTTGAATTGAAATAATGATTGATAATATTAACATTAACATTAACAATGCTACTATTTACAATAGCAGTGACAATAAACACAAAATGAAAGGCTGAAAAGGAGACATCCATACTTCTTTGAAATTGTAGTTATTGGCATCTTCATCGTTATCTGAAATGCACGTCATCTTGCCCTAACCTCAGTGTGGTATGTATGTCCAGAAAACTCATCAGATTAGCTCTGAACATTTCGTTCAGTGTTTAAGACTTATTTGATGTAACAATATGATCCTCTAATGGTAGTCACACCATCAGAGTTTCTAAGAAGCATTCCATCACTTACATCAATAAAATGGCTCTATTCCTGAAAATAAAAATGAATTACTTTGTCCCTAACTCTTTTATGTTATATACATTCATGACTGCATTCTTGTTTTAAGTTTATGTAGATGTACATGTACAAAACAAAATGTTATGTTTTTTACTTACCCATACACTGTAGCTTCTCAAGGTGATAACTTGGTCAAGCATTTCATCACAAGTCTTCATTCTGTCCAGGTATGTCATGACTGCACCTCACTGGTCTCTCCAAGGAAGTTCTTCAAAGAGACATGCTCTCCAGTCAAGAGCATTTCCTGAGTGTGCAGATCATCCACTTTCAGGTCATCCATTACCATCTGAGGGGGAAGAGTAGACCACAGACAACTTCTGTTATACAATGTATGATAAGTCTTTATACAGATTAGTTTGCATTCACTAGCGGGATTATGAATAGATGATATGTGTGTTAGTTAAATAGTTCAATTTAACTAACACACATAGTTCAGGGATTCAATAACTGTCATCACACACTAATGATTGATGATAGGAGGCATTTGATAGAATGAAATTTCGCATCACATGCTATAAAAGAAAACTGAAGTTGACAATTTGTGATGCCCACAGAAAAAGAAAAGCATGTTTGAATAAAGTTGCACAATGTACAGTGTAGGTGGGTGTCATCTAGCTACTTCTGGCTATCAGCCGTGCATCTTTGTTTGAGCAAAAATGGATGGCCCACTGATGGCTGATGTCACCATTTTCCATTGACTTCTGTGTTAAACTCACAATTGACTCGAAGTTTTTGTTCCATTGCACAGCTCTGATGTCACAATTAAGTTATAAACAAGCATTTCCCGTGTGTAATTACGTACAAGCGCGATCATAAACAAGCACTAGCTCGTAGATCTTTTGTCCCTCATTTTTTTACACGACTTCAACTGATCAGCTTCGTGTACAAAGATACAGTACACGGTGACTGCAGGTGTGCAGCTGCTCATCTTTCATGGAAAATGGTTGCCATTTCTGTGTAAATTCAAGAATCTACGTGTGGACCACATCTGTTGACGTTTGATGTGTTGTACGTTAAACAAAAAGATCTATCCCTCTTGTATGATCTTTACTCAGGCAATGGAACAAGAATTTGCACTCAGTGAAATTGAAAGATGAGGCGCGCACCCATTGCAACTTGGCTTCGCCTCGTCAAATAGAGCGCCTCTGTCTTTCACCTCGTGCGAAATCTTGTATCGCACTCATGACCATTCACTATTTATGTAGAGAGTGGTTTTACATGTATTCTACTAATGTTAGACAGTGATACAAATTAAATAAACTAGACGTAACGTTAGCAAGGTTAGTATTATGCCTGAAGAGTCTGCAAACTGGGACGATTGCAATTTGAATGAGATCTAAATTTTAATGTTTAGGCCCTACTAAAAATTTATAGCTGAATACCAGTACTGACAACTATTATTTTACTGTTATATTTTGAAAGTTTGTATATTAGATCTAAGCTAATTAGCTTATACCAATCGAGTATTATGGGGCTTCAATTCCCTGTTCCTTGACTTTGACAAGACAAGTAAAGTTGGGAGGATTCTGGCTAGCCAGATCGTTATCGGCCTACACCATGCACCAACACTCGGCAACAGTAGGGTCCTACACGAAAAGCTATGATTGGTACTAACATTACAGTCTACACGTAACAACATTCATCCACCATAATATCGGTGTGCAGTGAAAGCGGATTCATACCTGTGAAATACTCCTTTCTCACGTTTTTCGTCAACATAACGACACGTACAGTTGATGAATTAGCAGCTAATATGAATTCCTCCTTCCGTCGAGTGTTGTTGCGTCCTTCCGTCGACTGTCGAACAGGTTCGTCTAGTTACGTACATTCGACGTGAATAACATACCCCTCAGGACAGTAAAAAGAAATTCGCGATAACTATGGGAGGATTTCGCAATAAGTTGTGAAGTATTTGTGAAAAAATTGTGAAATATTTGTGAATATTTTGTAAATTTATTGCGAAAGAATTGTGAAATATTTGTGAATCTTGTGCAAAGAGGAATTTTGTGAAATAATTGTGAATTATTTGTGAACATATTGTGAAATATTTGTGAATTTTTGGTGAACTTTCAGCACACAGTCGTTTTACTTTGGCCCTTAGAAGCCACCATAAGAAGGACGTGCCGCCGAGCGCAACCGTACGTCAAGGCGGCACGTCTGTACGTTGACCCGCTGCTAAAACACATTTCGATTTCGGGCGCCGGCGTCACGTCTCGTGCGTGGCGTGTGCAGGAGGCAACCTGTGCCTTGCGTGCATAGGATATACTAGTATGCGGAATTTGCGACTCGTTTCTGTACTTGCAGAGACTCCAACTCTCCCGTTTTCGACGGGAGATCTCCCGCCGAAAACCCATTTTTGCAAAATCTCTCGTTCTCCCGTTTGAGATCTAATTTCTCCCGCCCTGGCTCTTTGTCTCCCTGTGGAAGGGATTTCTTACTTATTTCTATCGTATGTTGAAAAAATAAGCCTTAGATAGCACAAGAGAGCATCTAGAACCCTAGGAACTTCGCGCTTCGCACACATCAAGTTGGAGTCTCCCGTTTGCTAGGGGTTTCAGGCGGGAGAATCTCCATATCAGAAGGTGCTTTGGGTTGGAGTCTCTGTACTTGTAATATTTATTTTGTCTTTGACTAGATGCGTATCCTGGGAGGAATTATGTGGATTTTAAAACATGATGCATGGTAAGACTACTAGGCAAATGCACTGCTGCACTAGCTAGGCCAAAAGCACCAAGATCTGTTTGCGTAAAGCATTAGGCCCTACGTTTAAATGCATGTGTGGGACTACGGTAGGCAGTTGCCAATTGCGAAACAGTGAAAACGGACAAATAAAGTAGGTACCAGAGGCTGTAGTTTGTATGTCAGCTCTGCTGCTGTGACGTATCAAGATCATAAGCTTTCATGTAATTAGAATATAAATATTTTCTCGAAAGAAAAAGGAAAACAGGTGAACTGAGCACGGATTTCCCGAGAGTCATCGTGCTCTTCCGCACGATACCCGAGAGGAGTGTGACGTCATAGCAAGGTGGGTTGAGCGCAGCGCAACCGATTTGGGTGGACGGTGATAACCGGGGTTAACGCGTTCGAAATTTGTGCGATGAGCCGAGGGTCGACACTCGCGCATGCGCAGTACGTAAAAACTACGTCATAACAGGGTGACGCCTGGCTCAACGTGCAAATCGAAAAGTCCCTATTTACTTCTATTGTACAACGAATTTATTTCAAACCATAATGTTCCCATATCAGTGACACCTGGAGGTCGAGTATCGAGATCTCGAGTTCAAGATTTATGTGTTGTGCGTTGTGTCAGTCCAAGTGGGCTTTATTTTCCTAGGTCTTGGCTTTACCAGAAAGCACTGACTTGAATGTCTTACAAATATAGTGTCTCTCTTATCTGTGCAGACTGCTGAAAAGACGACTCCACAGTGAGATGTGTTTTCCCCCCATATTTCTGACTTTAATTCCTCGCAGGAATCTGCCAAAACTCCAGCAAGAAGCTTTTCTTTCTCTGCTTGAAGAGCGGGCTATTATAAGAGAAGGGAATAGAAGAAAAGAGCGGGGAAATTGAGCATTAACGGAGGCAGTTGACTCTTGTTTCAAGTGCCTGGCATGCTCAATAACAGCAAGAGATTATACCAGATTCATCAATAATAATCATCCAGTTTACATTATTTTGTTTCGTTCGGGCAAGTCAGCTTTGAAGGCTTTCTTTTATGAAAACCCCTGGCTATAATAGGAGATGGAAACGAATATTTTGTTTTGCATTTCATCAGGAACGGCTGACACTTCTTTCCTCATCATACACGTTAGAGACTTTTATCTTATGGAGACCCGATCAATGAAATTGATCAACAAAATCTGGAAAACTTAAAAACGAATTCCAAAATCATGAAGACAATCCCATGCAGAGAGATTCAGTATACCGCATGGCTTGCAAGGTAAAATAAGCTATACCTGAAGTCTTAGAAGCTTTCCTCATGGCATCAGAGTCGGTATGATTGCTCGCTGATGTGGCATGTATGTTTTTATCATTGACTGGGTGTTGATTTGTCAGGGATTTATGACATTGTGACTCTGAAATTTGGGCGAGGTGGAGCTGGATGGCCTGCCTTATTGCATCGCCGTCCGGCGATTTTGGCTTGAGGTGCAATCTCTGACATCTTCTCTCCATCCAACGAACACGCCGCAGTCTCTGAGTCGACAAATCGGCCTGATCCTCCGCGTCATATTGAGGAACAGTTACTTTGTCACCCATTGCAGCGAAGGCCTGAATGGCTTGGGCGATTTCGGCTTGGTGGTCGGAGACCGGCCCGAGGGCAAGCCGTTCGTGTCGCAATGCCATCCTTTTAGCTCGGCGATCTCTTTGAGCTGACATCATGCAAGTGTTATCTGACTATACAGTTCAGAATCACTCGATGGAAGCACAAATCGCAAGGTTTCAAGATAATCTGCACTATGAAAGAACCGAGAGGAGCAGGAGAGTACCAAAAGTGTGTACTTTCAAGCACGATAGATCATTAGTGAATGATGTTTGTTGTGCACTGTGTGCCAGGGAGATGGTATCCAGACAACGCGCGAGCCAATCAAAGTAGCACATTCTTACGCACCTGCTTGCTGGGTCACAGGCGCAGGCGCAAAGCGTTATTTCGTCATCAGCGCTATTTGTAGGTGCGCGCACCAAGTGCCAAGTTTCATGCGCGCTGGATTCTTGTCTGTAAAGAAGGCCCTCTACTGTGTTAGCCAATACATATCGCCTGCATACAAATGTATGTTTTATGCACCTGTTTTTGTTTCATTGTTTTCAACTGTATGATAATCAGTGTTCACGTTTACACTTGAATTTGCAATTTGCAATACCTTTCGAATGTCATTTTGCCTAAAATGTACGTAATTGTCTAGCTTCTTTTTGATCTTGCCAATCATTTTACTGTCAGTACTGATATTATAGCAATGTTCTGATACCAAATAATATTGTTCTCTTTAAGACCTCCAATAAGCGTTTGTTTTGATATTCTTTACAGTGACATCAATGTATTCAAATTTTCCCTTAAAATTCATATATCTCAGGTGTGAAAACAATATTTGTTTTTCATTATTAATACTCTTTCGATGTATAGGCTGCATTTATTGCGATGAACTTTGGAGCTGCATAAAGAAAGAACAGTCTTCAATATCGATATTATAAAAAAAACACCAGTTTTTCTATCAATTGTTTTATATACAATATTGTGAACGTACATATCCAGCGAGACGGTTTATAGATTAGAAAACCCATGTAATATATGATTTGTTCCCGAATGCATATATAGCTCCATTTATTCTTTTGCACCGCTTTAAACAATCTGTGAACACTACTTCTTCCACCAGTGCCTTCGACATCTTTTTTGAATTCCTTGTGGGTTGTTATTTTGTATACATTTTTTCGTCTGTGAAAGACTTCGTCCTTTATTTATTTTTCTGTTTTTAACACTTAACGCTTGATTCTAACAGATTACAAGCTTTCCTATAATCTATAAAATGCGGGAGAAAAAAAGTGCAATTATTGTGGAAGTCATGCAGCGGCGCCGTTTTTTCATGACATGTGTGACTGTTTGCGTTCCTTTGCAAGATTGTTAGTAGTTTTTACATTGCTTCAAAATTATAAACGCCTTTCTCTTAGCTCTATTGTGATATACATGATTTGCTTCTCCATTCCAATCTCTCAGCTGCATTGTAATATTTCCCCCTCTCTCTTTGTCAGCCAAAGCCTACACCATACCTGCCTGTAATTATCTATCGTACTGCATTTTTTCCCTACTTTTTCAAGCAGAGTCCCCTTAATTGTCAGTCACGCCAAGTTCAAACACAGCACAGAATTCATTTACTTCTATTGTACAACGAATTTATTTCAAACCATAATGTTCCCATATCAGTGACACCTGGAGGTCGAGTATCGAGATCTCGAGTTCAAGATTTATGTGTTGTGCGTTGTGTCAGTCCAAGTGGGCTTTATTTTCCTAGGTCTTGGCTTTACCAGAAAGCACTGACTTGAATGTCTTACAAATATAGTGTCTCTCTTATCTGTGCAGACTGCTGAAAAGACGACTCCACAGTGAGATGTGTTTTTCCCCCATATTTCTGACTTTAATTCCTCGCAGGAATCTGCCAAAACTCCAGCAAGAAGAAGCTTTTCTTTCTCGGCTTGAAGAGCGGGCTATTATGAGAGAAGGGAATAGAAGAAAAGATCAGGGAAATTTAGCATTAATACAAAGGCGGTTGACTCTTGTTTCAAGTGCCTGCCATGCTCAATAACAGCAAGAGATTATATCAGATTCATCAATAATAATCATCCAGTTTACATTATTTTGTTTCGTTCGGGCAAGTCAGCTTTGAAGGCTTTCTTTTATGAAAACCACTGGCTATAATAGGAGATGGAAACGAATATTTTGTTTTGCATTTCATCAGGAACGGCTGACACTTCTTTCCTCATCATACACGTTAGAGACCTTTATCTTATGGAGACTCGATCAATGAAATTGATCAACAAAATCTGGAAAACTTAAAAACGAATTCCAAAATCATGAAGACAATCCCATGCAGAGAGATTCAGTATACCGCATGGCTTGCAAGGTAAAATAAGCTATACCTGAAGTCTTAGCAGCTTTCCTCATGACCCACTGATCATCAGAGTCGGCATGATTGCTCGCTGATGTAGCAGGTATGTTTTTATCATTGACTGGGTGTTGATTTGTCAGGGATTTATGACATTGTGACTCTGAAATTTGGGCGAGGTGGAGCTGGATGGCCTGCCTTATTGCATCGCCGTCCGGCGATTTTGGCTTGAGGTGCAATCTCTGACATCTTCTCTCCATCCAACGAACACGCCGCAGTCTTTGAGTCGACAAATCGGCCTGATCCTCCGCGTCATATTGAGGAACAGTTACTATGTCACCCATTGCAGCGAAGGCCTGAATGGCTTGGGCGATTTCGGCTTGGTGGTCGGAGACCGGCCCGAGGGCAAGCCGTTCGTGTCGCAATGCCATCCTTTTAGCTCGGCGATCTCTTTGAGCTGACATCATGCAAGTATTATCTGACTATACAGTTCAGAATCACTCGATGGAAGCACAAATCGCAAGGTTTCAAGATAATCTGCACTATGAAAGAACCGAGAGGAGCAGGAGAGTACCAAAAGTGTGTACTTTCAAGCACGGTAGATCATTAGTGAATGATGTTTGTTGTGCACTGTGTGCCAGGGAGATGGTATCCAGACAACGCGCGAGCCAATCAAAATAGCACATTCTTGCGCACCTGCTTGCTGGGTCACAGGCGCAGGCGCAAAGCATTATTTCGTCATCAGCGCTATCTGTAGGTGCGCGCACCAAGTGCCAAGTTTCATGCGCGCTGGATTCTTGTCTGTAAAGAAGGCCCTCTACTGTGTTAGCCAATACACATCGCCTGCATGCAAATGTATGTTTTATGCACCTGTTTTTGTTTCTTTGTTTTCAACTGTATGATAATCAGTGTTCACGTTTACACTTGAATTTGCAATTTGCAATACCTTTCAAATGTCATTTTGCCTAAAATGTACGTAATTGTCTGGCTTCTTTTTGATCTTGCCAATCATGTACTGTCAGTACTGATATTATAGCAATGTTCTGATACCAAATAATATTGTTCTCTTTAAAAGAAAACTGTACTGACATTTCTAATTGTCCGATAATTCTAATCAACATTTTTTTGATGCCTACTACTGGAAAGAGAGGATTGTAAAACCCAGGATAAGCCTGTAATGATTTTTTGAAAAAAAATGAAAACGAGCAAGCCATGGAACGATCCACGCAATTTGGCCTACGTCACAGGTGCTCTTTGTGCACAACTCCGACATTAGCAAGACGAACTACATAATGCCAATTTACTGATGAAATCTCACACGAAGCACTCCAAAAGCTGTTATTTAGTATGATTGCAATATGGCGCTATAATAAATATGTTAAACAATATCTATTAATCTTCAAAAGCAAGCTCTTCAACAGCTTTTTATTTAGATAAAACTTGTGGGGAAATTCCAGATATGCAAAATGAAATTGGCATCGTTATCCGAACGTGCTGCCCATAGAAGACCGTGTGTAAGTAACGTTACGCATTGATGATCATGATGATCGAGAGCGATGGTTCGCCAGTTCAAACTATCTAACGTAGATGAGGGCTGAGTGAATCTCGAAAATCCAAATGTAGATAGACTCTGTTCAACGGCACGCACGATTTACGCTTAGTGAGATGAAAACGGTACCCAGTACACATAGACTCTGAAATACTAGAACTAGGACTAGGACTACTGAGCAGTCAAGGAGTAGGTTCTACGTGGCAGTCCAAGTTCTGATGAGTACTAGTAGGCCCTACACTCACTCACCGTCGACATTGCAGCTGTAGGCCCTATGTGCACAGCGCTAAAGCACAGCGTAACGTTACATACCCTGCTGCCAGAACTTGAAGAAAGTCCAGACGAAAGTCGAGTCCAGACCCCAGATCTAGATCTGGACCCTTGTCCTGCAGGCACTGTTGTTCCTGTGCTGAATTTTTCAGGTAAGGTATCTGCTTTATGGATTTCCGATGTTTTGTAGTCGAGTAAATCTCATAGTGGTGTTCTTTACACCAAGGACTAATGTTAGATCTAACAGTTTGTTTCAGTAGGCCTACTCGTACTAGGACCCATATCTCGGAAGAGTGGCCTGACCACGTAGATTCTAACACAGTGTCGCCGCTTCGCGATCCCAGCGCTGGTGTAGGTATAGTGCTAGCGTACTTCCGTATCCGTGTAGATATCTCAAAATTCACCTTGCCAAATGGCACCAAATTCACAGGAAGTACTTTATGATTCATTTCCAACAGCTCACATTAATTTGAAACAAATCACTTGTCGGGAAGCGTAAATGTAGATGTCGACTTTCCTGTCGGCGTCGCTAAAAATAATCTGCTCTACGACTAACATGAGTGATAGCGGCCAGGCCCCGCCCCTACCTAAGAGTGTCTATCTGCTGCGCACGCACAGACTGAAGTTAGCCATTTGATATCATGAGACAAATCTTTCAAGTAATCGGGGGAAATAAATAAATTTACAAATTATTTGTGGTAAGTTGAATGAAAAATGTAGTTCCTATATCACACAAGTCGCAAAAATCATTACACTTTTGAGTTTAGTTCTCGCGTAAATTCCCCGTTCGCACAGTACTAGTCGGCTAACTTCAGTTCTAGATTGTGCATCTTGCGTTCGCCAAGACCTCTCGCGAAGAGTGATTTTTTTTTGAGTGACGACTTGAAAGTCGGCATCAATATTGGTACTTCTCGATTACAGATTTCTTTCAAATATAATGTTGATTTTATGAATATTATGAACGATATTTGTCGAAACGGTGCATTCCACAATAAGGATTGCATCATCATGGGTGATTTCAATATAAATCTTTTGTCAAGCAGTAATGCTGCCTGTGATAACTTCCTTGATAACATTTTACAAGCCTCATTTCTGCCTCTTATTTCTAAACCAACAAGAATTACTGGTCATTCTGCTACTCTTATTGATAACATTTTTGCGAACCTAAAACCTTTTCCAAAATCTGGCATAGTGGTGAGCGATATATCAGACCATTTTATGATATTTTGTCACCTTGATATTGGACCAAGGAGTCATAGTACAATTCGAAGGCATGTATTTCGTCGTAAATTCACCCCTGAAAATATCGCTCTCGTTCAAGAAAAACTTCAATCTGTGGACTGGTCAATTGTGTATGACGCAAATGAAAATATTGACCAAGCATATGATAACTTTCTTTATCTTTTGAATAATTGCCTAGATGCATGCATTCCCTTAAGGAAATGTCGTACACAGGATTACAAACGAATCCCCAAGCAACCATGGGTTTCCAAAACACTCTTACGCTCAATAAATCGCAAGAGTACTTTATATGTTAATTTTATCAAAAACCGTGACGAAACCTCTCGAATGAAATATATTTCGTACAAAAATATTCTTACCAATACACTCAGATTAGCTAAAAAACAATATTTTGCGGACCAATTGAGTCAATTCAAATGTGATATCAAGCACACTTGGAAAGTAATAAATACCGTTTTGAATAGAGGGAAGGCTGTAAATCCCATTTCTAAAGTTCAAGTTGATAATACTATCATTGAGGACAAGTCTGAAATTGCCGAGATTTTTAACTCATACTTTTCAAAGATAGGTTCAAACTTAGCACAAACTATTACTCCAAGTGATAAATCATTTTACGAATTTCTTTCCTCACCAAACGACCACTCAATTTTTTTCAAGCCAATTGACAGGCAAGAATTAATCAAAATTGTACTTCAGCTCAAAGCAAACAAAGCCCCTGGCTATGATGACATTGGCAATGTCCTTATCAAAGACATTATACATTGTATAGCAGATCCTTTATTGTTTTTATATAACCTTTCATTACAATCTGGTCAAGTACCATCTAAAATGAAACTCGCAAAGGTGACTCCAATATTTAAGAAAGGAGACAAATTATGTATCAGCAACTATCGCCCAATATCTCTGTTAACTTCGTTATCAAAAATCTTAGAGAAAATTGTTCATTCAAGGACAACTACCTTCCTTGAATCTCACAACATCATATCTGATTCCCAATTTGGCTTTAGAGAAAAACATAACACTACTCATGCCATTCTAAGTTTAATAAATACCATATCAGCTTCAATCGAAAAATCCTGTCATACTATCGGTTTGTTCTTAGATTTTTCTAAAGCATTCGATACTATAAATCACGACATTCTGTTATACAAACTTGCGCACTATGGTATTAGAGGTAAGGCTCTGGAATGGTTCGAAAGTTATCTTTCTGGAAGAAAGCAATTTGTTATCATTGATGGATATAATTCGTCTACAGTACCAATCACGTGTGGTGTTCCCCAAGGAAGCCTTCTTGGTCCACTGCTATTCTCTATTTATGTAAATGATATTCGATGTTCTTCGAGTGTTCTCTCTTTTATCCTTTTTGCTGATGATTCAAACGTATTCTATACTCACAGTGATCCTAATAAGTTAGTAGAGGTTTTAAATGTTGAACTTGCACATGTAACAAATTGGATAAAAGCAAATAAATTATCTTTAAATAAACAAAAAACCAATTGCATGTTATTCAGTAACTCTGTTAAACAACTTCCTGACCAAGTAATATTTGATAATTCTGTTATTAAAGAAGTCAAGACTACAAAATTTCTCGGTATTACAATTGACAATAAGCTAACTTGGAATTGTCATATTGATAATATTTGTAAGATAGTTTCAAGAAATATTGGTATCATTAATCACGTTAAACGGATTCTCCCCAAGTCAGTGCTTCTTATGTTATATTCAACTCTTATTCTTCCTTACCTTAATTATGGCGTAATGGCATGCGGAAATGCAATACAAACTAAAATGGACAGGGTGCTCCTCTTGCAGAAAAGAGCGATGCGTTTGATATGCAATACCGCTTATAGATCACACACTGATGTTTTGTTTAAAGAAAACCGTATTCTTAAGATTACTGATTTATATCGTCTTCAGCTGGGTTGTTTTATGTACAATGTAGAAATTAACGCTACTCCTGCTGTATTTAAGGAAATGTTTCGAAAAAATAATGTTATACATAATTACTCAACAAGGTATGCGAATGATTATCATCTTCCTAAAAATAGAACCAGTTTTGCTAACAGAAATTTTATGTTTACTGGTCCTAAGCTTTGGAATTCCTTTGATCGTTCACTAAAACAAGCTCAGAGCTTGAATAGCTTTAAGTATAAGGTCAAAAATGTGTTTCTTGATAAGTATTAATAAACAGTTTTATGGTAATTAAACGTATGTATATTTAAATCAATGTTTTCCAGAAGTACTTCATTAAGTATACTCGGAAGGTCATCTTCTGTTTCATTCATTATTCTAATGGTACACTGTATATAATGTACACTGTAAACACTTTATACATAAACTTGTGCTTTGTAACATATACATGACTTGTTTGTGTATCCTTAGTACGGTTCATGTGCCCTTGTAAATAGTGTATATAATTATGGTGTTTTTGTTATATTTCACTCAGCCTTATCTTTGATATCATTTTGTCTATAATCTGTAGGGGGACTACATTTAACAAGCAGTGCTTCTAAGTAGTCCCCTCCACATTTGTATATGGTGTTATTCTATCTCAGAATATCACTATATCTTGTATATACATGTAACATACTGTGTATAGTTTTGATATAATGTCCACTATGTGTTATACCCTGTATATTCTATCATATAATGTCCACCATGTGGAATATGAATAAATTTCATTTCATTTCATTTCATTTCATTTCATTTCATTTTTTTACTTTGAAATATGCTGTGAAGTAAATCCTGTAATTTTGATGCGATTTGGTTTGGTGAAATTTGAGATATCTACATGGATAGAACAGTACACAAGCGCCGCCTGCTAGCTAAATTAGGCCTAAGCGTCGTCTGCTACTCGATACGAATTAACGCACGCGTATGCAAGCACTTGTAATCAGTAATAGTGAGAGCACCTGTGACATCATAACATCCGGGCTCGTCAGCTCATTAGCATAATACTCAACTAAAAAGATCCATTTTTAACATTGAATTACGGACTTAATCGTTATGAAATTTTGATTCTGTTTGCACCGCTGGGTCTTTTAGAATTAAAAGAACAACATATAAAAAAATAAAAAAAAACCGGTAAAATGCCCTTTTAAGACCTCCAATAAGCGTTTGTTTTGATATTATTTACAGTGACATCAATGTATCAGAGACTCCAACTCTCCCGTTTTCGACGGGAGATCTCCCGCCGAAAACCCATTTTTGCAAAATCTCCCGTTCTCCCGCTTGAGAGTTAATTTCTCCCGCCCTGGCTCTGTGCCTCCCGTTGGACTTAAAAAGGATTTCTTACTTATTACTATCGTATGTTGAAAAAAAATAAGCCTTAGATAGCACCAGAGAGCATCTAGAACCCTAGGAACTTCGCGCTTCGCACGCATCAACATCAACGAGTCTCCCGTTTGCTAGGGGTCTCGGGCGGGAGAATCTCCAGATCAGAAGGTGCTTGGGGTTGGAGTCTCTGATGTCTTCAAATTTTTCCTTAAAATTCATATATCTCAGGTGTGAAAACAATATCTGTTTTTCATTATTAATACTCTTTCGATATAGGCTGCATTTATTGCGATGAACTTTGGAGCTGCATAAAGAAAGAACAGTCTTCAATATCGATATTATAAAAACAACCATCAGTTTTTCTATCAATTGTTTTATATACAATATTGTGAAAGTACATATCCAGCGAGACGGTTTATAGATTAGAAAACCCATGTAATATGATTATGATTTGTTCCCGAATGCATAGCTCATTTTATTCTTTTGCACCGCTTTAAACAATCTGTGAACACTATCATCTACTTCTTCCACCAGTGCCTTCGATATCTTTTTTTTGAATTCCTTGTGGGTTGTTATTTTGTATACTTTTTTTTTCGTCTGTGAAAGACTTCGTCCTTTATTTATTTTTCTGTTTTTAACACTTAACGCTTGATTCCAACAGATTACAAGCTTTCCTATAATCGATAAAATGCGGGAGAAAAAAAAAGTGCAATTATTGTGGAAGGCATGCAGCGGCGCCGTTTTTTCAAGACATGTGTGACTGTTTGCGTTCCTTTGGAAGATCGTTAGTAGTTTTTACATTGCTTCAAAATTATAAACGCCTTTCTCTTAGCTCTATTGTGTACATGATTTGCTTCTCCATTCCAATCTCTCAGCTGCATTGTAATATTTCCCCCTCTCTCTTTGTCAGCCAAAGCCACCATACCTGCCTGTAATTATCTATCGTACTGCATTTTTTTTTTTTACTTTTTCAAGCAGAGTCCCCTTAATTGTCAGTCACGCCAAGTTCAAACACAGCACAGAATTCATTTACTTCTATAGTACAACGAATTTATTTCAAACCATAATGTTCCCATATCAGTGACACCTGGAGGTCGAGTATCGAGATCTCGAGTTCAAGATGTATGTGTTGTGCGTTGTGTCAGTCCAAGTGGGCTTTATTTTCCTAGGTCTTGGTTTTACCAGAAAGCAGTGACTTGAATGTCTTACAAATATAGTGTCTCTGTTATCTGTGCAGACTGCTGAAAAGACGACTCCACAGTGAGATGTGTTTTCCCCCCATATTTCTGACTTTAATTCCTCGCAGGAATCTGCCAAAACTCCAGCAAGAAGAAGCTTTTCTTTCTCTGCTTGAAGAGCGGGCTATTGTGAGAGAAGGGAATAGAAGAAAAGATCAGGGAAATTGAGCATTAATACAAAGGCGGTTGACTCTTGTTTCAAGTGGCTGCCATGCTCAATAACAGCAAGAGATTATATCAGATTCATCAATAACAATCATCCAGTTTACATTATTTTGTTTCGTTCGGACAAGTCAGCTTTGAAGGCTTTCTTTTATGAAAACCACTAGCTATAATAGGAGATGGAAACGAATATTTTGTTTTGCATTACATCAGGAACGGCTGACACTTCTTTCCTCATCATACACGTTAGAGACCTTTATCTTATGGAGACCCAATCAATGAAATTGATCAAGAAAATCTGGAAAACTTAAAAACGGATTCCAAAATCATAAAGACAATCCCATGCAGAGAGATTCAGTATACCGCATGGCTTGCAAGGTAAAATAAGCTATACCTGAAGTCTTAGAAGCTTTCCTCATGACCCACTGATCATCAGAGTCGGCATGATTGCTCGCTGATGTAGCAGGTATGTTTTTATTATTGACTGGGTGTTGATTTGTCAGGGATTTATGACATTGTGACTCTGAAATTTGGGCGAGGTGGAGCTGGATGGCCTGCCTTATTGCATCGCCGTCCGGCGATTTTG
This sequence comes from Diadema setosum, assembly GCA_033980235.1. Classification (NCBI taxonomy): domain Eukaryota; kingdom Metazoa; phylum Echinodermata; class Echinoidea; order Diadematoida; family Diadematidae; genus Diadema; species Diadema setosum. The sequence goes on along the minus strand of CM067077.1, from coordinate 20,920,042 downwards.
GCTTGAGGTGCAATCTCTGACATCTTCTCTCCATCCAACGAACACGCCGCAGTCTCTGAGTCGACAAATCGGCCTGATCCTCCGCGTCATATTGAGGAACAGTTACTATGTCACCCATTGCAGCGAAGGCCTGAATGGCTTGGGCGATTTCGGCTTGGTGGTCGGAGACCGGCCCGAGGGCAAGCCGTTCGTGTCGCAATGCCATCCTTTTAGCTCGGCGATCTCTTTGAGCTGACATCATGCAAGTATTATCTGACTATACAGTTCAGAATCACTCGATGGAAGCACAAATCGCAAGGTTTCAAGATAATCTGCACTATGAAAGAACCGAGAGGAGCAGGAGAGTACCAAAAGTGTGTACTTTCAAGCACGGTAGATCATTAGTGAATGATGTTTGTTGTGCACTGTGTGCCAGGGAGATGGTATCCAGACAACGCGCGAGCCAATCAAAATAGCATATTCTTGCGCACCTGCTTGCTGGGTCACAGGCGCAGGCGCAAAGCATTATTTCGTCATCAGCGCTATCTGTAGGTGCGCGCACCAAGTGCCAAGTTTCATGCGCGCTGGATTCTTGTCTGTACAGAAGGCCCTCTACTGTGTTGGCCAATACACATCGCCTGCATGCAAATGTATGTTTTATGCACCTGTTTTTGTTTCTTTGTTTTCAACTGTATGATAATCAGTGTTCACGTTTACAGTTGAATTTGCAATTTCCAATACCTTTCAAATGTCATTTTGCCTAAAATGTACGTAATTGTCTGGCTTCTTTTTGATCTTGCCAATCATTTACTGTCAGTACTGATATTATAGCAATGTTCTGATACCAAATAATATTGTTCTCTTTAAGACCTCCAATAAGCGTTTGTTTTGATATTCTTTACAGTGACATCAATGTATTCAAATTTTTCCTTAAAATTCATATATCTCAGGTGTGAAAACAATATTTGTTTTTCATTATTAATACTCTTTCGATATATAGGCTGCATTTATTGCGATGAACTTTGGAGCTGCATAAAGAAAGAACAGTCTTCAATATCGATATTATAAAACTACCATCAGTTTTTCTATCAATTGTTTTATATACAATATTGTGAAAGTACATATCCAGCGAGACGGTTTATAGATTAGAAAACCCATGTAATATGATTATGATTTGTTCCCGAATGCATATATAGCTCCATTTATTCTTTTGCACCGCTTTAAACAATCTGTGAACACTATCATCTACTTCTTCCACCAGTGCCTTCGAAATCTTTTTTGAATTCCTTGTGGGTTGTTATTTTGTATACTTTTTTTTTTTCGTCTGTGAAAGACTTCGTCCTTTATTTATTTTTCTGTTTTTAACACTTAACGCTTGATTCCAACAGATTACAAGCTTTCCTATAATCGATAAAATGCGGGAGAAAAAAAAAAGTGCAATTATTGTGGAAGGCATGCAGCGGCGCCGTTTTTTCAAGACATGTGTGACTGTTTGCGTTCCTTTGGAAGATCGTTAGTAGTTTTTACATTGCTTCAAAATTATAAACGCCTTTCTCTTAGCTCTATTGTGTACATGATTTGCTTCTCCATTCCAATCTCTCAGCTGCATTGTAATATTTCCCCCTCTCTCTTTGTCAGCCAAAGCCACCATACCTGCCTGTAATTATCTATCGTACTGCATTTTGTTTTTTACTTTTTCAAGCAGAGTCCCCTTAATTGTCAGTCACGCCAAGTTCAAACAAGCACAGAATTCATTTACTTCTATAGTACAACGACTTTATTTCAAACCATAATGTTCCCATATCAGTGACACCTGGAGGTCGAGTATCGAGATCTCGAGTTCAAGATTTATGTGTTGTGCGTTGTGTCAGTCCAAGTGGGCTTTATTTTCCTAGGTCTTGGTTTTACCAGAAAGCAGTGACTTGAATGTCTTACAAATATAGTGTCTCTGTTATCTGTGCAGACTGCTGAAAAGACGACTCCACAGTGAGATGTGTTTTCCCCCCATATTTCTGACTTTAATTCCTCGCAGGAATCTGCCAAAACTCCAGCAAGAAGAAGCTTTTCTTTCTCTGCTTGAAGAGCGGGCTATTGTGAGAAAAGGGAATAGAAGAAAAGATCAGGGAAACTGAGCATTAATACAAAGGCGGTTGACTCTTGTTTCAAGTGGCTGCCATGCTCAATAACAGCAAGAGATTATATCAGATTCATCAATAACAATCATCCAGTTTACATTATTTTGTTTCGTTCGGACAAGTCAGCTTTGAAGGCTTTCTTTTATGAAAACCACTAGCTATAATAGGAGATGGAAACGAATATTTTGTTTTGCATTACATCAGGAACGGCTGACACTTCTTTCCTCATCATACACGTTAGAGACCTTTATCTTATGGAGACCCAATCAATGAAATTGATCAAGAAAATCTGGAAAACTTAAAAACGGATTCCAAAATCATAAAGACAATCCCATGCAGAGAGATTCAGTATACCGCATGGCTTGCAAGGTAAAATAAGCTATACCTGAAGTCTTAGAAGCTTTCCTCATGACCCACTGATCATCAGAGTCGGCATGATTGCTCGCTGATGTAGCAGGTATGTTTTTATCATTGACTGGGTGTTGATTTGTCAGGGATTTATGACATTGTGACTCTGAAATTTGGGCGAGGTGGAGCTGGATGGCCTGCCTTATTGCATCGCCGTCCGGCGATTTTGGCTTGAGGTGCAATCTCTGACATCTTCTCTCCATCCAACGAACACGCCGCAGTCTCTGAGTCGACAAATCGGCCTGATCCTCCGCGTCATATTGAGGAACAGTTACTATGTCACCCATTGCAGCGAAGGCCTGAATGGCTTGGGCGATTTCGGCTTGGTGGTCGGAGACCGGCCCGAGGGCAAGCCGTTCGTGTCGCAATGCCATCCTTTGAGCTCGGCGATCTCTTTGAGCTGACATCATGCAAGTATTATCTGACTATACAGTTCAGAATCACTCGATGGAAGCACAAATCGCAAGGTTTCAAGATAATCTGCACTATGAAAGAACCGAGAGGAGCAGGAGAGTACCAAAAGTGTGTACTTTCAAGCACGGTAGATCATTAGTGAATGATGTTTGTTGTGCACTGTGTGCCAGGGAGATGGTATCCAGACAACGCGCGAGCCAATCAAAATAGCACATTCTTGCGCACCTGCTTGCTGGGTCACAGGCGCAGGCGCAAAGCATTATTTCGTCATCAGCGCTATCTGTAGGTGCGCGCACCAAGTGCCAAGTTTCATGTGCGCTGGATTCTTGTCTGTAAAGAAGGGCACTGCCCTCTACTGTGTTAGCCAATACACATCGCCTGCATGCAAATGTATGTTTTATGCACCTGTTTTTGTTTCTTTGTTTTCAACTGTATGATAATCAGTGTTCACGTTTACACTTGAATTTGCAATTTGCAATACCTTTCAAATGTCATTTTGCCTAAAATGTACGTAATTGTCTGGCTTCTTTTTGATCTTGCCAATCATTTACTGTCAGTACTGATATTATAGCAATGTTCTGATACCAAATAATATTGTTCTCTTTAAGACCTCCAATAAGCGTTTGTTTTGATATTCTTTACAGTGACATCAATGTATTCAAATTTTTCCTTAAAATTCATATATCTCTGGTGTGAAAACAATATCTGTTTTTCATTATTAATACTCTTTCGATATATAGGCTGCATTTATTGCGATGAACTTTGGAGCTGCATAAAGAAAGAACAGTCTTCAATATCGATATTATAAAACAACCATCAGTTTTTTTTCTATCAATTCTTTTATATACAATATTGTGAAAGTACATATCCAGCGAGACGGCTTATAGATTAGAAAACCCATGTAATATGATTATGATTTGTTCCCGAATGCATATATAGCTCCATTTATTCTTTTGCACCGCTTTAAACAATCTGTGAACACTATCATCTACTTCTTCCACCAGTGCCTTCGATATCTTTTTTGAATTCCTTGTGGGTTGTTATTTTGTATACTTTTTTTTTTTCGTCTGTGAAAGACTTCGTCCTTTATTTATTTTTCTGTTTTTAACACTTAACGCTTGATTCCAACAGATTACAAGCTTTCCTATAATCGATAAAATGCGGGAGAAAAAAAAGTGCAATTATTGTGGAAAGCATGCAGCGGCGCCGTTTTTTTCAAGACATGTGTGACTGTTTGCGTTCCTTTGGAAGATTGTTAGTAGTTTTTACATTGCTTCAAAATTATAAACGCCTTTCTCTTAGCTCTATTGTGTACATGATTTGCTTCTCCATTCCAATCTCTCAGCTGCATTGTAATATTTCCCCCTCTCTCTTTGTCAGCCAAAGCCACCATACCTGCCTGTAATTATCTATCGTGCTGCATTTTTTTTTTACTTTTTCAAGCAGAGTCCCCTCAATTGTCAGTCACGCCAAGTTCAAACACAGCACAGAATTCATTTACTTCTATAGTACAACGAATTTATTTCAAACCATAATGTTCCAATATCAGTGACACCTGGAGGTCGAGTATCGAGATCTCGAGTTCAAGATTTATGTGTTGTGCGTTGTGTCAGTCCAAGTGGACTTTATTTTCCTAGGTCTTGGCTTTACCAGAAAGCACTGACTTGAATGTCTTACAAATATAGTGTCTCTCTTATCTGTGCAGACTGCTGAAAAGACGACTCCACAGTGAGATGTATTTTCCCCCCATATTTCTGACTTTAATTCCTCGCAGGAATCTGCCAAAACTCCAGCAAGAAGAAGCTTTTCTTTCTCTGCTTGAAGAGCGGGCTATTATGAGAAAAGGGAATAGAAGAAAAGATCAGGGAAATTGAGCATTAATACAAAGGCGGTTGACTCTTGTTTCAAGTGCCTGCCATGCTCAATAAAAGCAAGAGATTATATCAGATTCATCAATAACAATCATCCAGTTTACATTATTTTGTTTCGTTCGGACAAGTCAGCTTTGAAGGCTTTCTTTTATGAAAACCACTAGCTATAATAGGAGATGGAAACGAATATTTTGTTTTGCATTACATCAGGAACGGCTGACACTTCTTTCCTCATCATACACGTTAGAGACCTTTATCTTATGGAGACCCAATCAATGAAATTGATCAAGAAAATCTGGAAAACTTAAAAACGGATTCCAAAATCATAAAGACAATCCCATGCAGAGAGAATGATTCAGTATACCGCATGGCTTGCAAGGTAAAATAAGCTATACCTGAAGTCTTAGAAGCTTTCCTCATGACCCACTGATCATCAGAGTCGGCATGATTGCTCGCTGATGTAGCAGGTATGTTTTTATCATTGACTGGGTGTTGATTTGTCAGGGATTTATGACATTGTGACTCTGAAATTTGGGCGAGGTGGAGCTGGATGGCCTGCCTTATTGCATCGCCGTCCGGCGATTTTGGCTTGAGGTGCAATCTCTGACATCTTCTCTCCATCCAACGAACACGCCGCAGTCTCTGAGTCGACAAATCGGCCTGATCCTCCGCGTCATATTGAGGAACAGTTACTATGTCACCCATTGCAGCGAAGGCCTGAATGGCTTGGGCGATTTCGGCTTGGTGGTCGGAGACCGGCCCGAGGGCAAGCCGTTCGTGTCGCAATGCTATCCTTTTAGCTCGGCGATCTCTTTGAGCTGACATCATGCAAGTATTATCTGACTATACAGTTCAGAATCACTCGATGGAAGCACAAATCGCAAGGTTTCAAGATAATCTGCACTATGAAAGAACCGAGAGGAGCAGGAGAGTACCAAAAGTGTGTACTTTCAAGCACGGTAGATCATTAGTGAATGATGTTTGTTGTGCACTGTGTGCCAGGGAGATGGTATCCAGACAACGCGCGAGCCAATCAAAATAGCACATTCTTGCGCACCTGCTTGCTGGGTCACAGGCGCAGGCGCAAAGCATTATTTCGTCATCAGCGCTATCTGTAGGTGCGCGCACCAAGTGCCAAGTTTCATGCGCGCTGGATTCTTGTCTGTAAAGAAGGCCCTCTACTGTGTTGGCCAATACACATCGCCTGCATGCAAATGTATGTTTTATGCACCTGTTTTTGTTTCTTTGTTTTCAACTGTATGATAATCAGTGTTCACGTTTACACTTGAATTTGCAATTTGCAATACCTTTCAAATGTCATTTTGCTTAAAATGTACGTAATTGTCTGGCTTCTTTTTGATCTTGCCAATCATTTACTGTCAGTACTGATATTATAGCAATGTTCTGATACCAAATAATATTGTTCTCTTTAAGACCTCCAATAAGCGTTTGTTTTGATATTCTTTACAGTGACATCAATGTATTCAAATTTTTCCTTAAAATTCATATATCTCTGGTGTGAAAACAATATCTGTTTTTCATTATTAATACTCTTTCGATATATAGGCTGCATTTATTGCGATGAACTTTGGAGCTGCATTAAGAAAGAACAGTCTTCAATATCGATATTATAAAACAACCATCAGTTTTTCTATCAATTGTTTTATATACAATATTGTGAAAGTACATATCCAGCGAGACGGTTTATAGATTAGAAAACCCATGTAATATGATTATGATTTGTTCCCGAATGCATATATAGCTCCATTTATTCTTTTGCACCGCTTTAAACAATCTGTGAACACTATCATCTACTTCTTCCACCAGTGCCTTCGATATCTTTTTTGAATTCCTTGTGGGTTGTTATTTTGTATACTTTTTTTTTCTTCTGTGAAAGACTTCGTCCTTTATTTATTTTTCTGTTTTTAACACTTAACGCTTGATTCCAACAGATTACAAGCTTTCCTATAATCGATAAAATGCGGGAGAAAAAAAAGTGCAATTATTGTGGAAGGCATGCAGCGGCGCCGTTTTTTCAAGACATGTGTGACTGTTTGCGTTCCTTTGGAAGATCGTTAGTAGTTTTTACATTGCTTCAAAATTATAAACGCCTTTCTCTTAGCTCTATTGTGTACATGATTTGCTTCTCCATTCCAATCTCTCAGCTGCATTGTAATATTTCCCCCTCTCTCTTTGTCAGCCAAAGCCACCATACCTGCCTGTAATTATCTATCGTGCTGCATTTTTTTTTTACTTTTTCAAGCAGAGTCCCCTCAATAATTGTCAGTCACGCCAAGTTCAAACACAGCACAGAATTCATTTACTTCTATAGTTCAACGAATTTATTTCAAACCATAATGTTCCCATATCAGTGACACCTGGAGGTCGAGTATCGAGATCTCGAGTTCAAGATTTATGTGTTGTGCGTTGTGTCAGTCCAAGTAGACTTTATTTTCCTAGGTCTTGGCTTTACCAGAAAGCACTGACTTGAATGTCTTACAAATATAGTGTCTCTCTTATCTGTGCAGACTGCTGAAAAGACGACTCCACAGTGAGATGTGTTTTTCCCCCCATATTTCTGACTTTAATTCCTCGCAGGAATCTGCCAAAACTCCAGCAAGAAGAAGCTTTTCTTTCTCTGCTTGAAGAGCGGGCTATTATTAGAGAAGGGAATAGAAGAAAAGATCAGGGAAATTGAGCATTAATACAAAGGCGGTTGACTCTTGTTTCAAGTGTCTGCCATGCTCAATAAATGCAAGAGATTATATCAGATTCATCGATAATAATCATCCAGTTTACATTATTTTGTTTCGTTCGGACAAGTTAGCTTTGAAGGCTTTCTTTTATGAAAACCACTAGCTATAATAGGAGATGGAAACGAATATTTTGTTTTGCATTACATCAGGAACGGCTGACACTTCTTTCCTCATCATACACGTTAGAGACCTTTATCTTATGGAGACCCAATCAATGAAATTGATCAAGAAAATCTGGAAAACTTAAAAACGGATTCCAAAATCATAAAGACAATCCCATGCAGAGATATTCAGTATACCGCATGGCTTGCAAGGTAAAATAAGCTATACCTGAAGTCTTAGAAGCTTTCCTCATGACCCACTGATCATCAGAGTCGGCATGATTGCTCGCTGATGTAGCAGGTATGTTTTTATCATTGACTGGGTGTTGATTTGTCAGGGATTTATGACATTGTGACTCTGAAATTTGGGCGAGGTGGAGCTGGATGGCCTGCCTTATTGCATCGCCGTCCGGCGATTTTGGCTTGAGGTGCAATCTCTGACATCTTCTCTCCATCCAACGAACACGCCGCAGTCTCTGAGTCGACAAATCGGCCTGATCCTCCGCGTCATATTGAGGAACAGTTACTATGTCACCCATTGCAGCGAAGGCCTGAATGGCTTGGGCGATTTCGGCTTGGTGGTCGGAGACCGGCCCGAGGGCAAGCCGTTCGTGTCGCAATGCCATCCTTTGAGCTCGGCGATCTCTTTGAGCTGACATCATCCAAGTATTATGTGACTATACAGTTCAGAATCACTGGATGGAAGCACAAATCGCAAGGTTTCAAGATAATCTGCACTATGAAAGAACCGAGAGGAGCAGGAGAGTACCAAAAGTGTGTACTTTCAAGCACGGTAGATCATTTAGTGAATGATGTTTGTTGTGCACTGCGTGCCAGGGAGATGGTATCCAGACAACGCGCGAGCCAATCAAAATAGCACATTCTTGCGCACCTGCTTGCTGGGTCACAGGCGCACGCAGGCGCAAAGCATTATTTCGTCATCAGCGCTATCTGTAGGTGCGCGCACCAAGTGCCAAGTTTCATGCGCGCTGGATTCTTGTCTGTAAAGAAGGGCACTGCCCTCTACTGTGTTAGCCAATACACATCGCCTGCATGCAAATGTATGTTTTATGCACCTGTTTTTGTTTCTTTGTTTTCAACTGTATGATAATCAGTGTTCACGTTTACACTTGAATTTGCAATTTGCAATACCTTTCAAATGTCATTTTGCCTAAAATGTACGTAATTGTCTGGCTTCTTTTTGATCTTGCCAATCATTTACTGTCAGTACTGATATTATAGCAATGTTCTGATACCAAATAATATTGTTCTCTTTAAGACCTCCAATAAGCGTTTGTTTTGATATTCTTTACAGTGACATCAATGTATTCAAATTTTTCCTTAAAATTCATATATCTCAGGTGTGAAAACAATATCTGTTTTTCATTATTAATACTCTTTCGATATATAGGCTGCATTTATTGCGATGAACTTTGGAGCTGCATAAAGAAAGAACAGTCTTCAATATCGATATTATAAAACAACCATCAGTTTTTCTATCAATTGTTTTATATACAATATTGTGAAAGTACATATCCAGCGAGACGGTTTATAGATTAGAAAACCCATGTAATATGATTATGATTTGTTCCCGAATGCATATATAGCTCCATTTATTCTTTTGCACCGCTTTAAACAATCTGTGAACACTATCATCTACTTCTTCCACCAGTGCCTTCGTTATCTTTTTTGAATTCCTTGTGGGTTGTTATTTTGTATACTTTTTTTTTCGTCTGTGAAAGACTTCGTCCTTTATTTATTGTTCTGTTTTTAACACTTAACGCTTGATTCCAACAGATTACAAGCTTTCCTATAATCGATAAAATGCGGGAGAAAAAAAAAGTGCAATTATTGTGGAAGGCATGCAGCGGCGCCGTTTTTTCAAGACATGTGTGACTGTTTGCGTTCCTTTGGAAGATCGTTAGTAGTTTTTACATTGCTTCAAAATTATAAACGCCTTTCTCTTAGCTCTATTGTGTACATGATTTGCTTCTCCATTCCAATCTCTCAGCTGCATTGTAATATTTCCCCCCTCTCTTTGTCAGCCAAAGCCACCATACCTGCTTGTAATTATCTATCGTACTGCATTTTTTTTTTACTTTTTCAAGCAGAGTCCCCTTAATTGTCAGTCACGCCAAGTTCAAACACAGCACAGAATTCAGTTACTTCTATAGTACAACGAATTTATTTCAAACCATAATGTTCCCATATCAGTGACACCTGGAGGTCGAGTATCGAGATCTCGAGTTCAAGATTTATGTGTTGTGCGTTGTGTCAGTACAAGTAGGCTTTATTTTCCTAGGTCTTGGTTTTACCAGAAAGCAGTGACTTGAATGTCTTACAAATATAGTGTCTCTGTTATCTGTGCAGACTGCTGAAAAGACGACTCCACAGTGAAATGTGTTTTCCCCCATATTTCTGACTTTAATTCCTCGCAGGAATCTGCCAAAACTCCAGCAAGAAGAAGCTTTTCTTTCTCTGCTTGAAGAGCGGGCTATTGTGAGAGAAGGGGATGGAAGAAAAGATCAGGGAAATTGAGCATTAATACAAAGGCGGTTGACTCTTGTTTCAAGTGGCTGCCATGCTCAATAACAGCAAGAGATTATATCAGATTCATCAATAACAATCATCCAGTTTACATTATTTTGTTTCGTTCGGACAAGTCAGCTTTGAAGGCTTTCTTTTATGAAAACCACTAGCTATAATAGGAGATGGAAACGAATATTTTGTTTTGCATTACATCAGGAACGGCTGACACTTCTTTCCTCATCATACACGTTAGAGACCTTTATCTTATGGAGACCCAATCAATGAAATTGATCAAGAAAATCTGGAAAACTTAAAAACGGATTCCAAAATCATAAAGACAATCCCATGCAGAGAGATTCAGTATACCGCATGGCTTGCAAGGTAAAATAAGCTATACCTGAAGTCTTAGAAGCTTTCCTCATGACCCACTGATCATCAGAGTCGGCATGATTGCTCGCTGATGTAGCAGGTATGTTTTTATCATTGACTGGGTGTTGATTTGTCAGGGATTTATGACATTGTGACTCTGAAATTTGGGCGAGGTGGAGCTGGATGGCCTGCCTTATTGCATGATCGCCGTCCGGCGATTTTGGCTTGAGGTGCAATCTCTGACATCTTCTCTCCATCCAACGAACACGCCGCAGTCTCTGAGTCGACAAATCGGCCTGATCCTCCGCGTCATATTGAGGAACAGTTACTATGTCACCCATTGCAGCGAAGGCCTGAATGGCTTGGGCGATTTCGGCTTGGTGGTCGGAGACCGGCCCGAGGGCAAGCCGTTCGTGTCGCAATGCCATCCTTTGAGCTCGGCGATCTCTTTGAGCTGACATCATGCAAGTATTATCTGACTATACAGTTCAGAATCACTCGATGGAAGCACAAATCGCAAGGTTTCAAGATAATCTGCACTATGAAAGAACCGAGAGGAGCAGGAGAGTACCAAAAGTGTGTACTTTCAAGCACGGTAGATCATTTAGTGAATGATGTTTGTTGTGCACTGTGTGCCAGGGAGATGGTATCCAGACAACGCGCGAGCCAATCAAAATAGCACATTCTTGCGCACCTGCTTGCTGGGTCACAGGCGCAGGCGCAAAGCATTATTTCGTCATCAGCGCTATCTGTAGGTGCGCGCACCAAGTGCCAAGTTTCATGCGCGCTGGATTCTTGTCTGTAAAGAAGGGCACTGCCCTCTACTGTGTTAGCCAATACACATCGCCTGCATGCAAATGTATGTTTTATGCACCTGTTTTTGTTTCTTTGTTTTCAACTGTATGATAATCAGTGTTCACGTTTACACTTGAATTTGCAATTTGCAATACCTTTCAAATGTCATTTTGCCTAAAATGTACGTAATTGTCTGGCTTCTTTTTGATCTTGCCAATCATTTACTGTCAGTACTGATATTATAGCAATGTTCTGATACCAAATAATATTGTTCTCTTTAAGACCTCCAATAAGCGTTTGTTTTGATATTCTTTACAGTGACATCAATGTATTCAAATTTTTCCTTAAAATTCATATATCTCAGATGTGAAAACAATATCTGTTTTTCATTATTAATACTCTTTCGATATATGGGCTGCATTTATTGCGATGAACTTTGGAGCTGCATAAAGAAAGAACAGTCTTCAATATCGATATTATAAAACAACCATCAGTTTTTCTATCAGTTGTTTTATATACAATATTGTGAAAGTACATATCCAGCGAGACGGTTTATAGATTAGAAAACCCATGTAATATGATTATGATTTGTTCCCGAATGCATATTTAGCTCCATTTATTCTTTTGCACCGCTTTAAACAATCTGTGAACACTATCATCTACTTCTTCCACCAGTGCCTTCGTTATCTTTTTTGAATTCCTTGTGGGTTGTTATTTTGTATACTTTTTTTTTTCGTCTGTGAAAGACTTCGTCCTTTATTTATTTTTCTGTTTTTAACACTTAACGCTTGATTCCAACAGATTACAAGCTTTCCTATAATCGATAAAATGCGGGAGAAAAAAAAGTGCAATTATTGTGGAAGGCATGCAGCGGCGCCGTTTTTTCAAGACATGTGTGACTGTTTGCGTTCCTTTGGAAGATCGTTAGTAGTTTTTACATTGCTTCAAAATTATAAACGCCTTTCTCTTAGCTCTATTGTGTACATGATTTGCTTCTCCATTCTAATCTCTCAGCTGCATTGTAATATTTCCCCCTCTCTCTTTGTCAGCCAAAGCCACCATACCTGCCTGTAATTATCTATCGTACTGCATTTTTTTTTTTTTTACTTTTTCAAGCAGAGTCCCCTTAATTGTCAGTCACGCCAAGTTCAAACACAGCACAGAATTCATTTACTTCTATAGTACAACGAATTTATTTCAAACCATAATGTTCCCATATCAGTGACACCTGGAGGTCGAGTATCGAGATCTCGAGTTCAAGATTTATGTGTTGTGCGTTGTGTCAGTCCAAGTGGGCTTTATTTTCCTAGGTCTTGGCTTTACCAGAAAGCACTGACTTGAATGTCTTGATACAAATATAGTGTCTCTCTTATCTGTGCAGACTGCTGAAAAGACGACTCCACAGTGAGATGTGTTTTTCCCCCATATTTCTGACTTTAATTCCTCGCAGGAATCTGCCAAAACTCCAGCAAGAAGAAGCTTTTCTTTCTCTGCTTGAAGAGCGGGCTATTATGAGAGAAGGGAATAGAAGAAAAGATCAGGGAAATTGAGCATTAATACAAAGGCGGTTGACTCTTGTTTCAAGTGCCTGCCATGCTCAATAACAGCAAGAGATTATATCAGATTCATCAAATACAATCATCCAGTTTACATTATTTTGTTTCGTTCGGACAAGTCAGCTTTGAAGGCTTTCTTTTATGAAAACCACTAGCTATAATAGGAGATGGAAACGAATATTTTGTTTTGCATTACATCAGGAACGGCTGACACTTCTTTCCTCATCATACACGTTAGAGACCTTTATCTTATGGAGACCCAATCAATGAAATTGATCAAGAAAATCTGGAAAACTTAAAAACGGATTCCAAAATCATAAAGACAATCCCATGCAGAGAGATTCAGTATACCGCATGGCTTGCAAGGTAAAATAAGCTATACCTGAAGTCTTAGAAGCTTTCCTCATGACCCACTGATCATCAGAGTCGGCATGATTGCTCGCTGATGTAGCAGGTATGTTTTTATCATTGACTGGGTTTTGATTTGTCAGGGATTTATGACATTGTGACTCTGAAATTTGGGCGAGGTGGAGCTGGATGGCCTGCCTTATTGCATCGCCGTCCGGCGATTTTGGCTTGAGGTGCAATCTCTGACATCTTCTCTCCATCCAACGAACACGCCGCAGTCTCTGAGTCGACAAATCGGCCTGATCCTCCGCGTCATATTGAGGAACAGTTACTATGTCACCCATTGCAGCGAAGGCCTGAATGGCTTGGGCGATTTCGGCTTGGTGGTCGGAGACCGGCCCGAGGGCAAGCCGTTCGTGTCGCAATGCCATCCTTTGAGCTCGGCGATCTCTTTGAGCTGACATCATGCAAGTATTATCTGACTATACAGTTCAGAATCACTCGATGGAAGCACAAATCGCAAGGTTTCAAGATAATCTGCACTATGAAAGAACCGAGAGGAGCAGGAGAGTACCAAAAGTGTGTACTTTCAAGCACGGTAGATCATTTAGTGAATGATGTTTGTTGTGCACTGTGTGCCAGGGAGATGGTATCCAGACAACGCGCGAGCCAGTGCCGTATATTAAGAGAGTCTGGCCAACTCGGTTTTTGGCTTATGTGTTTTGAAGCCTGTGATTGGTCAAAAGCTGGTCCCGTGATCTACAGGCGCCATGTTGTTACCAAAGTCAATCACGCGGGCGTGAGGAGAGTTCATACGCAGTGCCCATTGTTGAACATGCGCAGCTACGCGTGTATTGCTTGCCTTTGGGAAATCCCCAATATCAGTCGCGGTGTAGTGTCCTTGCCGTTGTCTATTTTATTGAAGTATGCGAAAGATATTTTGATATCTTACTGCGATAAACTGAAAATTCGTCATGCCTTTCCTGCGCAGCATGGCGTTGCGCTAACCGACCTGGCTCAAATGTAATGATGCACCGCTTTCTGACAGATCCAAAACGAAGGAAAGAAGTGGGAAATTAGAGAGTGACGGGAAAACTAATATATGATTTTTTTTTTCCTTTGGATTCCTCGCGGTGTCTTTCAGACTATCCAAGTTTTGATTCTCATTAAGATTGTATAGGCCTATGTCACCGCTATAACGTACGACGTGTCGCCTGAGGCATTTGTCTGTCCTTCATTCGTAATCAATTTTGTTGAAACCATTGGCCATGAAACTTGACATGATTGTGTGATTGCGTAAACATGCTCAAAGTGAACCGTCAAAATCATAATGGTTAAAATCTGAAAATACTGCCACCCCCCCCCCCCCCCCATACTGTATTCAATTTCTGAAGGTGAGCACATGTATTTCCAGACGAAACTTACTGCCCGACCGTGATTCTCTTGTGATTTTTTTTTTTTTTTGGGGGGGGGGTGGGGTGGGCTTTGGGGTCATGGGAGGTGGCAAAGGTCAAGGATCGATGTCGGGTAAAATGTTAAAATTCTACTATCTATTGTTGAAATATTATTACCCAGTTCATCCATACCTTGGAGATTATACCCAATGCACAAACTTAAAACCAAACGCGGTATTTGCATGCCACCATTCGTATACAATGACGCATAGGGAAGGATTTTGGCCATGATGGTCAAAGGTCAAGTGAAAATACTAAAATGACAGTAATTTCCGCAGATTTGTAAAATAACCGCTGAAAGTATTGTCATGAAAATAGATTGGTCAACTTACGAGTAAAAAATGCTCAAATTCCTCAATACTTCTCTTTTAAATAAAACTCATCCATTTACACCTATAGTTCAAGGAAAGTAAACACTCGACGCATTAAATTTTGTGACAATTTTTTGCGAATAATATGTGAAACTGTCGTGTAACATTGTCAAGGCGAACTCTACATCTGCTAAGAACAATGTAATATGGCGGAGGTATACCGGTCGCCATTTGGACATTTTCATTTTTTAAAACTCATTTCATATCCATTCAATGGTCCTGATCATAGTTTACATGTATATTTGGTACGGATGTCACTGAAGATATCCCTCATGGTTATCATGTTATCCAGGTACTTGTGCTAGTTCAATTGTTCAATTACACGTCTTTTTTTTTTTTTTTTTTTGGGGGGGGACATTATTTTTAAACAATTTGAGATCATTTTACATACCATTATAATTATGCACTTGCCGATGACTTTTCATGTTGTATATACATTGTACATAGGTGTATTCCTCTTGAATTAGGGCCTACTTATACTAGTAGGCCTTCATGTCAGTTTATCTAGTATGGTACTAAATAGGATGGTAATTGATGGTTATTTTTTTTATGTGCGAAACAGTTAAACTGTGAAATTCGTCTATCGTCTGTGCACAGTACAGCTAGAATTGTAAATATATATACATTGTATCATTTTGTTGTACAATATTCTTGTTCCCTGGACAACTTGCTAAATAAACAATATAGCATAGGGGGCCTACAGTCTAGTGAAACTTTACGACACGACATACTGTGAATTCTACTTTTATTCATACAGCAATAATTTATCATATTTATATTCTAGAATTATGTCCTTTAAACAGCTTCCCTGTTAAGTTTATATACCTGTGTGCTTGTGTCTATTTGAATGTGTAAAAATGATTGATTGTTGGCTTTGTTCAACATCTCTCTCTCTCTCTCTCTTAAAAAAAAAAAAAAAAAAAAAAAAAAAAAAAAAAAAAACAGTCAAGCAACACAGTAGCCGGGTTCACACGTACAAATTAGCGGGATGACGATCGCGATGCTCATCCCGAGTTTTTTTGCGAGCGTCCACACGTACCAAATTAGCGGGATAGCGATCGCGATCGGTATCCCGCTAATTTGGCGAGCGTCCACACGTACCGAATTATCCCGCTAATTGCCGATAGAGATAACAGCAAAGCCTGCAAACTGGGTCACACAGCGCCCTTCTCTATCACTGCCTGCGCGCACTTACCTTTGTCCATTGTCTTTTACGCGTCAGTGGTGTGGTTCGCGCGCTGTTGTTGTTGTGCTCCAAAGAGGTGAAGGACCTCTTCGCAGAGGCCTCGCTGTTGTGATGTGCGCATTGCATGATGGGATGTAAAAACTCGAGATTCTAATCCCGACCGTTCACACGTACCGGCGTGGGGCCAATTATCCCGCTAATTGGCGAACCAGCGCAAGATTTCTTGGGATTAGCATCGCGATGCTTATCCCGCTAATTTTCGGGTTTTTTTCTGTCCACACGTGCAAAAAACTCGGGATGACGATCGCGATGCAAATCTCGAGATTTGTATCCCGCTAATTGATGTACGTGTGAACCCGGCTAGTGCCTTGCGCCTTTGGGACGCCTGCGCGCGCTAACCCCAAAGCGCACACGCTAAAACCATAAGCGCACTGTACGCTGGGTAACGACATGGCGTTCAATTTATGAGTTGGCCAGACTCTCTTAATATACGGCACTGGCGCGAGCCAATCAAAATAGCACATTCTTGCGCACCTGCTTGCTGGGTCACAGGCGCAGGCGCAAAGCATTATTTCGTCATCAGCGCTATCTGTAGGTGCGCGCACCAAGTGCCAAGTTTCATGCGCGCTGGATTCTTGTCTGTAAAGAAGGGCACTGCCCTCTACTGTGTTAGCCAATACACATCGCCTGCATGCAAATGTATGTTTTATGCACCTGTTTTTGTTTCTTTGTTTTCAACTGTATGATAATCAGTGTTCACGTTTACACTTGAATTTGCAATTTGCAATACAGTACTCTCCGCGTAATCGGGTATCGCTTAAACGGGTACTCCGCTTAATTGGGTAGTAATGTCAAAATCAGTTCCAATGCACATTAAAATTACCTGATAATCGGGTTGCCTCTCCGCATAATCGGGTAAATAATTTTCTTCTAATCTTATTTCTACCCACATTTAATTTCAGATACAATTTATAACACTTTAAGAATAATAAATCATGAATGTCAAATTTTTCACGGCAAATCGCATTCTCTGCTTAATTTGCAATGAAGACCGATCATTTGGGGGGTGATTTACACATGAAAACACATGTACCATCGTACCGACACATTGCCACACGTAAACGAACATTACACAAGTGGCTGGCACTCACAATTCCATAGACAGACAGGAGTTGAACACACTTGCGCTCCTCCCTTTCTCCACAACAACATTCACAATACGAGAAGTTTGCAACGAAAATCAGGCCATGCACCGGCGCTCCATAATTTTCCTTTTACTTTTCCCCAGTCACTTCTCGAAAAGTAACCCGATGTTCTACGTGGCTAGTGTACGCAAAGAGTCGTGTGCATGTCGGAAAACGCCTGCTTGTTAGCGAGGAGTCTATAGTCAAACGACAGTTGTCTGAAGACATTTGTCCATAAAACGAGTGTAAATTATTGCTCGTGACTGAGCAAGTGTAAGGTATGTATAATGTGCCGTGAAGCACGCATGTTAAGCATACAGTGTAGGTGTTTGGTGCAGTGTACAATGCATGCATATACATATTGTGTGTGTCAATTGTGAATTAGACGTGTTCTGCTGTTTATCGGGTACTCCGCTTAATCGGGTAAGAAACGCTCTGCCCGAGCCTACCCGATTATGCGGAGAGTACTGTACCTTTCAAATGTCATTTTGCCTAAAATGTACGTAATTGTCTGGCTTCTTTTTGATCTTGCCAATCATTTACTGTCAGTACTGATATTATAGCAATGTTCTGATACCAAATAATATTGTTCTCTTTAAGACCTCCAATAAGCGTTTGTTTTGATATTCTTTACAGTGACATCAATGTATTCAAATTTTTCCTTAAAATTCATATATCTCAGATGTGAAAACAATATCTGTTTTTCATTATTAATACTCTTTCGATATATGGGCTGCATTTATTGCGATGAACTTTGGAGCTGCATAAAGAAAGAACAGTCTTCAATATCGATATTATAAAACAACCATCAGTTTTTCTATCAATTGTTTTATATACAATATTGTGAAAGTACATATCCAGCGAGACGGTTTATAGATTAGAAAACCCATGTAATATGATTATGATTTGTTCCCGAATGCATATTTAGCTCCATTTATTCTTTTGCACCGCTTTAAACAATCTGTGAACACTATCATCTACTTCTTCCACCAGTGCCTTCGTTATCTTTTTTGAATTCCTTGTGGGTTGTTATTTTGTATACTTTTTTTTTTCGTCTGTGAAAGACTTCGTCCTTTATTTATTTTTCTGTTTTTAACACTTAACGCTTGATTCCAACAGATTACAAGCTTTCCTATAATCGATAAAATGCGGGAGAAAAAAAAGTGCAATTATTGTGGAAGGCATGCAGCGGCGCCGTTTTTTCAAGACATGTGTGACTGTTTGCGTTCCTTTGGAAGATCGTTAGTAGTTTTTACATTGCTTCAAAATTATAAACGCCTTTCTCTTAGCTCTATTGTGTACATGATTTGCTTCTCCATTCTAATCTCTCAGCTGCATTGTAATATTTCCCCCTCTCTCTTTGTCAGCCAAAGCCACCATACCTGCCTGTAATTATCTATCCTGCATTTTTTTTTTACTTTTTCAAGCAGAGTCCCCTTAATTGTCAGTCACGCCAAGTTCAAACAAAGCACAGAATTCATTTACTTCTATAGTACAACGAATTTATTTCAAACCATAATGTTCCCATATCAGTGACACCTGGAGGTCGAGTATCGAGATCTCGAGTTCAAGATTTATGTGTTGTGCGTTGTGTCAGTCCAAGTGGGCTTTATTTTCCTAGGTCTTGGCTTTACCAGAAAGCACTGACTTGAATGTCTTGATACAAATATAGTGTCTCTCTTATCTGTGCAGACTGCTGAAAAGACGACTCCACAGTGAGATGTGTTTTTCCCCCATATTTCTGACTTTAATTCCTCGCAGGAATCTGCCAAAACTCCAGCAAGAAGAAGCTTTTCTTTCTCTGCTTGAAGAGCGGGCTATTATGAGAGAAGGGAATAGAAGAAAAGATCAGGGAAATTGAGCATTAATACAAAGGCGGTTGACTCTTGTTTCAAGTGCCTGCCATGCTCAATAACAGCAAGAGATTATATCAGATTCATCAAATACAATCATCCAGTTTACATTATTTTGTTTCGTTCGGACAAGTCAGCTTTGAAGGATTTCTTTTATGAAAACCACTAGCTATAATAGGAGATGGAAACGAATATTTTGTTTTGCATTACATCAGGAACGGCTGACACTTCTTTCCTCATCATACACGTTAGAGACCTTTATCTTATGGAGACCCAATCAATGAAATTGATCAAGAAAATCTGGAAAACGTAAAAACGGATTCCAAAATCATAAAGACAATCCCATGCAGAGAGATTCAGTATACCGCATGGCTTGCAAGGTAAAATAAGCTATACCTGAAGTCTTAGAAGCTTTCCTCATGACCCACTGATCATCAGAGTCGGCATGATTGCTCGCTGATGTAGCAGGTATGTTTTTATCATTGACTGGGTGTTGATTTGTCAGGGATTTATGACATTGTGACTCTGAAATTTGGGCGAGGTGGAGCTGGATGGCCTGCCTTATTGCATCGCCGTCCGGCGATTTTGGCTTGAGGTGCAATCTCTGACATTTTCTCTCCATCCAACGAACACGCCGCAGTCTCTGAGTCGACAAATCGGCCTGATCCTCCGCGTCATATTGAGGAACAGTTACTATGTCACCCATTGCAGCGAAGGCCTGAATGGCTTGGGCGATTTCGGCTTGGTGGTCGGAGACCGGCCCGAGGGCAAGCCGTTCGTGTCTTCCTTCTTCTTCTTCTGGTTAAGTCTGCCTCCTTCAATAGCCTGAAGATTCTTGCTGACTGGTGCTATTTACATTATAATACAATTTATTTACAGATATTTACAAGCACATAGAAAATTTGACGAAAACAACTAGCCACTGTGATCAACCGTTAGACGGTTTCGAAATGATCCCACAGATGGCGCAGAAACAATGTCTGACGACAGGGAATTCCAGTTCCTTACAGTTCTTGGGAAGAACGAATGGCGATGCGATTCAGTTCTCGAATATGGTACCTGATAGGAGTGTGGTTGCGAGGCTCTCGTTAACTGAGTAGCCTGTTTGATAATATAGTCCTGTGCTGAAAGAGGAGTAAGATTATTGTGTATTTTGTACATCATAATTAGCCTGTCATTTTCTCTGCGCTGTTCCAGAGTGGTCCAATCAAGTTCTTGTAGCATTTATGTGTCGCAATGCCATCCTTTTAGCTCGGCGATCTCTTTGAGCTGACATCATGCAAGTATTATCTGACTATACAGTTCAGAATCACTCGATGGAAGCACAAATCGCAAGGTTTCAAGATAATCTGCACTATGAAAGAACCGAGAGGAGCAGGAGAGTACCAAAAGTGTGTACTTTCAAGCACGGTAGATCATTTAGTGAATGATGTTTGTTGTGCACTGTGTGCCAGGGAGATGGTATCCAGACAACGCGCGAGCCAATCAAAATAGCACATTCTTGCGCACCTGCTTGCTGGGTCACAGGCGCAGGCGCAAAGCATTATTTCGTCATCAGCGCTATCTGTAGGTGCGCGCACCAAGTGCCAAGTTTCATGCGCGCTGGATTCTTGTCTGTAAAGAAGGCCCTCTACTGTGTTAGCCAATACACATCGCCTGCATGCAAATGTATGTTTTATGCACCTGTTTTTGTTTCTTTGTTTTCAACTGTATGATAATCAGTGTTCACGTTTACACTTGAATTTGCAATTTGCAATACCTTTCAAATGTCATTTTGCCTAAAATGTACGTAATTGTCTGGCTTCTTTTTGATCTTGCCAATCATTTACTGTCAGTACTGACATTATAGCAATGTTCTGATACCAAATAATATTGTTCTCTTTAAGACCTCCAATAAGCGTTTGTTTTGATATTCTTTCCAGTGGCATCAATGTATTCAAATTTTTCCTTAAAATTCATATATCTCAGGTGTGAAAACAATATCTGTTTTTCATTATTAATACTCTTTCGAAATATAGGCTGCATTTATTGCGATGAACTTTGGAGCTGCATAAAGAAAGAACAGTCTTCAATATCGATATTATAAAACAACCATCAGTTTTTCTATCAATTGTTTTATATACAATATTGTGAAAGTACATATCCAGCGAGACGGTTTATAGATTAGAAAACCCATGTAATATGATTATGATTTGTTTCCGAATGCATATATAGCTCCATTTATTCTTTTGCACCGCTTTAAACAATCTGTGAACACTATCATCTACTTCTTCCACCAGTGCCTTCGATATCTTTTTTGAATTCCTTGTGGGTTGTTATTTTGTATACTTTTTTTTTTCGTCTGTGAAAGACTTCGTCCTTTATTTATTTTTCTGTTTTTAACACTTAACGCTTGATTCCAACAGATTACAAGCTTTCCTATAATCGATAAAATGCGGGAGAAAAAAAAAAAGTGCAATTATTGTGGAAGGCATGCAGCGGCGCCGTTTTTTCAAGACATGTGTGACTGTTTGCGTTCCTTTGGAAGATTGTTAGTAATTTTTACATTGCTTCAAAATTATAAACGCCTTTCTCTTAGCTCTATTGTGTACATGATTTGCTTCTCCATTCTAATCTCTCAGCTGCATTGTAATATTTCCCCCTCTCTCTTTGTCAGCCAAAGCCACTTGTTCCACTCTGGAACAGCGCAGAGAAAATGACAGGCTAATTATGATGTACAAAATACTCAATAATCTTACTCCTCTTTCAGCACACTACTATATTATCAAACAGGCTACTCAGTTAACGAGAGCCTCGCAACCACACTCCTATCAGGTACCATATTCGAGAACTGAATCGCATCGCCATTCGTTCTTCCCAAGAACTGTAAGGAACTGGAATTCCCTGTCGTCAGACATTCTTTCTGCGCCATCTGTGGGATCATTTCGAAACCGTCTAACGGTTGATCACAGTGGCTAGTTGTTTTCGTCAAATTTTCTATGTGCTTGTAAATATCTGTAAATAAATTGTATTATAATGTAAATAGCACCAGTCTGCAAGAATCTTCAGGCTATTGAAGGAGACAGACTTAACCAGAAGAAGAAGAAGAAGAAGAAGAAGAAAGCCACCATACCTGCCTGTAATTATCTATCGTGCTGCATTTTTTTTTTTACTTTTTCAAGCAGAGTCCCCTTAATTGTCAGTCACGCCAAGTTCAAACACAGCACAGAATTCATTTACTTCTATAGTACAACGAATTTATTTCAAACCATAATGTTCCCATATCAGTGACACCTGGAGGTCGAGTATCGAGATCTCGAGTTCAAGATTTATGTGTTGTGCGTTGTGTCAGTCCAAGTGGGCTTTATTTTCCTAGGTCTTGGCTTTACCAGAAAGCACTGACTTGAATGTCTTGATACAAATATAGTGTCTCTCTTATCTGTGCAGACTGCTGAAAAGACGACTCTACAGTGAGATGTGTTTTTCTCCCATATTTCTGACTTTAATTCCTCGCAGGAATCTGCCAAAACTCCAGCAAGAAGAAGATTTTCTTTCTCTGCTTGAAGAGCGGGCTATTATGAGAGAAGGGAATAGAAGAAAAGATCAGGGAAATTGAGCATTAATACAAAGGCGGTTGACTCTTGTTTCAAGTGCCTGCCATGCTCAATAACAGCAAGAGATTATATCAGATTCATCAATAACAATCATCCAGTTTACATTATTTTGTTTCGTTCGGACAAGTCAGCTTTGAAGGCTTTCTTTTATGAAAACCACTAGCTATAATAGGAGATGGAAACGAATAATTTGTTTTGCATTACATCAGGAACGGCTGACACTTCTTTCCTCATCATACACGTTAGAGACCTTTTTCTTATGGAGACCCAATCAATGAAATTGATCAAGAAAATCTGGAAAACTTAAAAACGGATTCCAAAATCATAAAGACAATCCCATGCAGAGAGATTCAGTATACCGCATGGCTTGCAAGGTAAAATAAGCTAAACCTGAAGTCTTAGAAGCTTTCCTCATGACCCACTGATCATCAGAGTCGGCATGATTGCTCGCTGATGTAGCAGGTATGTTTTTATCATTGACTGGGTGTTGATTTGTCAGGGATTTATGACATTGTGACTCTGAAATTTGGGCGAGGTGGAGCTGGATGGCCTGCCTTATTGCATCGCCGTCCGGCGATTTTGGCTTGAGGTGCAATCTCTGACATCTTCTCTCCATCCAACGAACACGCCGCAGTCTCTGAGTCGACAAATCGGCCTGATCCTCCGCGTCATATTGAGGAACAGTTACTATGTCACCCATTGCAGCGAAGGCCTGAATGGCTTGGGCGATTTCGGCTTGATGGTCGGAGACCAGCCCGAGGGCAAGCCGTTCGTGTCGCAATGCCATCCTTTTAGCTCGGCGATCTCTTTGAGCTGACATCATGCAAGTATTATCTGACTATACAGTTCAGAATCACTCGATGGAAGCACAAATCGCAAGGTTTCAAGATAATCTGCACTATGAAAGAACCGAGAGGAGCAGGAGAGCACCAAAAGTGTGTACTTTCAAGCACGGTAGAACATTAGTGAATGATGTTTGTTGTGCACTGTGTGCCAGGGAGATGGTATCCAGACAACGCGCGAGCCAATCAAAATAGCACATTCTTGCGCACCTGCTTGCTGGGTCACAGGCGCAGGCGCAAAGCATTATTTCGTCATCAGCGCTATCTGTAGGTGCGCGCACCAAGTGCCAAGTTTCATGCGCGCTGGATTCTTGTCTGTAAAGAAGGCCCTCTACTGTGTTAGCCAATACACATCGCCTGCATGCAAATGTATGTTTTATGCACCTGTTTTTGTTTCTTTGTTTTCAACTGTATGATAATCAGTGTTCACGTTTACACTTGAATTTGCAATTTGCAATACCTTTCAAATGTCATTTTGCCTAAAATGTACGTAATTGTCTGGCTTCTTTTTGATCTTGCCAATCATTTACTGTCAGTACTGACATTATAGCAATGTTCTGATACCAAATAATATTGTTCTCTTTAAGACCTCCAATAAGCGTTTGTTTTGATATTCTTTACAGTGACATCAATGTATTCAAATTTTTCCTTAAAATTCATATATCTCAGGTGTGAAAACAATATCTGTTTTTCATTATTAATACTCTTTCGAAATATAGGCTGCATTTATTCCGATGAACTTTGGAGCTGCATAAAGAAAGAACAGTCTTCAATATCGGTATTATAAAACAACCATCAGTTTTTCTATCAATTGTTTTATATACAATATTGTGAAAGTACATATCCAGCGAGACGGTTTATAGATTAGAAAACCCATGTAATATGATTATGATTTGTTTCCGAATGCATATATAGCTCCATTTATTCTTTTGCACCGCTTTAAACAATCTGTGAACACTATCATCTACTTCTTCCACCAGTGCCTTCGATATCTTTTTTGAATTCCTTGTGGGTTGTTATTTTGTATACTTTTTTTTTCGTCTGTGAAAGACTTCGTCCTTTATTTATTTTTCTGTTTTTAACACTTAACGCTTGATTCCAACAGATTACAAGCTTTCCTATAATCGATAAAATGCGGGAGAAAAAAAAAAGTGCAATTATTGTGGAAGGCATGCAGCGGCGCCGTTTTTTCAAGACATGTGTGACTGTTTGCGTTCCTTTGGAAGATTGTTAGTAATTTTTACATTGCTTCAAAATTATAAACGCCTTTCTCTTAGCTCTATTGTGTACATGATTTGCTTCTCCATTCTAATCTCTCAGCTGCATTGTAATATTTCCCCCTCTCTCTTTGTCAGCCAAAGCCACTTGTTCCACTCTGGAACAGCGCAGAGAAAATGACAGGCTAATTATGATGTACAAAATACTCAATAATCTTACTCCTCTTTCAGCACACTACTATATTATCAAACAGGCTACTCAGTTAACGAGAGCCTCGCAACCACACTCCTATCAGGTACCATATTCGAGAACTGAATCGCATCGCCATTCGTTCTTCCCAAGAACTGTAAGGAACTGGAATTCCCTGTCGTCAGACATTCTTTCTGCGCCATCTGTGGGATCATTTCGAAACCGTCTAACGGTTGATCACAGTGGCTAGTTGTTTTCGTCAAATTTTCTATGTGCTTGTAAATATCTGTAAATAAATTGTATTATAATGTAAATAGCACCAGTCTGCAAGAATCTTCAGGCTATTGAAGGAGACAGACTTAACCAGAAGAAGAAGAAGAAGAAGAAGAAGAAAGCCACCATACCTGCCTGTAATTATCTATCGTACTGCATTTTTTTTTTTACTTTTTCAAGCAGAGTCCCCTTAATTGTCAGTCACGCCAAGTTCAAACACAGCACAGAATTCATTTACTTCTATAGTACAACGAATTTATTTCAAACCATAATGTTCCCATACCAGTGACACCTGGAGGTCGAGTATCGAGATCTCGAGTTCAAAATTTATGTGTTGTGCGTTGTGTCAGTCCAAGTGGGCTTTATTTTCCTAGGTCTTGGCTTCACCTGAAAGCACTGACTTGAATGTCTTGATACAAATATAGTGTCTCTCTTAACTGTGCAGACTGCTGAAAAGACGACTCTACAGTGAGATGTGTTTTTCTCCCATATTTCTGACTTTAATTCCTCGCAGGAATCTGCCAAAACTCCAGCAAAAAGAAGCTTTTCTTTCTCTGCTTGAAGAGCGGGCTATTATGAGAGAAGGGAATAGAAGAAAAGATCAGTGAAATTGAGCATTAATACAAAGGCGGTTGACTCTTGTTTCAAGTGCCTGCCATGCTCAATAACAGCAAGAGATTATATCAGATTCATCAATAACAATCATCCAGTTTACATTATTTTGTTTCGTTCGGACAAGTCAGCTTTGAAGGCTTTCTTTTATGAAAACCACTAGCTATAATAGGAGATGGAAACGAATAATTTGTTTTGCATTACATCAGGAACGGCTGACACTTCTTTCCTCATCATACACGTTAGAGACCTTTTTCTTATGGAGACCCAATCAATGAAATTGATCAAGAAAATCTGGAAAACTTAAAAACGGATTCCAAAATCATAAAGACAATCCCATGCAGAGAGATTCAGTATACCGCATGGCTTGCAAGGTAAAATAAGCTATACCTGAAGTCTTAGAAGCTTTCCTCATGACCCACTGATCATCAGAGTCGGCATGATTGCTCGCTGATGTAGCAGGTATGTTTTTATCATTGACTGGGTGTTGATTTGTCAGGGATTTATGACATTGTGACTCTGAAATTTGGGCGAGGTGGAGCTGGATGGCCTGCCTTATTGCATCGCCGTCCGGCGATTTTGGCTTGAGGTGCAATCTCTGACATCTTCTCTCCATCCAACGAACACGCCGCAGTCTCTGAGTCGACAAATCGGCCTGATCCTCCGCGTCATATTGAGGAACAGTTACTATGTCACCCATTGCAGCGAAGGCCTGAATGGCTTGGGCGATTTCGGCTTGGTGGTCGGAGACCGGCCCGAGGGCAAGCCGTTCGTGTCGCAATGCCATCCTTTTAGCTCGGCGATCTCTTTCAGCTGACATCATGCAAGTATTATCTGACTATACAGTTCAGAATCACTCGATGGAAGCACAAATCGCAAGGTTTCAAGATAATCTGCACTATGAAAGAACCGAGAGGAGCAGGAGAGTACCAAAAGTGTGTACTTTCAAGCACGGTAGATCATTAGTGAATGATGTTTCTTGTGCACTGTGTGCCAGGGAGATGGTATCCAGACAACGCGCGAGCCAATCAAAATAGCACATTCTTGCGCACCTGCTTGCTGGGTCACAGGCGCAGGCGCAAAGCATTATTTCGTCATCAGCGCTATCTGTAGGTGCGCGCACCAAGTGCCAAGTTTCATGCGCGCTGGATTCTTGTCTGTAAAGAAGGCCCTCTACTGTGTTAGCCAATACACATCGCCTGCATGCAAATGTATGTTTTATGCACCTGTTTTTGTTTCTTTGTTTTCAACTGTATGATAATCAGTGTTCACGTTTACACTTGAATTTGCAATTTGCAATACCTTTCAAATGTCATTTTGCCTAAAATGTACGTAATTGTCTGGCTTCTTTTTGATCTTGCCAATCATTTACTGTCAGTACTGACATTATAGCAATGTTCTGATACCAAATAATATTGTTCTCTTTAAGACCTCCAATAAGCGTTTGTTTTGATATTCTTTACAGTGACATCAATGTATTCAAATTTTTCTTTAAAATTCATATATCTCAGGTGTGAAAACAATATCTGTTTTTCATTATTAATACTCTTTCGAAATATAGGCTGCATTTATTCCGATGAACTTTGGAGCTGCGTAAAGAAAGAACAGTCTTCAATATCGATATTATAAAACAACCATCAGTTTTTCTATCAATTGTTTTATATACAATATTGTGAAAGTACATATCCGGCGAGACGGTTTATAGATTAGAAAACCCATGTAATATGATTATGATTTGTTTCCGAATGCATATATAGCTCCATTTATTCTTTTGCACCGCTTTAAACAATCTGTGAACACTATCATCTACTTCTTCCACCAGTGCCTTCGATATCTTTTTTGAATTCCTTGTGGGTTGTTATTTTGTATACTTTTTTTTTTCGTCTATGAAAGACTTCGTCCTTTATTTATTTTTCTGTTTTTAACACTTAACGCTTGATTCCGACAGATTACAAGCTTTCCTATAATCGATAAAATGCGGGAGAAAAAAAAAAGTGCAATTATTGTGGAAGGCATGCAGCGGCGCCGTTTTTTCAAGACATGTGTGACTGTTTGCGTTCCTTTGGAAGATTGTTAGTAGTTTTTACATTGCTTCAAAATTATAAACGCTTTTCTCTTAGCTCTATTGTGTACATGATTTGCTTCTCCATTCTAATCTCTCAGCTGCATTGTAATATTTCCCCCTCTCTCTTTGTCAGCCAAAGCCACTTGTTCCACTCTGGAACAGCGCAGAGAAAATGACAGGCTAATTATGATGTACAAAATACTCAATAATCTTACTCCTCTTTCAGCACACTACTATATTATCAAACAGGCTACTCAGTTAACGAGAGCCTCGCAACCACACTCCTATCAGGTACCATATTCGAGAACTGAATCGCATCGCCATTCGTTCTTCCCAAGAACTGTAAGGAACTGGAATTCCCTGTCGTCAGACATTGTTTCTGCGCCATCTGTGGGATCATTTCGAAACCGTCTAACGGTTGATCACAGTGGCTAGTTGTTTTCGTCAAATTTTCTATGTGCTTGTAAATATCTGTAAATAAATTGTATTATAATGTAAATAGCACCAGTCTGCAAGAATCTTCAGGCTATTGAAGGAGACAGACTTAACAAGAAGAAGAAGAAGAAGAAGAAGAAGAAGAAGAAAGCCACCATACCTGCCTGTAATTATCTATCGTACTGCATTTTTTTAATACTTTTTCAAGCAGAGTCCCCTTAATTGTCAGTCACGCCAAGTTCAAACACAGCACAGAATTCATTTACTTCTGTAGTACAACGAATTTATTTCAAACCAATGGGAACATTATGGTTTGAAATAAATTCGTTGTACTACAGAAGTAAATGAATTCTGTGCTGTGTTTGAACTTCGAAATGATCCCACAGATGGCGCAGAAAGAATGTCTGACGACAGGGAATTCCAGTTCCTTACAGTTCTTGGGAAGAACGAATAGCGATGCGATTCAGTTCTCGAATATGGTACCTGATAGGAGTGTGGTTGCGAAGTTCTCGTTAACTGAGTAGCCTGTTTGTTAATATAGTCCTGTGCTGAAAGAGGAGTAAGATTATTGTGTATTTTGTACATCATAATTAGCCTGTCATTTTCTCTGCGCTGTTCCAGAGTGGTACAATCAAGTTCTTGTAGGATTTTGGTGACACTTGAGGTGTTATGGTAGCGATTTAAAGTGAATCGCGCAGCTCTTCTCTGGACCATTTCCACTTGGTGGATTAGGTTCTTGGTGGATGGGTCCCAAACTGTAGAAGCATACTCAACAATTGGTCGAACCAACGTTTTGTAAGCTGTGGCTTTAACATCAGAAGATTTTATGCGAAGATTGCGTTTTAGAAATGCAAGCACGTTATTGGCTTTATTGACAGTATTATTGATGTGTTGGGTCCACTTCAAATCAGAAGTAATGGTTACACCTAAGTACTTCACGGATTCAACAGATTCAAGAGGGGCGTTATTTAGATGATACACGTGTTGTACCTTACTTCTTTTCCTGGATATTGTCAAAACCTTGCACTTATCTGTGTTCAAATCCATCATCCATTTTTTCGCCCAGTCACCAATTTTGTTTAGGTCCTCTTGAAGATTTTGCGTATGATGTTGATTGTCGATGGTCATGTAAGAAATTGCATCATCGGCAAAAAGGCGAACCTTTGACGCGAGACCATCAGGCAAGTCATTGATGTAAAGCAGAAAGAGGCAAGGCCCAAGAACCGACCCCTGAGGCACTCCAGATCCTACCGCTACTGAAGAAGATTTAATACCATCCAAAACAACCCTCTGGCTTCTTCCATTGAGAAAACTTTGCTTGAGGTGCAATCTCTGACATCTTCTCTCCATCCAACGAACACGCCGCAGTCTCTGAGTCGACAAATCGGCCTGATCCTCCGCGTCATATTGAGGAACAGTTACTATGTCACCCATTGCAGCGAAGGCCTGAATGGCTTGGGCGATTTCGGCTTGGTGGTCGGAGACCGGCCCGAGGGCAAGCCGTTCGTGTCGCAATGCCATCCTTTTAGCTCGGCCATCTCTTTGAGCTGACATCATGCAAGTATTATCTGACTATACAGTTCAGAATCACTGGATGGAAGCACAAATCGCAAGGTTTCAAAATAATCTGCACTATGAAAGAACCGAGAGGAGCAGGAGAGTACCAAAAGTGTGTACTTTCAAGCACGGTAGATCATTTAGTGAATGATGTTTGTTGTGCACTGTGTGCCAGGGAGATGGTATCCAGACAACGCGCGAGCCAATCAAAATAGCACATTCTTGCGCACCTGCTTCCTGGGTCACAGGCGCAGGCGCAAAGCATTATTTCGTCATCAGCGCTATCTGTAGGTGCGCGCACCAAGTGCCAAGTTTCATGCGCGCTGGATTCTTGTCTGTAAAGAAGGCCCTCTACTGTGTTAGCCAATACACATCGCCTGCATGCAAATGTATGTTTTATGCACCTGTTTTTGTTTCTTTGTTTTCAACTGTATGATAATCAGTGTTCACGTTTACACTTGAATTTGCAATTTGCAATACCTTCCAAATGTCATTTTGCCTAAAATGTACGTAATTGTCTGGCTTCTTTTTGATCTTGCCAATCATTTACTGTCAGTACTGATATTATAGCAATGTTCTGATACCAAATAATATTGTTCTCTTTAAGACCTCCAATAAGCATTTGTTTTGATATTCTTTACAGTGACATCAATGTATTCAAATTTTTCCTTAAAATTCATATATCTCAGGTGTGAAAACAATATCTGTTTTTCATTATTAATACTCTTTCGATATATAGGCTGCATTTATTGCGATGAACTTTGGAGCTGCATAAAGAAAGAACAGTCTTCAATATCGATATTATAAAACAACCATTAGTTTTTCTATCAATTGTCTTATATACAATATTGTGAAAGTACATATCCAGCGAGACAGTTTATAGATTAGAAGACCCATGTAATATGATTATGATTTGTTCCCGAATGCATATATAGCTCCATTTATTCTTTTGCACCGCTTTAAACAATCTGTGAACACTATCATCTACTTCTTCCACCAGTGCCTTCGATATCTTTTTTTGAATTCCTTGTGGGTTGTTATTTTGTATACTTTTTTTTTTCGTCTGTCAAAGACTTCGTCCTTTATCTATTTTTCTGTTTTTAACACTTAACGCTTGATACCAACAGATTACAAGCTTTCCTATAATCGATAAAATGCGGGAGAAAAAAAAATGCAATTATTGTGGAAGGCATGCAGCGGCGCCGTTTTTTCAAGACATGTGTGACTGTTTGCGTTCCTTTGGAAGATTGTTAGTAGTTTTTACATTGCTTCAAAATTATAAACGCCTTTCTCTTAGCTCTATTGTGTACATGATTTGCTTCTCCATTCTAATCTCTCAGCTGCATTGTAATATTTCCCCCTCTCTCTTTGTCAGCCAAAGCCACTTGGACCACTCTGGAACACCGCAGAGAAAATGACAGTCTAATTATGATGTACAAAATACACAATAATATTACTCCTCTTTCAGCACACTACTATATTATCAAACAGGCTACTCAGTTAACGAGAGCCTCGCAACCACACTCCTATCAGGTACCATATTCGAGAACTGAATCGCATCGCCATTCGTTCTTCCCAAGAACTGTAAGGAACTGGAATTCCCTGTCGTCAGACATTCTTTCTGCGCCATCTGTGGGATCATTTCGAAACCGTCTAACGGTTGATCACAGTGGCTAGTTGTTTTCGTCAAATTTTCTATGTGCTTGTAAATATCTGTAAATAAATTGTATTATAATGTAAATAGCACCAGTCTGCAAGAATCTTCAGGCTATTGAAGGAGACAGACTTAACCAGAAGAAGAAGAAGAAGAAGAAGAAGAAGAAGAAGAAGAAAAAAGCCACCATACCTGCCTGTAATTATCTATCGTACTGCATTTTTTTTTACTTTTTCAAGCAGAGTCCCCTTAATTGTCAGTCACGCCAAGTTCAAACACAGCACAGAATTCATTTACTTCTATAGTACAACGAATTTATTTCAAACCATAATGTTCCCATATCAGTGACACCTGGAGGTCGAGTATCGAGATCTCGAGTTCAAGATTTATGTGTTGTGCGTTGTGTCAGTCCAAGTGGGCTTTATTTTCCTAGGTCTTGGCTTTACCAGAAAGCACTGACTTGAATGTCTTGATACAAATATAGTGTCTCTCTTATCTGTGCAGACTGCTGAAAAGACGACTCCACAGTGAGATGTGTTTTTCTCCCATATTTCTGACTTTAATTCCTCGCAGGAATCTGCCAAAACTCCAGCAAGAAGAAGCTTTTCTTTCTCTGCTTGAAGAGCGGGCTATTATGAGAGAAGGGAATAGAAGAAAAGATCAGGGAAATTGAGCATTAATACAAAGGCGTTTGACTCTTGTTTCAAGTGCCTGCCATGCTCAATAACAGCAAGAGATTATATCAGATTCATCAATAACAATCATCCAGTTTACATTATTTTGTTTCGTTCGGACAAGTCAGCTTTGAAGGCTTTCTTTTATGAAAACCACTAGCTATAATAGGAGATGGAAACGAATATTTTGTTTTGCATTACATCAGGAACGGCTGACACTTCTTTCCTCATCATACACGTTAGAGACCTTTATCTTATGGAGACCCAATCAATGAAATTGATCAAGAAAATCTGGAAAACTTAAAAACGGATTCCAAAATCATAAAGACAATCCCATGCAGAGAGATTCAGCATACCGCATGGCTTGCAAGGTAAAACAAGCTATACCTGAAGTCTTAGAAGCTTTCCTCATGACCCACTGATCATCAGAGTCGGCATGATTGCTCGCTGATGTAGCAGGTATGTTTTTATCATTGACTGGGTGTTGATTTGTCAGGGATTTATGACATTGTGACTCTGAAATTTGGTCGAGGTGGAGCTGGATGGCCTGCCTGAATGCATCGCCGTCCGGCGATTTTGGCTTAAGGTGCAATCTCTGACATCTTCTCTCCATCCAACGAACACGCCGCAGTCTCTGAGTCGACAAATCGGCCTGATCCTCCGCGTCATATTGAGGAACAGTTACTATGTCACCCATTGCAGCGAAGGCCTGAATGGCTTGGGCGATTTCGGCTTGGTGGTCGGAGACCGGCCCGAGGGCAAGCCGTTCGTGTCGCAATGCCATCCTTTTAGCTCGGCGATCTCTTTGAGCTGACATCATGCAAGTATTATCTGACTATACAGTTCAGAATCACTCGATGGAAGCACAAATCGCAAGGTTTCAAGATAATCTGCACTATGAAAGAACCGAGAGGAGCAGGAGAGTACCAAAAGTGTGTACTTTCAAGCACGGTAGATCATTTAGTGAATGATGTTTGTTGTGCACTGTGTGCCAGGGAGATGGTATCCAGACAACGCGCGAGCCAATCAAAATAGCACATTCTTGCGCACCTGCTTGCTGGGTCACAGGCGCAGGCGCAAAGCATTATTTCGTCATCAGCGCTATCTGTAGGTGCGCGCACCAAGTGCCAAGTTTCATGCGCGCTGGATTCTTGTCTGTAAAGAAGGCCCTCTACTGTGTTAGCCAATACACATCGCCTGCATGCAAATGTATGTTTTATGCACCTGTTTTTGTTTCTTTGTTTTCACTGTATGATAATCAGTGTTCACGTTTACACTTGAATTTGCAATTTGCAATACCTTTCAAATGTCCTTTTGCCTAAAATGTACGTAATTGTCTGGCTTCTTTTTGATCTTGCCAATCATTTACTGTCAGTACGGATATTATAGCAATGTTCTGATACCAAATAATATTGTTCTCTTTAAGACCTCCAATAAGCGTTTGTTTTGATATTCTTTACAGTGACATCAATGTATTCAAATTTTTCCTTAAAATTCATATATCTCAGGTGTGAAAACAATATCTGTTTTTCATTATTAATACTCTTTCGATATATAGGCTGCATTTATTGCGATGAACTTTAGAGCTGCATAAGAAAGAACAGTCTTCAATATCGATTTTATAAAACAACCATCAGTTTTTCTATCAATTGTTTTATATACAATATTGTGAAAGTACATATCCAGCGAGACGGGTAATAGATTAGAAAACCCATGTAATATGATTATGATTTGTTCCCGAATGCATATATAGCTCCATTTATTCTTTTGCACCGCTTTAAACAATCTGTGAACACTATCATCTACTTCTTCCACTAGTGCCTTCGATATCTTTTTTGAATTCCTTGTGGGTTGTTATTTTGTATACTTTTTTTTTTTCGTCTGTGAAAGACTTCGTCCTTTATTTATTTTTCTGTTTTTAACACTTAACGCTTGATTCCAACAGATTACAAGCTTTCCTGTAATCGATAAAATGCGGGAGAAATAAAAGTGCAATTATTGTGGAAGGCATGCAGCGGCGCCGTTTTTTCAAGACATGTGTGACTGTTTGCGTTCCTTCGGAAGATTGTTAGTAGTTTTTACATTGCTTCAAAATTATAAACGCCTTTCTCTTAGCTCTTATATTGTGTACATGATTTGCTTCTCCATTCCAATCTCTCAGCTGCATTGTAATATTTCCCCCTCTCTCTTTGTCAGCCAAAGCCACCATACCTGCCTGTAATTATCTATCGTACTGCATTTTTTTTTTACTTTTTCAAGCAGAGTCCCCTTAATTGTCAGTCACGCCAAGTTCAAACACAGCACAGAATTCATTTACTTCTATAGTACACCGAATTTATGTCAAACCATAATGTTCCCATATCAGTGACACCTGGAGGTCGAGTATCGAGATCTCGAGTTCAAGATTTATGTGTTGTGCGTTGTGTCAGTCCCAGTGGGCTTTATTTTCCTAGGTCTTGGCTTTACCAGAAAGCACTGACTTGAATGTCTTACAAATATAGTGTCTCTCTTATCTGTGCAGACTGCTGAAAAGACGACTCCACAGTGAGATGTGTTTTTCCCCCATATTTCTGACTTTAATTCCTCGCAGGAATCTGCCAAAACTCCAGCAAGAAGAAGCTTTTCTTTCTCTGCTTGAAGAGCGGGCTATTATGAGAGAAGGGAATAGAAGAAAAGATCAGGGAAATTGAGCATTAATACAAAGGCGTTTGACTCTTGTTTCAAGTGCCTGCCATGCTCAATAACAGCAAGAGATTATATCAGATTCATCAATAATAATCATCCAGTTTACATTATTTTGTTTCGTTCGGACAAGTCAGCTTTGAAGACTTTCTTTTATGAAAACCACTAGCTATAATAGGAGATGGAAACGAATATTTTGTTTTGCATTTCATCAGGAACGGCTGACACTTCTTTCCTCATCATACACGTTAGAGACCTTTATCTTATGGAGACCCAATCAATGAAATTGATCAAGAAAATCTGGAAAACTTAAAAACGGATTCCAAAATCATAAAGACAATCCCATGCAGAGAGATTCAGTATACCGCATGGCTTGCAAGGTAAAATAAGATATACCTGAAGTCTTAGAAGCTTTCCTCATGACCCACTGATCATCAGAGTCGGCATGATTGCTCGCTGATGTAGCAGGTATGTTTTTATCATTGACTGGGTGTTGATTTGTCAGGGATTTATGACATTGTGACTCTGAAATTTGGGCGAGGTGGAGCTGGATGGCCTGCCTTATTGCATCGCCGTCCGGCGATTTTGGCTTGAGGTGCAATCTCTGACATCTTCTCTCCATCCAACGAACACGCCGCAGTCTCTGAGTCGACAAATCGGCCTGATCCTCCGCGTCATATTGAGGAACAGTTACTATGTCACCCATTGCAGCGAAGGCCTGAATGGCTTGGGCGATTTCGGCTTGGTGGTCGGAGACCGGCCCGAGGGCAAGCCGTTCGTGTCGCAATGCCATCCTTTTAGCTCGGCGATCTCTTTGAGCTGACATCATGCAAGTATTATCTGACTATACAGTTCAGAATCACTCGATGGAAGCACAAATCGCAAGGTTTCAAGATAATCTGCACTATGAAAGAACCGAGAGGAGCAGGAGAGTACCAAAAGTGTGTACTTTCAAGCACGGTAGATCAGTGAATGATGTTTGTTGTGCACTGTGTGCCAGGGAGATGGTATCCAGACAACGCGCGAGCCAATCAAAATAGCACATTCTTGCGCACCTGCTTGCTGGGTCACAGGCGCAGGCGCAAAGCATTATTTCGTCATCAGCGCTATCTGTAGGTGCGCGCACCAAGTGCCAAGTTTCATGCGCGCTGGATTCTTGTCTGTAAAGAAGGCCCTCTACTGTGTTAGCCAATACACATCGCCTGCATGCAAATGTATGTTTCATGCACCTGTTTTTGTTTCTTTGTTTTCAACTGTATGATAATCAGTGTTCACGTTTCCACTTGAATTTGCAATTTGCAATACCTTTCAAATGTCATTTTGCCTAAAATGTACATAATTGTCTGGCTTCTTTTTGATCTTGCCAATCATTTACTGTCAGTACTGATATTATAGCAATGTTCTGATACCAAATAATATTGTTCTCTTTAAGACCTCGAATAAGCGTTTGTTTTGATATTCTTTACAGTGACATCAATGTATTCAAATTTTTCCTTAAAATTCATATATCTCAGGTGTGAAAACAATATCTGTTTTTCATTATTAATACTCTTTCGATATATAGGCTGCATTTATTGCGATGAACTTTGGAGCTGCATAAAGAAAGAACAGTCTTCAATATCGATATTATAAAACAACCATTAGTTTTTCTATCAATTGTCTTATATACAATATTGTGAAAGTACATATCCAGCGAGACAGTTTATAGATTAGAAAACCCATGTAATATGATTATGATTTGTTCCCGAATGCATATATAGCTCCATTTATTCTTTTGCACCGCTTTAAACAATCTGTGAACACTATCATCTACTTCTTCCACCAGTGCCTTCGATATCTTTTTTTGAATTCCTTGTGGGTTGTTATTTTGTATACTTTTTTTTCGTCTGTGAAAGACTTCGTCCTTTATTTATTTTTTTGTTTTTAACACTTAACGCTTGATACCAACAGATTACAAGCTTTCCTATAATCGATAAAATGGGGAAGAAAAAAAAAGTGCAATTATTGTGGAAGGCATGCAGCGGCGCCGTTTTTTCAAGACATGTGTGACTGTTTGCATTCCTTTGGAAGATTGTTGGTAGTTTTTACATTGCTTCAAATTATAAACGCCTTTCTCTTAGCTCTATTGTGCACATGATTTGCTTCTCCATTCTAATCTCTCAGCTGCATTGTAATATTTCCCCCTCTCTCTTTGTCAGCCAAAGCCACTTGGACCACTCTGGAACAGCGCAGAGAAAATGACAGGCTAATTATGATGTACAAAATACACAATAATATTACTCCTCTTTCAGCACACTACCATATTATCAAACAGGCTACTCAGTTAACGAGAGCCTCGCAACCACACTCCTATCAGGTACCATATTCGAGAACTGAATCGCATCGCCATTCGTTCTTCCCAAGAACTGTAAGGAACTGGAATTCCCTGTCGTCAGACATTCTTTCTGCGCCATCTGTGGGATCATTTCGAAACCGTCTAACGGTTGATCACAGTGGCTAGTTGTTTTCGTCAAATTTTCTATGTGCTTGTAAATATCTGTAAATAAATTGTATTATAATGTAAATAGCACCAGTCTGCAAGAATCTTCAGGCTATTGAAGGAGACAGACTTAACCAGAAGAAGAAGAAGAAGAAGAAGAAGAAGAAGAAAAAAGCCACCATACCTGCCTGTAATTATCTATCGTACTGCATTTTTTTTTTACTTTTTCAAGCAGAGTCCCCTTAATTGTCAGTCACGCCAAGTTCAAACACAGCACAGAATTCATTTACTTCTATAGTACAACGAATTTATTTCAAACCATAATGTTCCCATATCAGTGACACCTGGAGGTCGAGTATCGAGATCTCGAGTTCAAGATTTATGTGTTGTGCGTTGTGTCAGTCCAAGTGGGCTTTATTTTCCTAGGTTTTGGCTTTACCAGAAAGCACTGACTTGAATGTCTTGATACAAATATAGTGTCTCTCTTATCTGTGCAGACTGCTGAAAAGACGACTCCACAGTGAGATGTGTTTTTCCCCCATATTTCTGACTTTAATTCCTCGCAGGAATCTGCCAAAACTCCAGCAAGAAGAAGCTTTTCTTTCTCTGCTTGAAGAGCGGGCTATTATGAGAGAATGGAATAGAAGAAAAGATCAGGGAAATTGAGCATTAATACAAAGGCGGTTGACTCTTGTTTCAAGTGCCTGCCATGCTCAATAACAGCAAGAGATTATATCAGATTCATCAATAACAATCATCCAGTTTACATTATTTTGTTTCGTTCGGACAAGTCAGCTTTGAAGGCTTTCTTTTATGAAAACCACTAGCTATAATAGGAGATGGAAACGAATATTTTGTTTTGCATTACATCAGGAACGGCTGACACTTCTTTCCTCATCATACACGTTAGAGACCTTTATCTTATGGAGACCCAATCAATGAAATTGATCAAGAAAATCTGGAAAACGTAAAAACGGATTCCAAAATCATAAAGACAATCCCATGCAGAGAGATTCAGTATACCGCATGGCTTGCAAGGTAAAATAAGCTATACCTGAAGTCTTAGAAGCTTTCCTCATGACCCACTGATCATCAGAGTCGGCATGATTGCTCGCTGATGTAGCAGGTATGTTTTTATCATTGACTGGGTGTTGATTTGTCAGGGATTTATGACATTGTGACTCTGAAATTTGGGCGAGGTGGAGCTGGATGGCCTGCCTTATTGCATCGCCGTCCGGCGATTTTGGCTTGAGGTGCAATCTCTGACATCTTCTCTCCATCCAACGAACACGCCGCAGTCTCTGAGTCGACAAATCGGCCTGATCCTCCGCGTCATATTGAGGAACAGTTACTATGTCACCCATTGCAGCGAAGGCCTGAATGGCTTGGGCGATTTCGGCTTGGTGGTCGGAGACCGGCCCGAGGGCAAGCCGTTCGTGTCGCAATGCCATCCTTTTAGCTCGGCGATCTCTTTGAGCTGACATCATGCAAGTATTATCTGACTATACAGTTCAGAATCACTCGATGGAAGCACAAATCGCAAGGTTTCAAAATAATCTGCACTATGAAAGAACCGAGAGGAGCAGGAGAGTACCAAAACTGTGTACTTTCAAGCACGGTAGATCATTAGTGAATGATGTTTGTTGTGCACTGTGTGCCAGGGAGATGGTATCCAGACAACGCGCGAGCCAATCAAAATAGCACATTCTTGCGCACCTGCTTGCTGGGTCACAGGCGCAGGCGCAAAGCATTATTTCGTCATCAGCGCTATCTGTAGGTGCGCGCACCAAGTGCCAAGTTTCATGCGCGCTGGATTCTTGTCTGTAAAGAAGGCCCTCTACTGTGTTAGCCAATACACATCGCCTGCATGCAAATGTATCTTTTATGCACCTGTTTTTGTTTCTTTGTTTTCAACTGTATGATAATCAGTGTTCACGTTTACACTTGAATTTGCAATTTGCAATACCTTTCAAATGTCATTTTGCCTAAAATGTACGTAATTGTCTGGCTTCTTTTTGATCTTGCCAATCATTTACTGTCAGTACTGATATTATAGCAATGTTCTGATACCAAATAATATTGTTCTCTTTAAGACCTCCAATAAGCGTTTGTTTTGATATTCTTTACAGTGACATCAATGTATTCAAATTTTTCCTTAAAATTCATATATCTCAGGTGTGAAAACAATATCTATTTTTCATTATTAATACTCTTTCGAAATATAGGCTGCATTTATTGCGATGAACTTTGGAGCTGCGTAAAGAAAGAACAGTCTTCAATATCGATATTATAAAACAACCATCAGTTTTTCTATCAATTGTTTTATATACAATATTGTGAAAGTACATATCCGGCGAGACGGTTTATAGATTAGAAAACCCATGTAATATGATTATGATTTGTTCCCGAATGCATATATAGCTCCATTTATTCTTTTGCACCGCTTTAAACAATCTGTGAACACTATCATCTACTTCTTCCACCAGTGCCTTCGATATCTTTTTTGAATTCCTTGTGGGTTGTTATTTTGTATACTTTTTTTTTCGTCTGTGAAAGACTTCGTCCTTTATTTATTTTTCTGTTTTTAACACTTAACACTTGATTCCAACAGATTACAAGCTTTCCTATAATCGATAAAATGCGGGAGAAAAAAAAGTGCAATTATTGTGGAAGGCATGCAGCGGCGCCGTTTTTTCAAGACATGTGTGACTGTTTGCGTTCCTTTGGAAGATTGTTAGTAGTTTTTACATTGCTTCAAAATTATAAACGCCTTTCTCTTAGCTCTATTGTGTACATGATTTGCTTCTCCATTCCAATCTCTCAGCTGCATTGTAATATTTCCCCCTCTCTCTTTGTCAGCCAAAGCCACCATACCTGCCTGTAATTATCTATCGTACTGCATTTTTTTTTTACTTTTTCAAGCAGAGTCCCCTTAATTGTCAGTCACGCCAAGTTCAAACACAGCACAGAATTCATTTACTTCTATAGTACAACGAATTTATTTCAAACCATAATGTTCCCATATCAGTGACACCTGGCGGTCGAGTATCGAGATCTCGAGTTCAAGATTTATGTGTTGTGCGTTGTGTCAGTCCAAGTGGGCTTTATTTTCCTAGGTCTTGGCTTTACCAGAAAGCACTGACTTGAATGTCTTACAAATATAGTGTCTCTCTTATCTGTGCAGACTGCTGAAAAGACGACTCCACAGTGAGATGTGTTTTTCTCCCATATTTCTGACTTTAATTCCTCGCAGGAATCTGCCAAAACTCCAGCAAGAAGAAGCTTTTCTTTCTCTGCTTGAAGAGCGGGCTATTATGAGAGAAGGGAATAGAAGAAAAGATCAGGGAAATTGAGCATTAATACAAAGGCGTTTGACTCTTGTTTCAAGTGCCTGCCATGCTCAATAACAGCAAGAGATTATATCAGATTCATCAATAATAATCATCCAGTTTACATTATTTTGTTTCGTTCGGACAAGTCAGCTTTGAAGACTTTCTTTTATGAAAACCACTAGCTATAATAGGAGATGGAAACGAATATTTTGTTTTGCATTACATCAGGAACGGCTGACACTTCTTTCCTCATCATACACGTTAGAGACCTTTATCTTATGGAGACCCAATCAATGAAATTGATCAAGAAAATCTGGAAAACTTAAAAACGGATTCCAAAATCATAAAGACAATCCCATGCAGAGAGATTCAGCATACCGCATGGCTTGCAAGGTAAAACAAGCTATACCTGAAGTCTTAGAAGCTTTCCTCATGACCCACTGATCATCAGAGTCGGCATGATTGCTCGCTGATGTAGCAGGTATGTTTTTATCATTGACTGGGTGTTGATTTGTCAGGGATTTATGACATTTTGACTCTGAAATTTGGGCGAGGTGGAGCTGGATGGACTGCCTTAATGCATCGCCGTCCGGCGATTTTGGCTTGAGGTGCAATCTCTGACATCTTCTCTCCATCCAACGAACACGCCGCAGTCTCTGAGTCGACAAATCGGCCTGATCCTCCGCGTCATATTGAGGAACAGTTACTATGTCACCCATTGCAGCGAAGGCCTGAATGGCTTGGGCGATTTCGGCTTGGTGGTCGGAGACCGGCCCGAGGGCAAGCCGTTCGTGTCGCAATGCCATCCTTTTAGCTCGGCGATCTCTTTGAGCTGACATCATGCAAGTATTATCTGACTATACAGTTCAGAATCACTCGATGGAAGCACAAATCGCAAGGTTTCAAGATAATCTGCACTATGAAAGAACCGAGAGGAGCAGGAGAGTACCAAAAGTGTGTACTTTCAAGCACGGTAGATCATTAGTGAATGATGTTTGTTGTGCACTGTGTGCCAGGGAGACGGTATCCAGACAACGTGCGAGCCAATCAAAATAGCACATTCTTGCGCACCTGCTTGCTGGGTCACAGGCGCAGGCGCAAAGCATTATTTCGTCATCAGCGCTATCTGTAGGTGCGCGCACCAAGTGCCAAGTTTCATGCGCGCTGGATTCTTGTCTGTAAAGAAGGCCCTCTACTGTGTTAGCCAATACACATCGCCTGCATGCAAATGTATGTTTTATGCACCTGTTTTTGTTTCTTTGTTTTCAACTGTATGATAATCAGTGTTCACGTTTACACTTGAATTTGCAATTTGCAATACCTTTCAAATGTCATTTTGCCTAAAATGTACGTAATTGTCTGGCTTCTTTTTGATCTTGCCAATCATTTACTGTCAGTACTGATATTATAGCAATGTTCTGATACCAAATAATATTGTTCTCTTTAAGACCTCGAATAAGCGTTTGTTTTGATATTCTTTACAGTGACATCAATGTATTCAAATTTTTCCTTAAAATTCATATATCTCAGGTGTGAAAACAATATCTGTTTTTCATTATTAATACTCTTTTGATATATAGGCTGCATTTATTGCGATGAACTTTGGAGCTGCATAAAGAAAGAACAGTCTTCAATATCGATATTATAAAACAACCATCAGTTTTTCTATCAATTGTTTTATATACAATATTGTGAAAGTACATATCCAGCGAGACGGTTTATAGATTAGAAAACCCATGTAATATGATTATGATTTGTTCCCGAATGCATATATAGCTCCATTTATTCTTTTGCACCGCTTTAAACAATCTGTGAACACTATCATCTACTTCTTCCACCAGTGCCTTCGATATCTTTTTTTGAATTCCTTGTGGGTTGTTATTTTGTATACTTTTTTTTTCGTCTGTGAAAGACTTCGTCCTTTATTTATTTTTCTGTTTTTAACACTTAACGCTTGATACCAACAGATTACAAGCTTTCCTATAATCGATAAAATGCGGGAGAAAAAAAAAGTGCAATTATTGTGGAAGGCATGCAGCGGCGCCGTTTTTTCAAGACATGTGTGACTGTTTGCGTTCCTTTGGAAGATTGTTAGTAGTTTTTACATTGCTTTATAATTATAAACGCCTTTCTCTTAGCTCTATTGTGTACATGATTTGCTTCTCCATTCTAATCTCTCAGCTGCATTGTAATATTTCCCCCTCTCTCTTTGTCAGCCAAAGCCACTTGGACCACTCTGGAACAGCGCAGAGAAAATGACAGGCTAATTATGATGTACAAAATACACAATAATATTACTCCTCTTTCAGCACACTACTATATTATCAAACAGGCTACTCAGTTAACGAGAGCCTCGCAACCACACTCCTATCAGGTACCATATTCGAGAACTGAATCGCATCGCCATTCGTTCTTCCCAAGAACTGTAAGGAACTGGAATTCCCTGTCGTCAGACATTCTTTCTGCGCCATCTGTGGGATCATTTCGAAACCGTCTAACGGTTGATCACAGTGGCTAGTTGTTTTCGTCAAATTTTCTATGTGCTTGTAAATATCTGTAAATAAATTGTATTATAATGTAAATAGCACCAGTCTGCAAGAATCTTCAGGCTATTGAAGGAGACAGACTTAACCAGAAGAAGAAGAAGAAGAAGAAGAAGAAGAAGAAGAAGAAGAAAAAAGCCACCATACCTGCCTGTAATTATCTATCGTACTGCATTTTTTTTTACTTTTTCAAGCAGAGTCCCCTTAATTGTCAGTCACGCCAAGTTCAAACACAGCACAGAATTCATTTACTTCTATAGTACAACGAATTTATTTCAAACCATAATGTTCCCATATCAGTGACACCTGGAGGTCGAGTATCGAGATCTCGAGTTCAAGATTTATGTGTTGTGCGTTGTGTCAGTCCAAGTGGGCTTTATTTTCCTAGGTCTTGGCTTTACCAGAAAGCACTGACTTGAATGTCTTGATACAAATATAGTGTCTCTCTTATCTGTGCAGACTGCTGAAAAGACGACTCTACAGTGAGATGTGTTTTTCTCCCATATTTCTGACTTTAATTCCTCGCAGGAATCTGCCAAAACTCCAGCAAGAAGAAGCTTTTCTTTCTCTGCTTGAAGAGCGGGCTATTATGAGAGAAGGGAATAGAAGAAAAGATCAGGGAAATTGAGCATTAATACAAAGGCGTTTGACTCTTGTTTCAAGTGCCTGCCATGCTCAATAACAGCAAGAGATTATATCAGATTCATCAATAACAATCATCCAGTTTACATTATTTTGTTTTGTTCGGACAAGTCAGCTTTGAAGGCTTTCTTTTATGAAAACCACTAGCTATAATAGGAGATGGAAACGAATATTTTGTTTTGCATTACATCAGGAACGGCTGACACTTCTTTCCTCATCATACACGTTAGAGACCTTTATCTTATGGAGACCCAATCAATGAAATTGATCAAGAAAATCTGGAAAACTTAAAAACGGATTCCAAAATCATAAAGACAATCCCATGCAGAGAGATTCAGCATACCGCATGGCTTGCAAGGTAAAACAAGCTATACCTGAAGTCTTAGAAGCTTTCCTCATGACCCACTGATCATCAGAGTCGGCATGATTGCTCGCTGATGTAGCAGGTATGTTTTTATCATTGACTGGGTGTTGATTTGTCAGGGATTTATGACATTGTGACTCTGAAATTTGGGCGAGGTGGAGCTGGATGGCCTGCCTGAATGCATCGCCGTCCGGCGATTTTGGCTTGAGGTGCAATCTCTGACATCTTCTCTCCATCCAACGAACACGCCGCAGTCTCTGAGTCGACAAATCGGCCTGATCCTCCGCGTCATATTGAGGAACAGTTACTATGTCACCCATTGCAGCGAAGGCCTGAATGGCTTGGGCGATTT
Organism: Diadema setosum; assembly: GCA_033980235.1. Classification (NCBI taxonomy): domain Eukaryota; kingdom Metazoa; phylum Echinodermata; class Echinoidea; order Diadematoida; family Diadematidae; genus Diadema; species Diadema setosum. The sequence goes on along the minus strand of CM067077.1, from coordinate 20,875,227 downwards.
CGGCTTGGTGGTCGGAGACCGGCCCGAGGGCAAGCCGTTCGTGTCGCAATGCCATCCTTTTAGCTCGGCGATCTCTTTGAGCTGACATCATGCAAGTATTATCTGACTATACAGTTCAGAATCACTCGATGGAAGCACAAATCGCAAGGTTTCAAGATAATCTGCACTATGAAAGAACCGAGAGGAGCAGGAGAGTACCAAAAGTGTGTACTTTCAAGCACGGTAGATCATTTAGTGAATGATGTTTGTTGTGCACTGTGTGCCAGGGAGATGGTATCCAGACAACGCGCGAGCCAATCAAAATAGCACATTCTTGCGCACCTGCTTGCTGGGTCACAGGCGCAGGCGCAAAGCATTATTTCGTCATCAGCGCTATCTGTAGGTGCGCGCACCAAGTGCCAAGTTTCAATGCGCGCTGGATTCTTGTCTGTAAAGAAGGCCCTCTACTGTGTTAGCCAATACACATCGCCTGCATGCAAATGTATGTTTTATGCACCTGTTTTTGTTTCTTTGTTTTCAACTGTATGATAATCAGTGTTCACGTTTACACTTGAATTTGCAATTTGCAATACCTTTCAAATGTCATTTTGCCTAAAATGTACGTAATTGTCTGGCTTCTTTTTGATCTTGCCAATCATTTACTGTCAGTACTGATATTATAGCAATGTTCTGATACCAAATAATATTGTTCTCTTTAACTACCTCCAATAAGCGTTTGTTTTGATATTCTTTACAGTGACATCAATGTATTCAAATTTTTCCTTAAAATTCATATATCTCAGGTGTGAAAACAATATCTATTTTTTCATTATTAATACTCTTTCGAAATATAGGCTGCATTTATTGCGATGAACTTTGGAGCTGCGTAAAGAAAGAACAGTCTTCAATATCGATACTATAAAACAACCATCAGTTTTTCTATCAATTGTTTTATATACAATATTGTGAAAGTACATATCCGGCGAGACGGTTTATAGATTAGAAAACCCATGTAATATGATTATGATTTGTTCCCGAATGCATATATAGCTCCATTTATTCTTTTGCACCGCTTTAAACAATCTGTGAACACTATCATCTACTTCTTCCACCAGTGCCTTCGATATCTTTTTTGAATTCCTTGTGGGTTGTTATTTTGTATACTTTTTTTTTCGTCTGTGAAAGACTTCGTCCTTTATTTATTTTTCTGTTTTTAACACTTAACACTTGATTCCAACAGATTACAAGCTTTCCTATAATCGATAAAATGCGGGAGAAAAAAAAGTGCAATTATTGTGGAAGGCATGCAGCGGCGCCGTTTTTTCAAGACATGTGTGACTGTTTGCGTTCCTTTGGAAGATTGTTAGTAGTTTTTACATTGCTTCAAAATTATAAACGCCTTTCTCTTAGCTCTATTGTGTACATGATTTGCTTCTCCATTCCAATCTCTCAGCTGCATTGTAATATTTCCCCCTCTCTCTTTGTCAGCCAAAGCCACCATACCTGCCTGTAATTATCTATCGTACTGCATTTTTTTTTTTACTTTTTCAAGCAGAGTCCCCTTAATTGTCAGTCACGCCAAGTTCAAACACAGCACAGAATTCATTTACTTCTATAGTACAACGAATTTATTTCAAACCATAATGTTCCCATATCAGTGACACCTGGCGGTCGAGAATCGAGATCTCGAGTTCAAGATTTATGTGTTGTGCGTTGTGTCAGTCCAAGTGGGCTTTATTTTCCTAGGTCTTGGCTTTACCAGAAAGCACTGACTTGAATGTCTTACAAATATAGTGTCTCTCTTATCTGTGCAGACTGCTGAAAAGACGACTCCACAGTGAGATGTGTTTTTCTCCCATATTTCTGACTTTAATTCCTCGCAGGAATCTGCCAAAACTCCAGCAAGAAGAAGCTTTTCTTTCTCTGCTTGAAGAGCGGGCTATTATGAGAGAAGGGAATAGAAGAAAAGATCAGGGAAATTGAGCATTAATACAAAGGCGTTTGACTCTTGTTTCAAGTGCCTGCCATGCTCAATAACAGCAAGAGATTATATCAGATTCATCAATAATAATCATCCAGTTTACATTATTTTGTTTCGTTCGGACAAGTCAGCTTTGAAGACTTTCTTTTATGAAAACCACTAGCTATAATAGGAGATGGAAACGAATATTTTGTTTTGCATTACATCAGGAACGGCTGACACTTCTTTCCTCATCATACACGTTAGAGACCTTTATCTTATGGAGACCCAATCAATGAAATTGATCAAGAAAATCTGGAAAACTTAAAAACGGATTCCAAAATCATAAAGACAATCCCATGCAGAGAGATTCAGCATACCGCATGGCTTGCAAGGTAAAATAAGCTATACCTGAAGTCTTAGAAGCTTTCCTCATGACCCACTGATCATCAGAGTCGGCATGATTGCTCGCTGATGTAGCAGGTATGTTTTTATCATTGACTGGGTGTTGATTTGTCAGGGATTTATGACATTTTGACTCTGAAATTTGGGCGAGGTGGAGCTGGATGGACTGCCTTAATGCATCGCCGTCCGGCGATTTTGGCTTGAGGTGCAATCTCTGACATCTTCTCTCCATCCAACGAACACGCCGCAGTCTCTGAGTCGACAAATCGGCCTGATCCTCCGCGTCATATTGAGGAACAGTTACTATGTCACCCATTGCAGCGAAGGCCTGAATGGCTTGGGCGATTTCGGCTTGGTGGTCGGAGACCGGCCCGAGGGCAAGCCGTTCGTGTCGCAATGCCATCCTTTTAGCTCGGCGATCTCTTTGAGCTGACATCATGCAAGTATTATCTGACTATACAGTTCAGAATCACTCGATGGAAGCACAAATCGCAAGGTTTCAAGATAATCTGCACTATGAAAGAACCGAGAGGAGCAGGAGAGTACCAAAAGTGTGTACTTTCAAGCACGGTAGATCATTTAGTGAATGATGTTTGTTGTGCACTGTGTGCCAGGGAGATGGTATCCAGACAACGCGCGAGCCAATCAAAATAGCACATTCTTGCGCACCTGCTTGCTGGGTCACAGGCGCAGGCGCAAAGCATTATTTCGTCATCAGCGCTATCTGTAGGTGCGCGCACCAAGTGCCAAGTTTCATGCGCGCTGGATTCTTGTCTGTAAAGAAGGCCCTCTACTGTGTTAGCCAATACACATCGCCTGCATGCAAATGTATGTTTTATGCACCTGTTTTTGTTTCTTTGTTTTCAACTGTATGATAATCAGTGTTCACGTTTACACTTGAATTTGCAATTTGCAATACCTTTCAAATGTCATTTTGCCTAAAATGTACGTAATTGTCTGGCTTCTTTTTGATCTTGCCAATCATTTACTGTCAGTACTGATATTATACCAATGTTCTGATACCAAATAATATTGTTCTCTTTAACTACCTCCAATAAGCGTTTGTTTTGATATTCTTTACAGTGACATCAATGTATTCAAATTTTTCCTTAAAATTCATATATCTCAGGTGTGAAAACAATATCTATTTTTCATTATTAATACTCTTTCGAAATATAGGCTGCATTTATTGCGATGAACTTTGGAGCTGCGTAAAGAAAGAACAGTCTTCAATACCGATATTATAAAACAACCATCAGTTTTTCTATCAATTGTTTTATATACAATATTGTGAAAGTACATATCCGGCGAGACGGTTTATAGATTAGAAAACCCATGTAATATGATTATGATTTGTTCCCGAATGCATATATAGCTCCATTTATTCTTTTGCACCGCTTTAAACAATCTGTGAACACTATCATCTACTTCTTCCACCAGTGCCTTCGATATCTTTTTTGAATTCCTTGTGGGTTGTTATTTTGTATACTTTTTTTTTCGTCTGTGAAAGACTTCGTCCTTTATTTATTTTTCTGTTTTTAACACTTAACACTTGATTCCAACAGATTACAAGCTTTCCTATAATCGATAAAATGCGGGAGAAAAAAAAAGTGCAATTATTGTGGAAGGCATGCAGCGGCGCCGTTTTTTCAAGACATGTGTGACTGTTTGCGTTCCTTTGGAAGATTGTTAGTAGTTTTTACATTGCTTCAAAATTATAAACGCCTTTCTCTTAGCTCTATTGTGTACATGATTTGCTTCTCCATTCCAATCTCTCAGCTGCATTGTAATATTTCCCCCTCTCTCTTTGTCAGCCAAAGCCACCATACCTGCCTGTAATTATCTATCGTACTGCATTTTTTTTTAACTTTTTCAAGCAGAGTCCCCTTAATTGTCAGTCACGCCAAGTTCAAACACAGCACAGAATTCATTTACTTCTATAGTACAACGAATTTATTTCAAACCATAATGTTCCCATATCAGTGACACCTGGCGGTCGAGTATCGAGATCTCGAGTTCAAGATTTATGTGTTGTGCGTTGTGTCAGTCCAAGTGGGCTTTATTTTCCTAGGTCTTGGCTTTACCAGAAAGCACTGACTTGAATGTCTTACAAATATAGTGTCTCTCTTATCTGTGCAGACTGCTGAAAAGACGACTCCACAGTGAGATGTGTTTTTCTCCCATATTTCTGACTTTAATTCCTCGCAGGAATCTGCCAAAACTCCAGCAAGAAGAAGCTTTTCTTTCTCTGCTTGAAGAGCGGGCTATTATGAGAGAAGGGAATAGAAGAAAAGATCAGGGAAATTGAGCATTAATACAAAGGCGTTTGACTCTTGTTTCAAGTGCCTGCCATGCTCAATAACAGCAAGAGATTATATCAGATTCATCAATAATAATCATCCAGTTTACATTATTTTGTTTCGTTCGGACAAGTCAGCTTTGAAGACTTTCTTTTATGAAAACCACTAGCTATAATAGGAGATGGAAACGAATATTTTGTTTTGCATTACATCAGGAACGGCTGACACTTCTTTCCTCATCATACACGTTAGAGACCTTTATCTTATGGAGACCCAATCAATGAAATTGATCAAGAAAATCTGGAAAACGTAAAAACGGATTCCAAAATCATAAAGACAATCCCATGCAGAGAGATTCAGCATACCGCATGGCTTGCAAGGTAAAACAAGCTGTACCTGAAGTCTTAGAAGCTTTCCTCATGACCCACTGATCATCAGAGTCGGCATGATTGCTCGCTGATGTAGCAGGTATGTTTTTATCATTGACTGGGTGTTGATTTGTCAGGGATTTATGACATTTTGACTCTGAAATTTGGGCGAGGTGGAGCTGGATGGACTGCCTTAATGCATCGCCGTCCGGCGATTTTGGCTTGAGGTGCAATCTCTGACATCTTCTCTCCATCCAACGAACACGCCGCAGTCTCTGAGTCGACAAATCGGCCTGATCCTCCGCGTCATATTGAGGAACAGTTACTATGTCACCCATTGCAGCGAAGGCCTGAATGGCTTGGGCGATTTCGGCTTGGTGGTCGGAGACCGGCCCGAGGGCAAGCCGTTCGTGTCGCAATGCCATCCTTTTAGCTCGGCGATCTCTTTGAGCTGACATCATGCAAGTATTATCTGACTATACAGTTCAGAATCACTCGATGGAAGCACAAATCGCAAGGTTTCAAGATAATCTGCACTATGAAAGAACCGAGAGGAGCAGGAGAGTACCAAAAGTGTGTACTTTCAAGCACGGTAGATCATTTAGTGAATGATGTTTGTTGTGCACTGTGTGCCAGGGAGATGGTATCCAGACAACGCGCGAGCCAATCAAAATAGCACATTCTTGCGCACCTGCTTGCTGGGTCACAGGCGCAGGCGCAAAGCATTATTTCGTCATCAGCGCTATCTGTAGGTGCGCGCACCAAGTGCCAAGTTTCATGCGCGCTGGATTCTTGTCTGTAAAGAAGGCCCTCTACTGTGTTAGCCAATACACATCGCCTGCATGCAAATGTATGTTTTATGCACCTGTTTTTGTTTCTTTGTTTTCAACTGTATGATAATCAGTGTTCACGTTTACACTTGAATTTGCAATTTGCAATACCTTTCAAATGTCATTTTGCCTAAAATGTACGTAATTGTCTGGCTTCTTTTTGATCTTGCCAATCATTTACTGTCAGTACTGATATTATAGCAATGTTCTGATACCAAATAATATTGTTCTCTTTAACTACCTCCAATAAGCGTTTGTTTTGATATTCTTTACAGTGACATCAATGTATTCAAATTTTTCCTTAAAATTCATATATCTCAGGTGTGAAAACAATATCTATTTTTCATTATTAATACTCTTTCGAAATATAGGCTGCATTTATTGCGATGAACTTTGGAGCTGCGTAAAGAAAGAACAGTCTTCAATATCGATATTATAAAACAACCATCAGTTTTTCTATCAATTGTTTTATATACAATATTGTGAAAGTACATATCCGGCGAGACGGTTTATAGATTAGAAAACCCATGTAATATGATTATGATTTGTTCCCGAATGCATATATAGCTCCATTTATTCTTTTGCACCGCTTTAAACAATCTGTGAACACTATCATCTACTTCTTCCACCAGTGCCTTCGATATCTTTTTTGAATTCCTTGTGGGTTGTTATTTTGTATACTTTTTTTTTCGTCTGTGAAAGACTTCGTCCTTTATTTATTTTTCTGTTTTTAACACTTAACACTTGATTCCAACAGATTACAAGCTTTCCTATAATCGATAAAATGCGGGAGAAAAAAAAAGTGCAATTATTGTGGAAGGCATGCAGCGGCGCCGTTTTTTCAAGACATGTGTGACTGTTTGCGTTCCTTTGGAAGATTGTTAGTAGTTTTTACATTGCTTCAAAATTATAAACGCCTTTCTCTTAGCTCTATTGTGTACATGATTTGCTTCTCCATTCCAATCTCTCAGCTGCATTGTAATATTTCCCCCTCTCTCTTTGTCAGCCAAAGCCACCATACCTGCCTGTAATTATCTATCGTACTGCATTTTTTTTTAACTTTTTCAAGCAGAGTCCCCTTAATTGTCAGTCACGCCAAGTTCAAACACAGCACAGAATTCATTTACTTGTATATTACAACGAATTTATTTCAAACCATAATGTTCCCATATCAGTGACACCTGGCGGTCGAGTATCGAGATCTCGAGTTCAAGATTTATGTGTTGTGCGTTGTGTCAGTCCAAGTGGGCTTTATTTTCCTAGGTCTTGGCTTTACCAGAAAGCACTGACTTGAATGTCTTACAAATATAGTGTCTCTCTTATCTGTGCAGACTGCTGAAAAGACGACTCCACAGTGAGATGTGTTTTTCTCCCATATTTCTGACTTTAATTCCTCGCAGGAATCTGCCAAAACTCCAGCAAGAAGAAGCTTTTCTTTCTCTGCTTGAAGAGCGGGCTATTATGAGAGAAGGGAATAGAAGAAAAGATCAGGGAAATTGAGCATTAATACAAAGGCGTTTGACTCTTGTTTCAAGTGCCTGCCATGCTCAATAACAGCAAGAGATTATATCAGATTCATCAATAATAATCATCCAGTTTACATTATTTTGTTTCGTTCGGACAAGTCAGCTTTGAAGACTTTCTTTTATGAAAACCACTAGCTATAATAGGAGATGGAAACGAATATTTTGTTTTGCATTACATCAGGAACGGCTGACACTTCTTTCCTCATCATACACGTTAGAGACCTTTATCTTATGGAGACCCAATCAATGAAATTGATCAAGAAAATCTGGAAAACTTAAAAACGGATTCCAAAATCATAAAGACAATCCCATGCAGAGAGATTCAGCATACCGCATGGCTTGCAAGGTAAAACAAGCTGTACCTGAAGTCTTAGAAGCTTTCCTCATGACCCACTGATCATCAGAGTCGGCATGATTGCTCGCTGATGTAGCAGGTATGTTTTTATCATTGACTGGGTGTTGATTTGTCAGGGATTTATGACATTTTGACTCTGAAATTTGGGCGAGGTGGAGCTGGATGGACTGCCTTAATGCATCGCCGTCCGGCGATTTTGGCTTGAGGTGCAATCTCTGACATCTTCTCTCCATCCAACGAACACGCCGCAGTCTCTGAGTCGACAAATCGGCCTGATCCTCCGCGTCATATTGAGGAACAGTTACTATGTCACCCATTGCAGCGAAGGCCTGAATGGCTTGGGCGATTTCGGCTTGGTGGTCGGAGACCGGCCCGAGGGCAAGCCGTTCGTGTCGCAATGCCATCCTTTTAGCTCGGCGATCTCTTTGAGCTGACATCATGCAAGTATTATCTGACTATACAGTTCAGAATCACTCGATGGAAGCACAAATCGCAAGGTTTCAAGATAATCTGCACTATGAAAGAACCGAGAGGAGCAGGAGAGTACCAAAAGTGTGTACTTTCAAGCACGGTAGATCATTTAGTGAATGATGTTTGTTGTGCACTGTGTGCCAGGGAGATGGTATCCAGACAACGCGCGAGCCAATCAAAATAGCACATTCTTGCGCACCTGCTTGCTGGGTCACAGGCGCAGGCGCAAAGCATTATTTCGTCATCAGCGCTATCTGTAGGTGCGCGCACCAAGTGCCAAGTTTCATGCGCGCTGGATTCTTGTCTGTAAAGAAGGCCCTCTACTGTGTTAGCCAATACACATCGCCTGCATGCAAATGTATGTTTTATGCACCTGTTTTTGTTTCTTTGTTTTCAACTGTATGATAATCAGTGTTCACGTTTACACTTGAATTTGCAATTTGCAATACCTTTCAAATGTCATTTTGCCTAAAATGTACGTAATTGTCTGGCTTCTTTTTGATCTTGCCAATCATTTACTGTCAGTACTGATATTATACCAATGTTCTGATACCAAATAATATTGTTCTCTTTAACTACCTCCAATAAGCGTTTGTTTTGATATTCTTTACAGTGACATCAATGTATTCAAATTTTTCCTTAAAATTCATATATCTCAGGTGTGAAAACAATATCTATTTTTCATTATTAATACTCTTTCGAAATATAGGCTGCATTTATTGCGATGAACTTTGGAGCTGCGTAAAGAAAGAACAGTCTTCAATATCGATATTATAAAACAACCATCAGTTTTTCTATCAATTGTTTTATATACAATATTGTGAAAGTACATATCCGGCGAGACGGTTTATAGATTAGAAAACCCATGTAATATGATTATGATTTGTTCCCGAATGCATATATAGCTCCATTTATTCTTTTGCACCGCTTTAAACAATCTGTGAACACTATCATCTACTTCTTCCACCAGTGCCTTCGATATCTTTTTTGAATTCCTTGTGGGTTGTTATTTTGTATACTTTTTTTTTCGTCTGTGAAAGACTTCGTCCTTTATTTATTTTTCTGTTTTTAACACTTAACACTTGATTCCAACAGATTACAAGCTTTCCTATAATCGATAAAATGCGGGAGAAAAAAAAAGTGCAATTATTGTGGAAGGCATGCAGCGGCGCCGTTTTTTCAAGACATGTGTGACTGTTTGCGTTCCTTTGGAAGATTGTTAGTAGTTTTTACATTGCTTCAAAATTATAAACGCCTTTCTCTTAGCTCTATTGTGTACATGATTTGCTTCTCCATTCCAATCTCTCAGCTGCATTGTAATATTTCCCCCTCTCTCTTTGTCAGCCAAAGCCACCATACCTGCCTGTAATTATCTATCGTACTGCATTTTTTTTTTTACTTTTTCAAGCAAAGTCCCCTTAATTGTCAGTCACGCCAAGTTCAAACACAGCACAGAATTCATTTACTTCTATAGTACAACGAATTTATTTCAAACCATAATGTTCCCATATCAGTGACACCTGGCGGTCGAGTATCGAGATCTCGAGTTCAAGATTTATGTGTTGTGCGTTGTGTCAGTCCAAGTGGGCTTTATTTTCCTAGGTCTTGGCTTTACCAGAAAGCACTGACTTGAATGTCTTGATACAAATATAGTGTCTCTCTTATCTGTGCAGACTGCTGAAAAGACGACTCTACAGTGAGATGTGTTTTTCTCCCATATTTCTGACTTTAATTCCTCGCAGGAATCTGCCAAAACTCCAGCAAGAAGAAGCTTTTCTTTCTCTGCTTGAAGAGCGGGCTATTATGAGAGAAGGGAATAGAAGAAAAGATCAGGGAAATTGAGCATTAATACAAAGGCGTTTGACTCTTGTTTCAAGTGCCTGCCATGCTCAATAACAGCAAGAGATTATATCAGATTCATCAATAATAATCATCCAGTTTACATTATTTTGTTTCGTTCGGACAAGTCAGCTTTGAAGACTTTCTTTTATGAAAACCACTAGCTATAATAGGAGATGGAAACGAATATTTTGTTTTGCATTACATCAGGAACGGCTGACACTTCTTTCCTCATCATACACGTTAGAGACCTTTATCTTATGGAGACCCAATCAATGAAATTGATCAAGAAAATCTGGAAAACTTAAAAACGGATTCCAAAATCATAAAGACAATCCCATGCAGAGAGATTCAGCATACCGCATGGCTTGCAAGGTAAAACAAGCTATACCTGAAGTCTTAGAAGCTTTCCTCATGACCCACTGATCATCAGAGTCGGCATGATTGCTCGCTGATGTAGCAGGTATGTTTTTATCATTGACTGGGTGTTGATTTGTCAGGGATTTATGACATTTTGACTCTGAAATTTGGGCGAGGTGGAGCTGGATGGACTGCCTTAATGCATCGCCGTCCGGCGATTTTGGCTTGAGGTGCAATCTCTGACATCTTCTCTCCATCCAACGAACACGCCGCAGTCTCTGAGTCGACAAATCGGCCTGATCCTCCGCGTCATATTGAGGAACTGTTACTATGTCACCCATTGCAGCGAAGGCCTGAATGGCTTGAGCGATTTCGGCTTGGTGGTCGGAGACCGGCCCGAGGGCAAGCCGTTCGTGTCGCAATGCCATCCTTTTAGCTCGGCGATCTCTTTGAGCTGACATCATGCAAGTATTATCTGACTATACAGTTCAGAATCACTCGATGGAAGCACAAATCGCAAGGTTTCAAGATAATCTGCACTATGAAAGAACCGAGAGGAGCAGGAGAGTACCAAAAGTGTGTACTTTCAAGCACGGTAGATCATTTAGTGAATGATGTTTGTTGTGCACTGTGTGCCAGGGAGATGGTATCCAGACAACGCGCGAGCCAATCAAAATAGCACATTCTTGCGCACCTGCTTGCTGGGACACAGGCGCAGGCGCAAAGCATTATTTCGTCATCAGCGCTATCTGTAGGTGCGCGCACCAAGTGCCAAGTTTCATGCGCGCTGGATTCTTGTCTGTAAAGAAGGCCCTCTACTGTGTTAGCCAATACACATCGCCTGCATGCAAATGTATGTTTTATGCACCTGTTTTTGTTTCTTTGTTTTCAACTGTATGATAATCAGTGTTCACGTTTACACTTGAATTTGCAATTTGCAATACCTTTCAAATGTCATTTTGCCTAAAATGTACGTAATTGTCTGGCTTCTTTTTGATCTTGCCAATCATTTACTGTCAGTACTGATATTATAGCAATGTTCTGATACCAAATAATATTGTTCTCTTTAAGACCTCGAATAAGCGTTTGTTTTGATATTCTTTACAGTGACATCAATGTATTCAAATTTTTCCTTAAAATTCATATATCTCAGGTGTGAAAACAATATCTGTTTTTCATTATTAATACTCTTTTGATATATAGGCTGCATTTATTGCGATGAACTTTGGAGCTGCATAAAGAAAGAACAGTCTTCAATATCGATACTATAAAACAACCATCAGTTTTTCTATCAATTGTTTTATATACAATATTGTGAAAGTACATATCCAGCGAGACGGTTTATAGATTAGAAAACCCATGTAATATGATTATGATTTGTTCCCGAATGCATATATAGCTCCATTTATTCTTTTGCAACGCTTTAAACAATCTGTGAACACTATCATCTACTTCTTCCACCAGTGCCTTCGATATCTTTTTTTGAATTCCTTGTGGGTTGTTATTTTGTATACTTTTTTTTTCGTCTGTGAAAGACTTCGTCCTTTATTTATTTTTCTGTTTTTAACACTTAACGCTTGATACCAACAGATTACAAGCTTTCCTATAATCGATAAAATGCGGGAGAAAAAAAAAAGTGCAATTATTGTGGAAGGCATGCAGCGGCGCCGTTTTTTCAAGACATGTGTGACTGTTTGCGTTCCTTTGGAAGATTGTTCGTAGTTTTTACATTGCTTCAAAATTATAAACGCCTTTCTCTTAGCTCTATTGTGTACATGATTTGCTTCTCCATTCTAATCTCTCAGCTGCATTGTAATATTTCCCCCTCTCTCTTTGTCAGCCAAAGCCACTTGGACCACTCTGGAACAGCGCAGAGAAAATGACAGGCTAATTATGATGTACAAAATACACAATAATATTACTCCTCTTTCAGCACACTACTATATTATCAAACAGGCTACTCAGTTAACGAGAGCCTCGCAACCACACTCCTATCAGGTACCATATTCGAGAACTGAATCGCATCGCCATTCGTTCTTCCCAAGAACTGTAAGGAACTGGAATTCCCTGTCGTCAGACATTCTTTCTGCGCCATCTGTGGGATCATTTCGAAACCGTCTAACGGTTGATCACAGTGGCTAGTTGTTTTCGTCAAATTTTCTATGTGCTTGTAAATATCTGTAAATAAATTGTATTATAATGTAAATAGCACCAGTCTGCAAGAATCTTCAGGCTATTGAAGGAGACAGACTTAACCAGAAGAAGAAGAAGAAGAAGAAGAAGAAACAAGCCACCATACCTGCCTGTAATTATCTATCGTACTGCATTTTTTTTTACTTTTTCAAGCAGAGTCCCCTTAATTGTCAGTCACGCCAAGTTCAAACACAGCACAGAATTCATTTACTTCTATAGTACAACGAATTTATTTCAAACCATAATGTTCCCATATCAGTGACACCTGGAGGTCGAGTATCGAGATCTCGAGTTCAAGATTTATGTGTTGTGCGTTGTGTCAGTCCAAGTGGGCTTTATTTTCCTAGGTCTTGGCTTTACCAGAAAGCACTGACTTGAATGTCTTGATACAAATATAGTGTCTCTCTTATCTGTGCAGACTGCTGAAAAGACGACTCTACAGTGAGATGTGTTTTTCTCCCATATTTCTGACTTTAATTCCTCGCAGGAATCTGCCAAAACTCCAGCAAGAAGAAGCTTTTCTTTCTCTGCTTGAAGAGCGGGCTATTATGAGAGAAGGGAATAGAAGAAAAGATCAGGGAAATTGAGCATTAATACAAAGGCGTTTGACTCTTGTTTCAAGTGCCTGCCATGCTCAATAACAGCAAGAGATTATATCAGATTCATCAATAATAATCATCCAGTTTACATTATTTTGTTTCGTTCGGACAAGTCAGCTTTGAAGACTTTCTTTTATGAAAACCACTAGCTATAATAGGAGATGGAAACGAATATTTTGTTTTGCATTACATCAGGAACGGCTGACACTTCTTTCCTCATCATACACGTTAGAGACCTTTATCTTATGGAGACCCAATCAATGAAATTGATCAAGAAAATCTGGAAAACTTAAAAACGGATTCCAAAATCATAAAGACAATCCCATGCAGAGAGATTCAGCATACCGCATGGCTTGCAAGGTAAAACAAGCTATACCTGAAGTCTTAGAAGCTTTCCTCATGACCCACTGATCATCAGAGTCGGCATGATTGCTCGCTGATGTAGCAGGTATGTTTTTATCATTGACTGGGTGTTGATTTGTCAGGGATTTATGACATTTTGACTCTGAAATTTGGGCGAGGTGGAGCTGGATGGACTGCCTTAATGCATCGCCGTCCGGCGATTTTGGCTTGAGGTGCAATCTCTGACATCTTCTCTCCATCCAACGAACACGCCGCAGTCTCTGAGTCGACAAATCGGCCTGATCCTCCGCGTCATATTGAGGAACTGTTACTATGTCACCCATTGCAGCGAAGGCCTGAATGGCTTGAGCGATTTCGGCTTGGTGGTCGGAGACCGGCCCGAGGGCAAGCCGTTCGTGTCGCAATGCCATCCTTTTAGCTCGGCGATCTCTTTGAGCTGACATCATGCAAGTATTATCTGACTATACAGTTCAGAATCACTCGATGGAAGCACAAATCGCAAGGTTTCAAGATAATCTGCACTATGAAAGAACCGAGAGGAGCAGGAGAGTACCAAAAGTGTGTACTTTCAAGCACGGTAGATCATTTAGTGAATGATGTTTGTTGTGCACTGTGTGCCAGGGAGATGGTATCCAGACAACGCGCGAGCCAATCAAAATAGCACATTCTTGCGCACCTGCTTGCTGGGACACAGGCGCAGGCGCAAAGCATTATTTCGTCATCAGCGCTATCTGTAGGTGCGCGCACCAAGTGCCAAGTTTCATGCGCGCTGGATTCTTGTCTGTAAAGAAGGCCCTCTACTGTGTTAGCCAATACACATCGCCTGCATGCAAATGTATGTTTTATGCACCTGTTTTTGTTTCTTTGTTTTCAACTGTATGATAATCAGTGTTCACGTTTACACTTGAATTTGCAATTTGCAATACCTTTCAAATGTCATTTTGCCTAAAATGTACGTAATTGTCTGGCTTCTTTTTGATCTTGCCAATCATTTACTGTCAGTACTGATATTATAGCAATGTTCTGATACCAAATAATATTGTTCTCTTTAAGACCTCGAATAAGCGTTTGTTTTGATATTCTTTACAGTGACATCAATGTATTCAAATTTTTCCTTAAAATTCATATATCTCAGGTGTGAAAACAATATCTGTTTTTCATTATTAATACTCTTTTGATATATAGGCTGCATTTATTGCGATGAACTTTGGAGCTGCATAAAGAAAGAACAGTCTTCAATATCGATACTATAAAACAACCATCAGTTTTTCTATCAATTGTTTTATATACAATATTGTGAAAGTACATATCCAGCGAGACGGTTTATAGATTAGAAAACCCATGTAATATGATTATGATTTGTTCCCGAATGCATATATAGCTCCATTTATTCTTTTGCAACGCTTTAAACAATCTGTGAACACTATCATCTACTTCTTCCACCAGTGCCTTCGATATCTTTTTTTGAATTCCTTGTGGGTTGTTATTTTGTATACTTTTTTTTTCGTCTGTGAAAGACTTCGTCCTTTATTTATTTTTCTGTTTTTAACACTTAACGCTTGATACCAACAGATTACAAGCTTTCCTATAATCGATAAAATGCGGGAGAAAAAAAAAGTGCAATTATTGTGGAAGGCATGCAGCGGCGCCGTTTTTTCAAGACATGTGTGACTGTTTGCGTTCCTTTGGAAGATTGTTCGTAGTTTTTACATTGCTTCAAAATTATAAACGCCTTTCTCTTAGCTCTATTGTGTACATGATTTGCTTCTCCATTCTAATCTCTCAGCTGCATTGTAATATTTCCCCCTCTCTCTTTGTCAGCCAAAGCCACTTGGACCACTCTGGAACAGCGCAGAGAAAATGACAGGCTAATTATGATGTACAAAATACACAATAATATTACTCCTCTTTCAGCACACTACTATATTATCAAACAGGCTACTCAGTTAACGAGAGCCTCGCAACCACACTCCTATCAGGTACCATATTCGAGAACTGAATCGCATCGCCATTCGTTCTTCCCAAGAACTGTAAGGAACTGGAATTCCCTGTCGTCAGACATTCTTTCTGCGCCATCTGTGGGATCATTTCGAAACCGTCTAACGGTTGATCACAGTGGCTAGTTGTTTTCGTCAAATTTTCTATGTGCTTGTAAATATCTGTAAATAAATTGTATTATAATGTAAATAGCACCAGTCTGCAAGAATCTTCAGGCTATTGAAGGAGACAGACTTAACCAGAAGAAGAAGAAGAAGAAGAAGAAGAAACAAGCCACCATACCTGCCTGTAATTATCTATCGTACTGCATTTTTTTTTACTTTTTCAAGCAGAGTCCCCTTAATTGTCAGTCACGCCAAGTTCAAACACAGCACAGAATTCATTTACTTCTATAGTACAACGAATTTATTTCAAACCATAATGTTCCCATATCAGTGACACCTGGAGGTCGAGTATCGAGATCTCGAGTTCAAGATTTATGTGTTGTGCGTTGTGTCAGTCCAAGTGGGCTTTATTTTCCTAGGTCTTGGCTTTACCAGAAAGCACTGACTTGAATGTCTTGATACAAATATAGTGTCTCTCTTATCTGTGCAGACTGCTGAAAAGACGACTCTACAGTGAGATGTGTTTTTCTCCCATATTTCTGACTTTAATTCCTCGCAGGAATCTGCCAAAACTCCAGCAAGAAGAAGCTTTTCTTTCTCTGCTTGAAGAGCGGGCTATTATGAGAGAAGGGAATAGAAGAAAAGATCAGGGAAATTGAGCATTAATACAAAGGCGTTTGACTCTTGTTTCAAGTGCCTGCCATGCTCAATAACAGCAAGAGATTATAGCAGATTCATCAATAACAATCATCCAGTTTACATTATTTTGTTTCGTTCGGACAAGTCAGCTTTGAAGGCTTTCTTTTATGAAAACCACTAGCTATAATAGGAGATGGAAACGAATATTTTGTTTTGCATTACATCAGGAACGGCTGACACTTCTTTCCTCATCAGACACGTTAGAGACCTTTATCTTATGGAGACCCAATCAATGAAATTGATCAAGAAAATCTGGAAAACTTAAAAACGGATTCCAAAATCATGAAGACAATCCCATGCAGAGAGATTCAGCATACCGCATGGCTTGCAAGGTAAAACAAGCTATACCTGAAGTCTTAGAAGCTTTCCTCATGACCCACTGATCATCAGAGTCGGCATGATTGCTCGCTGATGTAGCAGGTATGTTTTTATCATTGACTGGGTGTTGATTTGTCAGGGATTTATGACATTGTGACTCTGAAATTTGGGCGAGGTGGAGCTGGATGGCCTGCCTGAATGCATCGCCGTCCGGCGATTTTGGCTTGAGGTGCAATCTCTGACATCTTCTCTCCATCCAACGAACACGCCGCAGTCTCTGAGTCGACAAATCGGCCTGATCCTCCGCGTCATATTGAGGAACAGTTACTATGTCACCCATTGCAGCGAAGGCCTGAATGGCTTGGGCGATTTCGGCTTGGTGGTCGGAGACCGGCCCGAGGGCAAGCCGTTCGTGTCGCAATGCCATCCTTTTAGCTCGGCGATCTCTTTGAGCTGACATCATGCAAGTATTATCTGACTATACAGTTCAGAATCACTCGATGGAAGCACAAATCGCAAGGTTTCAAGATAATCTGCACTATGAAAGAACCGAGAGGAGCAGGAGAGTACCAAAAGTGTGTACTTTCAAGCACGGTAGATCATTTAGTGAATGATGTTTGTTGTGCACTGTGTGCCAGGGTGATGGTATCCAGACAACGCGCGAGCCAATCAAAATAGCACATTCTTGCGCACCTGCTTGCTG
Source organism: Diadema setosum (assembly GCA_033980235.1). Taxonomy (NCBI): domain Eukaryota; kingdom Metazoa; phylum Echinodermata; class Echinoidea; order Diadematoida; family Diadematidae; genus Diadema; species Diadema setosum. Next base: position 20,857,857 of record CM067077.1, on the reverse strand, counting down.
GGTCACAGGCGCAGGCGCAAAGCATTATTTCGTCATCAGCGCTATCTGTTGGTGCGCGCACCAAGTGCCAAGTTTCATGCGCGCTGGATTCTTGTCTGTAAAGAAGGCCCTCTACTGTGTTAGCCAATACACATCGCCTGCATGCAAATGTATGTTTTATGCACCTGTTTTTGTTTCTTTGTTTTCACTGTATGATAATCAGTGTTCACGTTTACACTTGAATTTGCAATTTGCAATACCTTTCAAATGTCCTTTTGCCTAAAATGTACGTAATTGTCTGGCTTCTTTTTGATCTTGCCAATCATTTACTGTCAGTACGGATATTATAGCAATGTTCTGATACCAAATAATATTGTTCTCTTTAAGACCTCCAATAAGCGTTTGTTTTGATATTCTTTACAGTGACATCAATGTATTCAAATTTTTCCTTAAAATTCATATATCTCAGGTGTGAAAACAATATCTGTTTTTCATTATTAATACTCTTTCGATATATAGGCTGCATTTATTGCGATGAACTTTAGAGCTGCATAAGAAAGAACAGTCTTCAATATCGATTTTATAAAACAACCATCAGTTTTTCTATCAATTGTTTTATATACAATATTGTGAAAGTACATATCCAGCGAGACGGGTTATAGATTAGAAAACCCATGTAATATGATTATGATTTGTTCCCGAATGCATATATAGCTCCATTTATTCTTTTGCACCGCTTTAAACAATCTGTGAACACTATCGTCTACTTCTTCCACCAGTGCCTTCGATATCTTTTTTGAATTCCTTGTGGGTTGTTATTTTGTATACTTTTTTTTCGTCTGTGAAAGACTTCGTCCTTTATTTATTTTTCTGTTTTTAACACTTAACGCTTGATTCCAACAGATTACAAGCTTTCCTGTAATCGATAAAATGCGGGAGAAAAAAAAGTGCAATTATTGTGGAAGGCATGCAGCGGCGCCGTTTTTTCAAGACATGTGTGACTGTTTCCGTTCCTTCGGAAGATTGTTAGTAGTTTTTACATTGCTTCAAAATTATAAACGCCTTTCTCTTAGCTCTTATATTGTGTACATGATTTGCTTCTCCATTCCAATCTCTCAGCTGCATTGTAATATTTCCCCCTCTCTCTTTGTCAGCCAAAGCCACCATACCTGCCTGTAATTATCTATCGTACTGCATTTTTTTTTTACTTTTTCAAGCAGAGTCCCCTTAATTGTCAGTCACGCCAAGTTCAAACACAGCACAGAATTTATTTACTTCTATAGTACAACGAATTTATTTCAAACCATAATGTTCCCATATCAGTGACACCTGGAGGTCGAGTATCGAGATCTCGAGTTCAAGATTTATGTGTTGTGCGTTGTGTCAGTCCAAGTGGGCTTTATTTTCCTAGGTCTTGGCTTTACCAGAAAGCACTGACTTGAATGTCTTACTAATATAGTGTCTCTCTTATCTGTGCAGACTGCTGAAAAGACGACTCCACAGTGAGATGTGTTTTTCCCCCATATTTCTGACTTTAATTCCTCGCAGGAATCTGCCAAAACTCCAGCAAGAAGAAGCTTTTCTTTCTCTGCTTGAAGAGCGGGCTATCATGAGAGAAGGGAATAGAAGAAAAGATCAGGGAAATTGAGCATTAATACAAAGGCGTTTGACTCTTGTTTCAAGTGCCTGCCATGCTCAATAACAGCAAGAGATTATATCAGATTCATCAATAATAATCATCCAGTTTACATTATATTGTTTCGTTCGGACAAGTCAGCTTTGAAGGCTTTCTTTTATGAAAACCACTAGCTATAATAGGAGATGGAAACGAATATTTTGTTTTGCATTACATCAGGAACGGCTGACACTTCTTTCCTCATCATACACGTTAGAGACCTTTATCTTATGGAGACCCAATCAATGAAATTGATCAAGAAAATCTGGAAAACGTAAAAACGGATTCCAAAATCATAAAGACAATCCCATGCAGAGAGATTCAGTATACCGCATGGCTTGCAAGGTAAAATAAGCTATACCTGAAGTCTTAGAAGCTTTCCTCATGACCCACTGATCATCAGAGTCGGCATGATTGCTCGCTGATGTAGCAGGTATGTTTTTATCATTGACTGGGTGTTGATTTGTCAGGGATTTATGACATTGTGACTCTGAAATTTGGGCGAGGTGGAGCTGGATGGCTTGCCTTATTGCATCGCCGTCCGGCGATTTTGGCTTGAGGTGCAATCTCTGACATCTTCTCTCCATCCAGCGAACCCGCCGCAGTCTCTGCGTCGACAAATCGGCCTGATCCTCCGCGTCATATTGAGGAACAGTTACTATGTCACCCATTGCAGCGAAGGCCTGAATGGCTTGGGCGATTTCGGCTTGGTGGTCGGAGACCGGCCCGAGGGCAAGCCGTTCGTGTCGCAATGCCATCCTTTTAGCTCGGCGATCTCTTTGAGCTGACATCATGCAAGTATTATCTGACTATACAGTTCAGAATCACTCGATGGAAGCACAAATCGCAAGGTTTCAAGATAATCTGCACTATGAAAGAACCGAGAGGAGCAGGAGAGTACCAAAAGTGTGTACTTTCAAGCACGGTAGATCATTAGTGAATGATGTTTGTTGTGCACTGTGTGCCAGGGAGATGGTATCCAGACAACGCGCGAGCCAATCAAAATAGCACATTCTTGCGCACCTGCTTGCTGGGTCACAGGCGCAGGCGCAAAGCATTATTTCGTCATCAGCGCTATCTGTAGGTGCGCGCACCAAGTGCCAAGTTTCATGCGCGCTGGATTCTTGTCTGTAAAGAAGGCCCTCTACTGTGTTAGCCAATACACATCGCCTGCATGCAAATGTAATATGTTTTATGCACCTGTTTTTGTTTCTTTGTTTTCAACTGTATGATAATCAGTGTTCACGTTTACACTTGAATTTGCAATTTGCAATACCTTTCAAATGTCATTTTGCCTAAAATGTACGTAATTGTCTGGCTTCTTTTTGATCTTGCCAATCATTTACTGTCAGTACTGATATTATAGCAATGTTCTGATACCAAATAATATTGTTCTCTTTAAGACCTCCAATAAGCGTTTGTTTTGATATTCTTTACAGTGACATCAATGTATTCAAATTTTTCCTTAAAATTCATATATCTCAGGTGTGAAAACAATATCTGTTTTTCATTATTAATACTCTTTCGATATATAGGCTGCATTTATTGCGATGAACTTTGGAGCTGCATAAAGAAAGAACAGTCTTCAATATCGATATTATAAAACAACCATCAGTTTTTCTATCAATTGTTTTATATACAATATTGTGAAAGTACATATCCAGCGAGACGGGTTATAGATTAGAAAACCCATGTAATATGATTATGATTTGTTCCCGAATGCATATATAGCTCAATTTATTCTTTTGCACCGCTTTAAACAATCTGTGAACACTATCATCTACTTCTTCCACCAGTGCCTTCGATATCTTTTTTGAATTCCTTGTGGGTTGTTATTTTGTATACTTTTTTTTTCGTCTGTGAAAGACTTCGTCCTTTATTTATTTTTCTGTTTTTAACACTTAACGCTTGATTCCAACAGATTACAAGCTTTCCTATAATCGATAAAATGCGGGAGAAAAAAAAGTGCAATTATTGTGGAAGGCATGCAGCGGCGCCGTTTTTTCAAGACATGTGTGACTGTTTGCGTTCCTTCGGAAGATTGTTAGTAGTTTTTACATTGCTTCAAAATTATAAACGCCTTTCTCTTAGCTCTTATATTGTGTACATGATTTGCTTCTCCATTCCAATCGCTCAGCTGCATTGTAATATTTCCCCCTCTCTCTTTGTCAGCCAAAGCCACCATACCTGCCTGTAATTATCTATCGTACTGCATTTTTTTTTTTACTTTTTCAAGCAGAGTCTCCTTAATTGTCAGTCACGCCAAGTTCAAACACAGCACAGAATTCATTTACTTCTATAGTACAACGAATTTATTTCAAACCATAATGTTCCCATATCAGTGACACCTGGAGGTCGAGTATCGAGATCTCGAGTTCAAGATTTATGTGTTGTGCGTTGTGTCAGTCCAAGTGGGCTTTATTTTCCTAGGTCTTGGCTTTACCAGAAAGCAGTGACTTGAATGTCTTACAATATTATAGTGTCTCTCTTATCTGTGCAGACTGCTGAAAAGACGACTCCACAGTGAGATGTGTTTTCCCCCCATATTTCTGACTTTAATTCCTCGCAGGAATCTGCCAAAACTCCAGCAAGAAGAAGCTTTTCTTTCTCTGCTTGAAGAGCGGGCTATTGTGAGAGAAGGGAATAGAAGAAAAGATCAGGGAAATTGAGCATTAATACAAAGGCGGTTGACTCTTGTTTCAAGTGCCTGCCATGCTCAATAACAGCAAGAGATTATATCAGATTCATCAATAACAATCATCCAGTTTACATTATTTTGTTTCGTTCGGACAAGTCAGCTTTGAAGGCTTTCTTTTATGAAAACCACTAGGTATAATAGGAGATGGAAACGAATATTTTGTTTTGCATTACATCAGGCACGGCTGACACTTCTTTCCTCATCATACACGTTAGAGACCTTTATCTTATGGAGACCCAATCAATGAAATTGATCAAGAAAATCTGGAAAACTTAAAAACGGATTCCAAAATCATAAAGACAATCCCATGCAGAGAGATTCAGTATACCGCATGGCTTGCAAGGTAAAATAAGCTATACCTGAAGTCTTAGAAGCTTTCCTCATGACCCACTGATCATCAGAGTCGGCATGATTGCTCGCTGATGTAGCAGGTATGTTTTTATCATTGACTGGGTGTTGATTTGTCAGGGATTTATGACATTGTGACTCTGAAATTTGGGTGAGGTGGAGCTGGATGGCCTGCCTTATTGCATCGCCGTCCGGCGATTTTGGCTTGAGGTGCAATCTCTGACATCTTCTCTCCATCCAACGAACACGCCGCAGTCTCTGAGTCGACAAATCGGCCTGATCCTCCGCGTCATATTGAGGAACAGTTACTTTGTCACCCATTGCAGCGAAGGCCTGAATGGCTTGGGCGATTTCGGCTTGGTGGTCGGAGACCGGCCCGAGGGCAAGCCGTTCGTGTCGCAATGCCATCCTTTTAGCTCGGCGATCTCTTTGAGCTGACATCATGCAAGTATTATCTGACTATACAGTTCAGAATCACTCGATGGAAGCACAAATCGCAAGGTTTCAAGATAATCTGCACTATGAAAGAACCGAGAGGAGCAGGAGAGTACCAAAACTGTGTACTTTCAAGCACGGTAGATCATTAGTGAATGATGTTTGTTGTGCACTGTGTGCCAGGGAGATGGTATCCAGACAACGCGCGAGCCAATCAAAATAGCACATTCTTGCGCACCTGCTTGCTGGGTCACAGGCGCAGGCGCAAAGCATTATTTCGTCATCAGCGCTATCTGTAGGTGCGCGCACCAAGTGCCAAGTTTCATGCGCGCTGGATTCTTGTCTGTAAAGAAGGCCCTCTACTGTGTTAGCCAATACACATCGCCTGCATGCAAATGTATGTTTTATGCACCTGTTTTTGTTTCTTTGTTTTCAACTGTATGATAATCAGTGTTCACGTTTACACTTGAATTTGCAATTTGCAATACCTTTCAAATGTCATTTTGCCTAAAATGTACGTAATTGTCTGGCTTCTTTTTGATCTTGCCAATCATTTACTGTCAGTACTGATATTATAGCAATGTTCTGATACCAAATAATATTGTTCTCTTTAAGACCTCCAATAAGCGTTTGTTTTGATATTCTTTACAGTGACATCAATGTATTCAAATTTTTCCTTAAAATTCATATATCTCAGGTGTGAAAACAATATCTGTTTTTCATTATTAATACTCTTTTGATATATAGGCTGCATTTATTGCGATGAACTTTGGAGCTGCATAAAGAAAGAACAGTCTTCAATATCGATATTATAAAACAACCATCAGTTTTTCTATCACTTGTTTTATATACAATATTGTGAAAGTACATATCCAGCGAGACGGTTTATAGATTAGAAAACCCATGTAATATGATTATGATTTGTTCCCGAATGCATATATAGCTCCATTTATTCTTTTGCACCGCTTTAAACAATCTGTGAACACTATCATCTACTTCTTCCACCAGTGCCTTCGATATCTTTTTTTGAATTCCTTGTGGGTTGTTATTTTGTATACTTTTTTTTCGTCTGTGAAAGACTTCGTCCTTTATTTATTTTTCTGTTTTTAACACTTAACGCTTGATACCAACAGATTACAAGCTTTCCTATAATCGATAAAATGCGGGAGAAAAAAAAAGTGCAATTATTGTGGAAGGCATGCAGCGGCGCCGTTTTTTCAAGACATGTGTGACTGTTTGCGTTCCTTTGGAAGATTGTTAGTAGTTTTTACATTGCTTTAAAATTATAAACGCCTTTCTCTTAGCTCTATTGTGTACATGATTTGCTTCTCCATTCTAATCTCTCAGCTGCATTGTAATATTTCCCCCTCTCTCTTTGTCAGCCAAAGCCACTTGGACCACTCTGGAACAGCGCAGAGAAAATGACAGGCTAATTATGATGTACAAAATACACAATAATATTACTCCTCTTTCAGCACACTACTATATTATCAAACAGGCTACTCAGTTAACGAGAGCCTCGCAACCACACTCCTATCAGGTACCATATTCGAGAACTGAATCGCATCGCCATTCGTTCTTCCCAAGAACTGTAAGGAACTGGAATTCCCTGTCGTCGGACATTCTTTCTGCGCCATCTGTGGGATCATTTCGAAACCGTCTAACGGTTGATCACAGTGGCTAGTTGTTTTCGTCAAATTTTCTATGTGCTTGTAAATATCTGTAAATAAATTGTATTATAATGTAAATAGCACCAGTCTGCAAGAATCTTCAGGCTATTGAAGGAGACAGACTTAACCAGAAGAAGAAGAAGAAGAAGAAGAAGAAGAAGAAGAAGAAGAAAAAAGCCACCATACCTGCCTGTAATTATCTATCGTACTGCATTTTTTTTTACTTTTTCAAGCAGAGTCCCCTTAATTGTCAGTCACGCCAAGTTCAAACACAGCACAGAATTCATTTACTTCTATAGTACAACGAATTTATTTCAAACCATAATGTTCCCATATCAGTGACACCTGGAGGTCGAGTATCGAGATCTCGAGTTCAAGATTTATGTGTTGTGCGTTGTGTCAGTCCAAGTGGGCTTTATTTTCCTAGGTCTTGGCTTTACCAGAAAGCACTGACTTGAATGTCTTGATACAAATATAGTGTCTCTCTTATCTGTGCAGACTGCTGAAAAGACGACTCTACAGTGAGATGTGTTTTTCTCCCATATTTCTGACTTTAATTCCTCGCAGGAATCTGCCAAAACTCCAGCAAGAAGAAGCTTTTCTTTCTCTGCTTGAAGAGCGGGCTATTATGAGAGAAGGGAATAGAAGAAAAGATCAGGGAAATTGAGCATTAATACAAAGGCGTTTGACTCTTGTTTCAAGTGCCTGCCATGCTCAATAACAGCAAGAGATTATATCAGATTCATCAATAACAATCATCCAGTTTACATTATTTTGTTTCGTTCGGACAAGTCAGCTTTGAAGGCTTTCTTTTATGAAAACCACTAGCTACACTCTAAAAAATGCGGGGTTAAAAATGACCCCAAACGGGGTTGAAAATGACCCCGCATACTTGGTCAACTATGCACTAACCCCGTGCGGGGTCACTTTAACCCCGCATTGCGGGGTCACCCAAAATGACCCTGCAGCGGGGTTAAAATTTAACCCCGGCGGGGTTGAAATTCAACCCCGTTGCGGGGTCATTTCTAGATGACCCCGAACGATTTCGGGGTCATTTCAAAATGACCCCGCATGATTGCGGGGTCAATTAAAAAATAACCCCGCATGACTTGCGGGGTCAATAGTCCGACCTTTTATGGGCAGCCAAAAATGACGAATTATTTTCACAAAATAAATGTCAAATTTTCACATCAAATTTAATAAACAGATTAACATGAATCTCTTTTTTTTTTTCCGAACCAGAGCAAAATGCAAAGTGGGCCTACATATCAACATGATACGGCATTCCATGATCATTAGAAAGAAAGAAAAGAAAACGAAAGCGTACATTTAGAGTCTAGCAAGCAGTCTTGAAGAATCATCGATCACTGGCGTAATTTGTATGCTTTGTATTGATCAATACCAAAACATCAGAATCAGCTCTGCAATGATTCCCTTCTACTTAACTTAGATTTTGGAGAAAATGGGCGTGTGCCAAAAGATGTTATGATTATAGATATGACTTGTAATCGTCGATAATGATTATGAATAGATAAGTGCATCAGTTTTCCTGGGATTAGAAAAACGATTTTAACTTAGTATAATATGTAAAAATAATTTCAGTTTTGTACAACTAACACAAAATCACACAAATCACTGCAAAGTACAAGTATTCGTTTCTTTCCCAATTTATTTAGCACTACAATTCTATCAGAAGAAATTCAACACTTGATCGTGATCATTTTTTTAATTCTTTGTTACAAGCATGCGTTTGTTTACAGTTGGATTTAAAAGATAAAGCTAACCAATTTACAATTGGACAAAAATCAAAACAAACCGTTCAATGATAGGTTTCTATAGAACCCGGGGCCAGAGTTGTCTATTTCTATAGCCAGAGACCGCGATGTGAGATAAAACTAGAGAGTTAGTCTGAAAGTCTGCTAGTCCTTAGACTTTGATTCCAGAATGATAGAGCCAGGACGTCCAATAACTGAAACTCACTTACGTGGTTTTTAGGAAAGTTAAGCTGCGTCTGCGATAGGTTTAAAAAAGTACATAGATAAGAAGATGATCCGTTCGATATAGCCTCAACATTTAGAGAAATTTTAAATATTCCAAGCTGTTCGCGTTGATCAGAAGGATGATGGCCTGGAAAGGTACCACGATGTCAGTGAATTCGTTCCAGCTAGGCTCAGTGAAGAGCTCGATCGGCTGCTAGACTAGATTTGCATGTTCAGGATCCCCCTAGGCCTACCTGTTCACGACGACGATGATGACAAGATGTGTCCAGCCCTGCTTCGACGATGACCTAATTTAAATTTCAGGCGCAAAGACGAACATCTCAGCAAAGTTCGATCTCGCGACGAAGAAACACCTATAAGAGCACGATGATTAAAATGCACCTTCTGTTGCAACAAATCTAGAAGTAGAACTCTCTTTACTTTAGTTGAAGCTGACGATGTCGATAAACAGTAACCGTGCTGGAAGTGGAACGCCGGCGGCGGCTCCAACCATTTGTAGCTTCCGTTTCTGTACCCTTTCGTCTGAAATGAGAAAAGTGTATGGTTTACGTAGGTGTAGGATTAAAAATCAGAATAGGAGCCCAATGGTTCCGTAAAACCAAAGTTAAGTTATCTGCACGTTGTAAAATAGATCTGTGTCATGATTTTCTAGATCTTGAAAGATCTACGAGTAATGTTAGAACTCTCATTTTTTTTTAAAGCACGCATTCACGCATTCCAGCACTGGAACTAGAAATGCGCATTGCAGCGCAATGCGACTCGATGTAGGCCCCTATCTGGCTACTGAACGGAGGGAATTTTTGCTACGTTGTATAATTAATAGGCCCACCTGAGTTAGAGAGTTTCTAATTTCTTTTAGGCCTAACGTTAGATATATTCTACATCTGAACTTTTGCAGACTTGGTCTGGCCTGGCTGGGACCAAAACAACAACAACAACAACAACAAACAAACAAACAAACAAAATCAAGAAAGCACCACAGTCTGCTTATTTGCCGGGGCATGTTCAATCATCCGTAGGCTAGATCTAGTGAAACAATGAAATGAAATTCTAAGAGGACAAAATAAAAATGAACCACCGAACTTTCACATTAGTAAAGTTTGAAATCTGCATTCCGTTCTTTCTAACGTTATGATGGGCTAGATATCGAAACTGTTTATCTGACTACCGTTAGCTTAGTATAGGCCTAACGTTTACTCGTTTAATAGACAGCTTGCCTTTAGTTAACTATACACAGCCCAGTCGCTGTAGTAAGTTACATGTAACAGCGACTGGGCTGTGTATAGTTAGCCTTGAGTGTATGATATAGAGTCTAGGTCTAACGTTAGGACTCCAAATCAGAATAGGAGCCCAATAGTTCCGTAAAACCAAAGTTGAGTTAACTGCACGTTGTAAATAGATCTGTGTCATGATTTTCCAGATCTAAAAAGATCTAATGTTAGAACTCTAATTTTTCTTAAACACCCATTTTCATTCATGCATTCCAGCACTGGAACTAACGTTAATTGTAGAAATGCGCAATACAGCGTAATGCGAATATAAACTGTTAGAGGGAATTTTTGCTACGTTGCGTATAGCCATAGCCCATCATAGGCCTACCTTACTGTTTGTTAGAGAGTTTCTAGAATTTCTTTTCTTCGTGGGCCTAGTTATCTAGGCCCTAACGTTAAATATACTAGTATTCTACATCTGAACTTTTGCAGTGTTGATCTACCTGGCTAGGCCAAAAAGCATACCTAAACAGTGTTAGGCCTAACCGTTACAAACAAAATCAAGAAAGCACCAATGTCTGCCTATTTGCCGGGGCATAACCATAGATCTTCCAAGTCATTTATGTAGGCCGGCTACATTGAACAAATAACAAAGGTCATGTACACCTAGGCCTATTATAGTACTAAACTCAGGTTCTCTAACAAGTTACAGTCAGTCACATTACGGGGGTAAAACTCCCCAGTATTATTATTAGGTCATTTAAGCTTTTCTGCAATATTTTATAAACTAAAATAATACATACATACATCATATCTATAGCAACGTATGTGAAATATATCACATTTTTAAATCTCAATTTTCATTTTTTTAAACATCTCACAGAATTTCTCAAAATCCCATAAGATATCACCTTGAAAATCCCCCAGAATACGGTAACCGCGATCAGAATTCGGTCACGCGATATGCTATAGAAACGTACTGTTATATAGCTATAGGCCCTACCATTACGGTTTCATAGCCTAAAAACCCCAACACCAACGCTGCAAAATTGATAATGTAGGCAAGGGGTCTAGGCATTATACGCCAGTTAATGTGAATGAACAACATAGAAAGAGACATAAGAGGAAATAGTACCAATAGTTACTTTTCTAAACACATAGTAGTCATTAAAAAACTAAAAGATTCACTCCAGGCTTACCTTTCGCTTTGCTCTTCTTATCACACGATCCTCATCCCCAAACCGTGCCCCCCGGCCCCACCCACTCGGCCGGCCAATACAGTACATCAACTGCGCGAGGCGCGTCGCGTCGCGGCCCCTCATCTTTCCGTGCATCATGCATGCAGCACACATACATGGAATATAATGTATCACTGACGCGAAATTAAATACAAAGTAGTCCCAAGAAAAATCACAATTTTGACGTATTGCTTCTCTGAATTACTGAATGAAACAACCGCTTTATTTTGTACTTTTTATCATCTTGTTATTTCCTAACTGCAATTAGATTCGCAAGCATTGTGACCCTGTTTATCAATATCCGAATATTCGACCAGAGATTTTGCGGGGTCGCAATAACCCCGTTTTTTCTGGTCGCTAGTGAATCGATCGAAAATTTATTAGACGAAACAACCCCGAACGGGGTCAAATTATTTTGACCCCGCAAAATCCAACCCCGCAATTTTTAGAGTGTATAATAGGAGATGGAAACGAATATTTTGTTTTGCATTACATCAGGAACGGCTGACACTTCTTTCCTCATCATACACGTTAGAGACCTTTATCTTATGGAGACCCAATCAATGAAATTGATCAAGAAAATCTGGAAAACTTAAAAACGGATTCCAAAATCATAAAGACAATCCCATGCAGAGAGATTCAGCATACCGCATGGCTTGCAAGGTAAAACAAGCTATACCTGAAGTCTTAGAAGCTTTCCTCATGACCCACTGATCATCAGAGTCGGCATGATTGCCCGCTGATGTAGCAGGTATGTTTTTATCATTGACTGGGTGTTGATTTGTCAGGGATTTATGACATTGTGACTCTGAAATTTGGGCGAGGTGGAGCTGGATGGCCTGCCTGAATGCATCGCCGTCCGGCGATTTTGGCTTGAGGTGCAATCTCTGACATCTTCTCTCCATCCAACGAACACGCCGCAGTCTCTGAGTCGACAAATCGGCCTGATCCTCCGCGTCATATTGAGGAACAGTTACTATGTCACCCATTGCAGCGAAGGCCTGAATGGCTTGGGCGATTTCGGCTTGGTGGTCGGAGACCGGCCCGAGGGCAAGCCGTTCGTGTCGCAATGCCATCCTTTTAGCTCGGCGATCTCTTTGAGCTGACATCATGCAAGTATTATCTGACTATACAGTTCAGAATCACTCGATGGAAGCACAAATCGCAAGGTTTCAAGATAATCTGCACTATGAAAGAACCGAGAGGAGCAGGAGAGTACCAAAAGTGTGTACTTTCAAGCACGGTAGATCATTTAGTGAATGATGTTTGTTGTGCACTGTGTGCCAGGGAGATGGTATCCAGACAACGCGCGAGCCAATCAAAATAGCACATTCTTGCGCACCTGCTTGCTGGGTCACAGGCGCAGGCGCAAAGCATTATTTCGTCATCAGCGCTATCTGTAGGTGCGCGCACCAAGTGCCAAGTTTCATGCGCGCTGGATTCTTGTCTGTAAAGAAGGCCCTCTACTGTGTTAGCCAATACACATCGCCTGCATGCAAATGTATGTTTTATGCACCTGTTTTTGTTTCTTTGTTTTCACTGTATGATAATCAGTGTTCACGTTTACACTTGAATTTGCAATTTGCAATACCTTTCAAATGTCCTTTTGCCTAAAATGTACGTAATTGTCTGGCTTCTTTTTGATCTTGCCAATCATTTACTGTCAGTACGGATATTATAGCAATGTTCTGATACCAAATAATATTGTTCTCTTTAAGACCTCCAATAAGCGTTTGTTTTGATATTCTTTACAGTGACATCAATGTATTCAAATTTTTCCTTAAAATTCATATATCTCAGGTGTGAAAACAATATCTGTTTTTCATTATTAATACTCTTTCGATATATAGGCTGCATTTATTGCGATGAACTTTAGAGCTGCATAAGAAAGAACAGTCTTCAATATCGATTTTATAAAACAACCATCAGTTTTTCTATCAATTGTTTTATATACAATATTGTGAAAGTACATATCCAGCGAGACGGGTTATAGATTAGAAAACCCATGTAATATGATTATGATTTGTTCCCGAATGCATATATAGCTCCATTTATTCTTTTGCACCGCTTTAAACAATCTGTGAACACTATCATCTACTTCCACCAGTGCCTTCGATATCTTTTTTGAATTCCTTGTGGGTTGTTATTTTGTATACTTTTTTTTCGTCTGTGAAAGACTTCGTCCTTTATTTATTTTTCTGTTTTTAACACTTAACGCTTGATTCCAACAGATTACAAGCTTTCCTGTAATCGATAAAATGCGGGAGAAAAAAAAAGTGCAATTATTGTGGAAGGCATGCAGCGGCGCCGTTTTTTCAAGACATGTGTGACTGTTTGCGTTCCTTCGGAAGAGTGTTAGTAGTTTTTACATTGCTTCAAAATTATAAACGCCTTTCTCTTAGCTCTTATATTGTGTACATGATTTGCTTCTCCATTCCAATCTCTCAGCTGCATTGTAATATTTCCCCCTCTCTCTTTGTCAGCCAAAGCCACCATACCTGCCTGTAATTATCTATCGTACTGCATTTTTTTTTTACTTTTTCAAGCAGAGTCCCCTTAATTGTCAGTCACGCCAAGTTCAAACACAGCACAGAATTCATTTACTTCTATAGTACAACGAATTTATTTCAAACCATAATGTTCCCATATCAGTGACACCTGGAGGTCGAGTATCGAGATCTCGAGTTCAAGATTTATGTGTTGTGCGTTGTGTCAGTCCAAGTGGGCTTTATTTTCCTAGGTCTTGGCTTTACCAGAAAGCACTGACTTGAATGTCTTACTAATATAGTGTCTCTCTTATCTGTGCAGACTGCTGAAAAGACGACTCCACAGTGAGATGTGTTTTTCCCCCATATTTCTGACTTTAATTCCTCGCAGGAATCTGCCAAAACTCCAGCAAGAAGAAGCTTTTCTTTCTCTGCTTGAAGAGCGGGCTATCATGAGAGAAGGGAATAGAAGAAAAGATCAGGGAAATTGAGCATTAATACAAAGGCGTTTGACTCTTGTTTCAAGTGCCTGCCATGCTCAATAACAGCAAGAGATTATATCAGATTCATCAATAATAATCATCCAGTTTACATTATATTGTTTCGTTCGGACAAGTCAGCTTTGAAGGCTTTCTTTTATGAAAACCACTAGCTATAATAGGAGATGGAAACGAATATTTTGTTTTGCATTACATCAGGAACGGCTGACACTTCTTTCCTCATCATACACGTTAGAGACCTTTATCTTATGGAGACCCAATCAATGAAATTGATCAAGAAAATCTGGAAAACGTAAAAACGGATTCCAAAATCATAAAGACAATCCCATGCAGAGAGATTCAGTATACCGCATGGCTTGCAAGGTAAAATAAGCTATACCTGAAGTCTTAGAAGCTTTCCTCATGACCCACTGATCATCAGAGTCGGCATGATTGCTCGCTGATGTAGCAGGTATGTTTTTATCATTGACTGGGTGTTGATTTGTCAGGGATTTATGACATTGTGACTCTGAAATTTGGGCGAGGTGGAGCTGGATGGCCTGCCTTATTGCATCGCCGTCCGGCGATTTTGGCTTGAGGTGCAATCTCTGACATCTTCTCTCCATCCAACGAACACGCCGCAGTCTCTGAGTCGACAAATCGGCCTGATCCTCCGCGTCATATTGAGGAACAGTTACTATGTCACCCATTGCAGCGAAGGCCTGAATGGCTTGGGCGATTTCGGCTTGGTGGTCGGAGACCGGCCCGAGGGCAAGCCGTTCGTGTCGCAATGCCATCCTTTTAGCTCGGCGATCTCTTTGAGCTGACATCATGCAAGTATTATCTGACTATACAGTTCAGAATCACTCGATGGAAGCACAAATCGCAAGGTTTCAAGATAATCTGCACTATGAAAGAACCGAGAGGAGCAGGAGAGTACCAAAAGTGTGTACTTTCAAGCACGGTAGATCAGTAGTGAATGATGTTTGTTGTGCACTGTGTGCCAGGGAGATGGTATCCAGACAACGCGCGAGCCAATCAAAATAGCACATTCTTGCGCACCTGCTTGCTGGGTCACAGGCGCAGGCGCAAAGCATTATTTCGTCATCAGCGCTATCTGTAGGTGCGCGCACCAAGTGCCAAGTTTCATGCGCGCTGGATTCTTGTCTGTAAAGAAGGCCCTCTACTGTGTTAGCCAATACACATCGCCTGCATGCAAATGTAATATGTTTTATGCACCTGTTTTTGTTTCTTTGTTTTCAACTGTATGATAATCAGTGTTCACGTTTACACTTGAATTTGCAATTTGCAATACCTTTCAAATGTCATTTTGCCTAAAATGTACGTAATTGTCTGGCTTCTTTTTGATCTTGCCAATCATTTACTGTCAGTACTGATATTATAGCAATGTTCTGATACCAAATAATATTGTTCTCTTTAAGACCTCCAATAAGCGTTTGTTTTGATATTCTTTACAGTGACATCAATGTATTCAAATTTTTCCTTAAAATTCATATATCTCAGGTGTGAAAACAATATCTGTTTTTCATTATTAATACTCTTTCGATATATAGGCTGCATTTATTGCGATGAACTTTGGAGCTGCATAAAGAAAGAACAGTCTTCAATATCGATATTATAAAACAACCATCAGTTTTTCTATCAATTGTTTTATATACAATATTGTGAAAGTACATATCCAGCGAGACGGGTTATAGATTAGAAAACCCATGTAATATGATTATGATTTGTTCCCGAATGCATATATAGCTCCATTTATTCTTTTGCACCGCTTTAAACAATCTGTGAACACTATCATCTACTTCTTCCACCAGTGCCTTCGATATCTTTTTTGAATTCCTTGTGGGTTGTTATTTTGTATACTTTTTTTTTCGTCTGTGAAAGACTTCGTCCTTTATTTATTTTTCTGTTTTTAACACTTAACGCTTGATTCCAACAGATTACAAGCTTTCCTATAATCGATAAAATGCGGGAGAAAAAAAAGTGCAATTATTGTGGAAGGCATGCAGCGGCGCCGTTTTTTCAAGACATGTGTGACTGTTTGCGTTCCTTCGGAAGATTGTTAGTAGTTTTTACATTGCTTCAAAATTATAAACGCCTTTCTCTTAGCTCTTATATTGTGTACATGATTTGCTTCTCCATTCCAATCGCTCAGCTGCATTGTAATATTTCCCCCTCTCTCTTTGTCAGCCAAAGCCACCATACCTGCCTGTAATTATCTATCGTACTGCATTTTTTTTTTACTTTTTCAAGCAGAGTCTCCTTAATTGTCAGTCACGCCAAGTTCAAACACAGCACAGAATTCATTTACTTCTATAGTACAACGAATTTATTTCAAACCATAATGTTCCCATATCAGTGACACCTGGAGGTCGAGTATCGAGATCTCGAGTTCAAGATTTATGTGTTGTGCGTTGTGTCAGTCCAAGTGGGCTTTATTTTCCTAGGTCTTGGCTTTACCAGAAAGCAGTGACTTGAATGTCTTACAATATTATAGTGTCTCTCTTATCTGTGCAGACTGCTGAAAAGACGACTCCACAGTGAGATGTGTTTTCCCCCCATATTTCTGACTTTAATTCCTCGCAGGAATCTGCCAAAACTCCAGCAAGAAGAAGCTTTTCTTTCTCTGCTTGAAGAGCGGGCTATTGTGAGAGAAGGGAATAGAAGAAAAGATCAGGGAAATTGAGCATTAATACAAAGGCGGTTGACTCTTGTTTCAAGTGCCTGCCATGCTCAATAACAGCAAGAGATTATATCAGATTCATCAATAACAATCATCCAGTTTACATTATTTTGTTTCGTTCGGACAAGTCAGCTTTGAAGGCTTTCTTTTATGAAAACCACTAGGTATAATAGGAGATGGAAACGAATATTTTGTTTTGCATTACATCAGGCACGGCTGACACTTCTTTCCTCATCATACACGTTAGAGACCTTTATCTTATGGAGACCCAATCAATGAAATTGATCAAGAAAATCTGGAAAACTTAAAAACGGATTCCAAAATCATAAAGACAATCCCATGCAGAGAGATTCAGTATACCGCATGGCTTGCAAGGTAAAATAAGCTATACCTGAAGTCTTAGAAGCTTTCCTCATGACCCACTGATCATCAGAGTCGGCATGATTGCTCGCTGATGTAGCAGGTATGTTTTTATCATTGACTGGGTGTTGATTTGTCAGGGATTTATGACATTGTGACTCTGAAATTTGGGTGAGGTGGAGCTGGATGGCCTGCCTTATTGCATCGCCGTCCGGCGATTTTGGCTTGAGGTGCAATCTCTGACATCTTCTCTCCATCCAACGAACACGCCGCAGTCTCTGAGTCGACAAATCGGCCTGATCCTCCGCGTCATATTGAGGAACAGTTACTTTGTCACCCATTGCAGCGAAGGCCTGAATGGCTTGGGCGATTTCGGCTTGGTGGTCGGAGACCGGCCCGAGGGCAAGCCGTTCGTGTCGCAATGCCATCCTTTTAGCTCGGCGATCTCTTTGAGCTGACATCATGCAAGTATTATCTGACTATACAGTTCAGAATCACTCGATGGAAGCACAAATCGCAAGGTTTCAAAATAATCTGCACTATGAAAGAACCGAGAGGAGCAGGAGAGTACCAAAACTGTGTACTTTCAAGCACGGTAGATCATTAGTGAATGATGTTTGTTGTGCACTGTGTGCCAGGGAGATGGTATCCAGACAACGCGCGAGCCAATCAAAATAGCACATTCTTGCGCACCTGCTTGCTGGGTCACAGGCGCAGGCGCAAAGCATTATTTCGTCATCAGCGCTATCTGTAGGTGCGCGCACCAAGTGCCAAGTTTCATGCGCGCTGGATTCTTGTCTGTAAAGAAGGCCCTCTACTGTGTTAGCCAATACACATCGCCTGCATGCAAATGTATGTTTTATGCACCTGTTTTTGTTTCTTTGTTTTCAACTGTATGATAATCAGTGTTCACGTTTACACTTGAATTTGCAATTTGCAATACCTTTCAAATGTCATTTTGCCTAAAATGTACGTAATTGTCTGGCTTCTTTTTGATCTTGCCAATCATTTACTGTCAGTACTGATATTATAGCAATGTTCTGATACCAAATAATATTGTTCTCTTTAAGACCTCCAATAAGCGTTTGTTTTGATATTCTTTACAGTGACATCAATGTATTCAAATTTTTCCTTAAAATTCATATATCTCAGGTGTGAAAACAATATCTATTTTTCATTATTAATACTCTTTCGAAATATAGGCTGCATTTATTGCGATGGACTTTGGAGCTGCGTAAAGAAAGAACAGTCTTCAATATCGATATTATAAAACAACCATCAGTTTTTCTATCAATTGTTTTATATACAATATTGTGAAAGTACATATCCGGCGAGACGGTTTATAGATTAGAAAACCCATGTAATATGATTATGATTTGTTCCCGAATGCATATATATAGCTCCATTTATTCTTTTGCACCGCTTTAAACAATCTGTGAACACTATCATCTACTTCTTCCACCAGTGCCTTCGATATCTTTTTTGAATTCCTTGTGGGTTGTTATTTTGTATACTTTTTTTTTCGTCTGTGAAAGACTTCGTCCTTTATTTATTTTTCTGTTTTTAACACTTAACACTTGATTCCAACAGATTACAAGCTTTCCTATAATCGATAAAATGCGGGAGAAAAAAAAGTGCAATTATTGTGGAAGGCATGCAGCGGCGCCGTTTTTTCAAGACATGTGTGACTGTTTGCGTTCCTTTGGAAGATTGTTAGTAGTTTTTACATTGCTTCAAAATTATAAACGCCTTTCTCTTAGCTCTATTGTGTACATGATTTGCTTCTCCATTCCAATCTCTCAGCTGCATTGTAATATTTCCCCCTCTCTCTTTGTCAGCCAAAGCCACCATACCTGCCTGTAATTATCTATCGTACTGCATTTTTTTTTTTACTTTTTCAAGCAGAGTCCCCTTAATTGTCAGTCACGCCAAGTTCAAACACAGCACAGAATTCATTTACTTCTATAGTACACCGAATTTATTTCAAACCATAATGTTCCCATATCAGTGACACCTGGAGGTCGAGTATCGAGATCTCGAGTTCAAGATTTATGTGTTGTGCGTTGTGTCAGTCCAAGTGGGCTTTATTTTCCTAGGTCTTGGCTTTACCAGAAAGCACTGACTTGAATGTCTTACAAATATAGTGTCTCTCTTATCTGTGCAGACTGCTGAAAAGACGACTCCACAGTGAGATGTGTTTTTCCCCCATATTTCTGACTTTAATTCCTCGCAGGAATCTGCCAAAACTCCAGCAAGAAGAAGCTTTTCTTTCTCTGCTTGAAGAGCGGGCTATTATGAGAGAAGGGAATAGAAGAAAAGATCAGGGAAATTGAGCATTAATACAAAGGCGTTTGACTCTTGTTTCAAGTGCCTGCCATGCTCAATAACAGCAAGAGATTATATCAGATTCATCAATAATAATCATCCAGTTTACATTATTTTGTTTCGTTCGGACAAGTCAGCTTTGAAGACTTTCTTTTATGAAAACCACTAGCTATAATAGGAGATGGAAACGAATATTTTGTTTTGCATTTCATCAGGAACGGCTGACACTTCTTTCCTCATCATACACGTTAGAGACCTTTATCTTATGGAGACCCAATCAATGAAATTGATCAAGAAAATCTGGAAAACTTAAAAACGGATTCCAAAATCATAAAGACAATCCCATGCAGAGAGATTCAGTATACCGCATGGCTTGCAAGGTAAAACAAGCTATACCTGAAGTCTTAGAAGCTTTCCTCATGACCCACTGATCATCAGAGTCGGCATGATTGCTCGCTGATGTAGCAGGTATGTTTTTATCATTGACTGGGTGTTGATTTGTCAGGGATTTATGACATTGTGACTCTGAAATTTGGGCGAGGTGGAGCTGGATGGCCTGCCTTATTGCATCGCCGTCCGGCGATTTTGGCTTGAGGTGCAATCTCTGACATCTTCTCTCCATCCAACGAACACGCCGCAGTCTCTGAGTCGACAAATCGGCCTGATCCTCCGCGTCATATTGAGGAACAGTTACTATGTCACCCATTGCAGCGAAGGCCTGAATGGCTTGGGCGATTTCGGCTTGGTGGTCGGAGACCGGCCCGAGGGCAAGCCGTTCGTGTCGCAATGCCATCCTTTTAGCTCGGCGATCTCTTTGAGCTGACATCATGCAAGTATTATCTGACTATACAGTTCAGAATCACTCGATGGAAGCACAAATCGCAAGGTTTCAAGATAATCTGCACTATGAAAGAACCGAGAGGAGCAGGAGAGTACCAAAAGTGTGTACTTTCAAGCACGGTAGATCAGTGAATGATGTTTGTTGTGCACTGTGTGCCAGGGAGATGGTATCCAGACAACGCGCGAGCCAATCAAAATAGCACATTCTTGCGCACCTGCTTGCTGGGTCACAGGCGCAGGCGCAAAGCATTATTTCGTCATCAGCGCTATCTGTAGGTGCGCGCACCAAGTGCCAAGTTTCATGCGCGCTGGATTCTTGTCTGTAAAGAAGGCCCTCTACTGTGTTAGCCAATACACATCGCCTGCATGCAAATGTATGTTTCATGCACCTGTTTTTGTTTCTTTGTTTTCAACTGTATGATAATCAGTGTTCACGTTTAGACTTGAATTTGCAATTTGCAATACCTTTCAAATGTCATTTTGCCTAAAATGTACATAATTGTCTGGCTTCTTTTTGATCTTGCCAATCATTTACTGTCAGTACTGATATTATAGCAATGTTCTGATACCAAATAATATTGTTCTCTTTAAGACCTCGAATAAGCGTTTGTTTTGATATTCTTTACAGTGACATCAATGTATTCAAATTTTTCCTTAAAATTCATATATCTCAGGTGTGAAAACAATATCTGTTTTTCATTATTAATACTCTTTCGATATATAGGCTGCATTTATTGCGATGAACTTTGGAGCTGCATAAAGAAAGAACAGTCTTCAATATCGATATTATAAAACAACCATTAGTTTTTCTATCAATTGTCTTATATACAATATTGTGAAAGTACATATCCAGCGAGACAGTTTATAGATTAGAAAACCCATGTAATATGATTATGATTTGTTCCCGAATGCATATATAGCTCCATTTATTCTTTTGCACCGCTTTAAACAATCTGTGAACACTATCATCTACTTCTTCCACCAGTGCCTTCGATATCTTTTTTGAATTCCTTGTGGGTTGTTATTTTGTATACTTTTTTTTTTCGTCTGTGAAAGACTTCGTCCTTTATTTATTTTTCTGTTTTTAACACTTAACGCTTGATACCAACAGATTACAAGCTTTCCTATAATCGATAAAATGAGGAAGAAAAAAAAAGTGCAATTATTGTGGAAGGCATGCAGCGGCGCCGTTTTTTCAAGACATGTGTGACTGTTTGCATTCCTTTGGAAGATTGTTGGTAGTTTTTACATTGCTTCAAAATTATAAACGCCTTTCTCTTAGCTCTATTGTGCACATGATTTGCTTCTCCATTCTAATCTCTCAGCTGCATTGTAATATTTCCCCCTCTCTCTTTGTCAGCCAAAGCCACTTGGACCACTCTGGAACAGCGCAGAGAAAATGACAGGCTAATTATGATGTACAAAATACACAATAATATTACTCCTCTTTCAGCACAGTACCATATTATCAAACAGGCTACTCAGTTAACGAGAGCCTCGCAACCACACGTCTATCAGGTACCATATTCGAGAACTGAATCGCATCGCCATTCGTTCTTCCCAAGAACTGTAAGGAACTGGAATTCCCTGTCGTCAGACATTCTTTCTGCGCCATCTGTGGGATCATTTCGAAACCGTCTAACGGTTGATCACAGTGGCTAGTTGTTTTCGTCAAATTTTCTATGTGCTTGTAAATATCTGTAAATAAATTGTATTATAATGTAAATAGCACCAGTCTGCAAGAATCTTCAGGCTATTGAAGGAGACAGACTTAACCAGAAGAAGAAGAAGAAGAAGAAGAAGAAGAAGAAGAAAAAAGCCACCATACCTGCCTGTAATTATCTATCGTACTGCATTTTTTTTTACTTTTTCAAGCAGAGTCCCCTTAATTGTCAGTCACGCCAAGTTCAAACACAGCACAGAATTCATTTACTTCTATAGTACAACGAATTTATTTCAAACCATAATGTTCCCATATCAGTGACACCTGGAGGTCGAGTATCGAGATCTCGAGTTCAAGATTTATGTGTTGTGCGTTGTGTCAGTCCAAGTGGGCTTTATTTTCCTAGGTTTTGGCTTTACCAGAAAGCACTGACTTGAATGTCTTGATACAAATATAGTGTCTCTCTTATCTGTGCAGACTGCTGAAAAGACGACTCCACAGTGAGATGTGTTTTTCCCCCATATTTCTGACTTTAATTCCTCGCAGCAATCTGCCAAAACTCCAGCAAGAAGAAGCTTTTCTTTCTCTGCTTGAAGAGCGGGCTATTATGAGAGAATGGAATAGAAGAAAAGATCAGGGAAATTGAGCATTAATACAAAGGCGGTTGACTCTTGTTTCAAGTGCCTGCCATGCTCAATAACAGCAAGAGATTATATCAGATTCATCAATAACAATCATCCAGTTTACATTATTTTGTTTCGTTCGGACAAGTCAGCTTTGAAGGCTTTCTTTTATGAAAACCACTAGCTATAATAGGAGATGGAAACGAATATTTTGTTTTGCATTACATCAGGAACGGCTGACACTTCTTTCCTCATCATACACGTTAGAGACCTTTATCTTATGGAGACCCAATCAATGACATTGATCAAGAAAATCTGGAAAACGTAAAAACGGATTCCAAAATCATAAAGACAATCCCATGCAGAGAGATTCAGTATACCGCATGGCTTGCAAGGTAAAATAAGCTATACCTGAAGTCTTAGAAGCTTTCCTCATGACCCACTGATCATCAGAGTCGGCATGATTGCTCGCTGATGTAGCAGGTATGTTTTTATCATTGACTGGGTGTTGATTTGTCAGGGATTTATGACATTGTGACTCTGAAATTTGGGCGAGGTGGAGCTGGATGGCCTGCCTTATTGCATCGCCGTCCGGCGATTTTGGCTTGAGGTGCAATCTCTGACATCTTCTCTCCATCCAACGAACACGCCGCAGTCTCTGAGTCGACAAATCGGCCTGATCCTCCGCGTCATATTGAGGAACAGTTACTATGTCACCCATTGCAGCGAAGGCCTGAATGGCTTGGGCGATTTCGGCTTGGTGGTCGGAGACCGGCCCGAGGGCAAGCCGTTCGTGTCGCAATGCCATCCTTTTAGCTCGGCGATCTCTTTGAGCTGACATCATGCAAGTATTATCTGACTATACAGTTCAGAATCACTCGATGGAAGCACAAATCGCAAGGTTTCAAAATAATCTGCACTATGAAAGAACCGAGAGGAGCAGGAGAGTACCAAAACTGTGTACTTTCAAGCACGGTAGATCATTAGTGAATGATGTTTGTTGTGCACTGTGTGCCAGGGAGATGGTATCCAGACAACGCGCGAGCCAATCAAAATAGCACATTCTTGCGCACCTGCTTGCTGGGTCACAGGCGCAGGCGCAAAGCATTATTTCGTCATCAGCGCTATCTGTAGGTGCGCGCACCAAGTGCCAAGTTTCATGCGCGCTGAATTCTTGTCTGTAAAGAAGGCCCTCTACTGTGTTAGCCAATACACATCGCCTGCATGCAAATGTATGTTTTATGCACCTGTTTTTGTTTCTTTGTTTTCAACTGTATGATAATCAGTGTTCACGTTTACACTTGAATTTGCAATTTGCAATACCTTTCAAATGTCATTTTGCCTAAAATGTACGTAATTGTCTGGCTTCTTTTTGATCTTGCCAATCATTTACTGTCAGTACTGATATTATAGCAATGTTCTGATACCAAATAATATTGTTCTCTTTAAGACCTCCAATAAGCGTTTGTTTTGATATTCTTTACAGTGACATCAATGTATTCAAATTTTTCCTTAAAATTCATATATCTCAGGTGTGAAAACAATATCTATTTTTCATTATTAATACTCTTTCGAAATATAGGCTGTTATTGCGATGAACTTTGGAGCTGCGTAAAGAAAGAACAGTCTTCAATATCGATATTATAAAACAACCATCAGTTTTTCTATCAATTGTTTTATATACAATATTGTGAAAGTACATATCCGGCGAGACGGTTTATAGATTAGAAAACCCATGTAATATGATTATGATTTGTTCCCGAATGCATATATAGCTCCATTTATTCTTTTGCACCGCTTTAAACAATCTGTGAACACTATCATCTACTTCTTCCACCAGTGCCTTCGATATCTTTTTTGAATTCCTTGTGGGTTGTTATTTTGTATACTTTTTTTTTCGTCTGTGAAAGACTTCGTCCTTTATTTATTTTTCTGTTTTTAACACTTAACACTTGATTCCAACAGATTACAAGCTTTCCTATAATCGATAAAATGCGGGAGAAAAAAAAGTGCAATTATTGTGGAAGGCATGCAGCGGCGCCGTTTTTTCAAGACATGTGTGACTGTTTGCGTTCCTTTGGAAGATTGTTAGTAGTTTTTACATTGCTTCAAAATTATAAACGCCTTTCTCTTAGCTCTATTGTGTACATGATTTGCTTCTCCATTCCAATCTCTCAGCTGCATTGTAATATTTCCCCCTCTCTCTTTGTCAGCCAAAGCCACCATACCTGCCTGTAATTATCTATCGTACTGCATTTTTTTTTTTACTTTTTCAAGCAGAGTCCCCTTAATTGTCAGTCACGCCAAGTTCAAACACAGCACAGAATTCATTTACTTCTATAGTACACCGAATTTATTTCAAACCATAATGTTCCCATATCAGTGACACCTGGAGGTCGAGTATCGAGATCTCGAGTTCAAGATTTATGTGTTGTGCGTTGTGTCAGTCCAAGTGGGCTTTATTTTCCTAGGTCTTGGCTTTACCAGAAAGCACTGACTTGAATGTCTTACAAATATAGTGTCTCTCTTATCTGTGCAGACTGCTGAAAAGACGACTCCACAGTGAGATGTGTTTTTCCCCCATATTTCTGACTTTAATTCCTCGCAGGAATCTGCCAAAACTCCAGCAAGAAGAAGCTTTTCTTTCTCTGCTTGAAGAGCGGGCTATTATGAGAGAAGGGAATAGAAGAAAAGATCAGGGAAATTGAGCATTAATACAAAGGCGTTTGACTCTTGTTTCAAGTGTCTGCCATGCTCAATAACAGCAAGAGATTATATCAGATTCATCAATAATAATCATCCAGTTTACATTATTTTGTTTCGTTCGGACAAGTCAGCTTTGAAGACTTTCTTTTATGAAAACCACTAGCTATAATAGGAGATGGAAACGAATATTTTGTTTTGCATTTCATCAGGAACGGCTGACACTTCTTTCCTCATCATACACGTTAGAGACCTTTATCTTATGGAGACCCAATCAATGAAATTGATCAAGAAAATCTGGAAAACTTAAAAACGGATTCCAAAATCATAAAGACAATCCCATGCAGAGAGATTCAGTATACCGCATGGCTTGCAAGGTAAAACAAGCTATACCTGAAGTCTTAGAAGCTTTCCTCATGACCCACTGATCATCAGAGTCGGCATGATTGCTCGCTGATGTAGCAGGTATGTTTTTATCATTGACTGGGTGTTGATTTGTCAGGGATTTATGACATTGTGACTCTGAAATTTGGGCGAGGTGGAGCTGGATGGCCTGCCTTATTGCATCGCCGTCCGGCGATTTTGGCTTGAGGTGCAATCTCTGACATCTTCTCTCCATCCAACGAACACGCCGCAGTCTCTGAGTCGACAAATCGGCCTGATCCTCCGCGTCATATTGAGGAACAGTTACTATGTCACCCATTGCAGCGAAGGCCTGAATGGCTTGGGCGATTTCGGCTTGGTGGTCGGA
Organism: Diadema setosum; assembly: GCA_033980235.1. NCBI lineage: Eukaryota > Metazoa > Echinodermata > Echinoidea > Diadematoida > Diadematidae > Diadema > Diadema setosum. The sequence goes on along the minus strand of CM067077.1, from coordinate 20,831,669 downwards.
GACCGGCCCGAGGGCAAGCCGTTCGTGTCGCAATGCCATCCTTTTAGCTCGGCGATCTCTTTGAGCTGACATCATGCAAGTATTATCTGACTATACAGTTCAGAATCACTCGATGGAAGCACAAATCGCAAGGTTTCAAGATAATCTGCACTATGAAAGAACCGAGAGGAGCAGGAGAGTACCAAAAGTGTGTACTTTCAAGCACGGTAGATCATTTAGTGAATGATGTTTGTTGTGCACTGTGTGCCAGGGAGATGGTATCCAGACAACGCGCGAGCCAATCAAAATAGCACATTCTTGCGCACCTGCTTGCTGGGTCACAGGCGCAGGCGCAAAGCATTATTTCGTCATCAGCGCTATCTGTAGGTGCGCGCACCAAGTGCCAAGTTTCATGCGCGCTGGATTCTTGTCTGTAAAGAAGGCCCTCTACTGTGTTAGCCAATACACATCGCCTGCATGCAAATGTATGTTTCATGCACCCGTTTTTGTTTCTTTGTTTTCAACTGTATGATAATCAGTGTTCACGTTTACACTTGAATTTGCAATTTGCAATACCTTTCAAATGTCATTTTGCCTAAAATGTACATAATTGTCTGGCTTCTTTTTTATCTTGCCAATCATTTACTGTCAGTACTGATATTATAGCAATGTTCTGATACCAAATAATATTGTTCTCTTTAAGACCTCGAATAAGCGTTTGTTTTGATATTCTTTAGAGTGACATCAATGTATTCAAATTTTTCCTTAAAATTCATATATCTCAGGTGTGAAAACAATATCTGTTTTTCATTATTAATACTCTTTCGATATATAGGCTGCATTTATTGCGATGAACTTTGGAGCTGCATAAAGAAAGAACAGTCTTCAAGATCGATATTATAAAACAACCATTAGTTTTTCTATCAATTGTCTTATATACAATATTGTGAAAGTACATATCCAGCGAGACAGTTTATAGATTAGAAAACCCATGTAATATGATTATGATTTGTTCCCGAATGCATATATAGCTCCATTTATTCTTTTGCACCGCTTTAAACAATCTGTGAACACTATCATCTACTTCTTCCACCAGTGCCTTCGATATCTTTTTTTGAATTCCTTGTGGGTTGTTATTTTGTATACTTTTTTTTTCGTCTGTGAAAGACTTCGTCCTTTATTTATTTTTCTGTTTTTAACACTTAACGCTTGATACCAACAGATTACAAGCTTTCCTATAATCGATAAAATGGGGAAGAAAAAAAAAGTGCAATTATTGTGGAAGGCATGCAGCGGCGCCGTTTTTTCAAGACATGTGTGACGGTTTGCATTCCTTTGGAAGATTGTTGGTAGTTTTTACATTGCTTCAAAATTATAAACGCCTTTCTCTTAGCTCTATTGTGCACATGATTTGCTTCTCCATTCTAATCTCTCAGCTGCATTGTAATATTTCCCCCTCTCTCTTTGTCAGCCAAAGCCACTTGGACCACTCTGGAACAGCGCAGAGAAAATGACAGGCTAATTATGATGTACAAAATACACAATAATATTACTCCTCTTTCAGCACACTACCATATTATCAAACAGGCTACTCAGTTAACGAGAGCCTCGCAACCACACTCCTATCAGGTACCATATTCGAGAACTGAATCGCATCGCCATTCGTTCTTCCCAAGAACTGTAAGGAACTGGAATTCCCTGTCGTCAGACATTCTTTCTGCGCCATCTGTGGGATCATTTCGAAACCGTCTAACGGTTGATCACAGTGGCTAGTTGTTTTCGTCAAATTTTCTATGTGCTTGTAAATATCTGTAAATAAATTGTATTATAATGTAAATAGCACCAGTCTGCAAGAATCTTCAGGCTATTGAAGGAGACAGACTTAACCAGAAGAAGAAGAAGAAGAAGAAGAAGAAGAAGAAAGCCACCATACCTGCCTGTAATTATCTATCGTACTGCATTTTTTTTTTACTTTTTCAAGCAGAGTCCCCTTAATTGTCAGTCACGCCAAGTTCAAACACAGCACAGAATTCATTTACTTCTATAGTACAACGAATTTATTTCAAACCATAATGTTCCCATATCAGTGACACCTGGAGGTCGAGTATCGAGATCTCGAGTTCAAGATTTATGTGTTGTGCGTTGTGTCAGTCCAAGTGGGCTTTATTTTCCTAGGTTTTGGCTTTACCAGAAAGCACTGACTTGAATGTCTTGATACAAATATAGTGTCTCTCTTATCTGTGCAGACTGCTGAAAAGACGACTCCACAGTGAGATGTGTTTTTCCCCCATATTTCTGACTTTAATTCCTCGCAGCAATCTGCCAAAACTCCAGCAAGAAGAAGCTTTTCTTTCTCTGCTTGAAGAGCGGGCTATTATGAGAGAATGGAATAGAAGAAAAGATCAGGGAAATTGAGCATTAATACAAAGGCGGTTGACTCTTGTTTCAAGTGCCTGCCATGCTCAATAACAGCAAGAGATTATATCAGATTCATCAATAACAATCATCCAGTTTACATTATTTTGTTTCGTTCGGACAAGTCAGCTTTGAAGGCTTTCTTTTATGAAAACCACTAGCTATAATAGGAGATGGAAACGAATATTTTGTTTTGCATTACATCAGGAACGGCTGACACTTCTTTCCTCATCATACACGTTAGAGACCTTTATCTTATGGAGACCCAATCAATGAAATTGATCAAGAAAATCTGGAAAACGTAAAAACGGATTCCAAAATCATAAAGACAATCCCATGCAGAGAGATTCAGCATACCGCATGGCTTGCAAGGTAAAACAAGCTATACCTGAAGTCTTAGAAGCTTTCCTCATGACCCACTGATCATCAGAGTCGGCATGATTGCTCGCTGATGTAGCAGGTATGTTTTTATCATTGACTGGGTGTTGATTTGTCAGGGATTTATGACATTGTGACTCTGAAATTTGGGCGAGGTGGAGCTGGATGGACTGCCTTAATGCATCGCCGTCCGGCGATTTTGGCTTGAGGTGCAATCTCTGACATCTTCTCTCCATCCAACGAACACGCCGCAGTCTCTGAGTCGACAAATCGGCCTGATCCTCCGCGTCATATTGAGGAACAGTTACTATGTCACCCATTGCAGCGAAGGCCTGAATGGCTTGGGCGATTTCGGCTTGGTGGTCGGAGACCGGCCCGAGGGCAAGCCGTTCGTGTCGCAATGCCATCCTTTTAGCTCGGCGATCTCTTTGAGCTGACATCATGCAAGTATTATCTGACTATACAGTTCAGAATCACTCGATGGAAGCACAAATCGCAAGGTTTCAAGATAATCTGCACTATGAAAGAACCGAGAGGAGCAGGAGAGTACCAAAAGTGTGTACTTTCAAGCACGGTAGATCATTTAGTGAATGATGTTTGTTGTGCACTGTGTGCCAGGGAGATGGTATCCAGACAACGCGCGAGCCAATCAAAATAGCACATTCTTGCGCACCTGCTTGCTGGGTCACAGGCGCAGGCGCAAAGCATTATTTCGTCATCAGCGCTATCTGTAGGTGCGCGCACCAAGTGCCAAGTTTCATGCGCGCTGGATTCTTGTCTGTAAAGAAGGCCCTCTACTGTGTTAGCCAATACACATCGCCTGCATGCAAATGTATGTTTTATGCACCTGTTTTTGTTTCTTTGTTTTCAACTGTATGATAATCAGTGTTCACGTTTACACTTGAATTTGCAATTTGCAATACCTTTCAAATGTCATTTTGCCTAAAATGTACGTAATTGTCTGGCTTCTTTTTGATCTTGCCAATCATTTACTGTCAGTACTGACATTATAGCAATGTTCTGATACCAAATAATATTGTTCTCTTTAAGACCTCGAATAAGCGTTTGTTTTGATATTCTTTACAGTGACATCAATGTATTCAAATTTTTCCTTAAAATTCATATATCTCAGGTGTGAAAACAATATCTGTTTTTCATTATTAATACTCTTTCGATATATAGGCTGCATTTATTGCGATGAACTTTGGAGCTGCATAAAGAAAGAACAGTCTTCAATATCGATATTATAAAACAACCATCAGTTTTTCTATCAATTGTTTTATATACAATATTGTGAAAGTACATATCCAGCGAGACGGTTTATAGATTAGAAAACCCATGTAATATGATTATGATTTGTTCCCGAATGCATATATAGCTCCATTTATTCTTTTGCACCGCTTTAAACAATCTGTGAACACTATCATCTACTTCTTCCACCAGTGCCTTCGATATCTTTTTTTGAATTCCTTGTGGGTTGTTATTTTGTATACTTTTTTTTTCGTCTGTGAAAGACTTCGTCCTTTATTTATTTTTCTGTTTTTAACACTTAACGCTTGATACCAACAGATTACAAGCTTTCCTATAATCGATAAAATGCGGGAGAAAAAAAAAGTGCAATTATTGTGGAAGGCATGCAGCGGCGCCGTTTTTTCAAGACATGTGTGACTGTTTGCGTTCCTTTGGAAGATTGTTAATAGTTTTTACATTGCTTCAAAATTATAAACGCCTTTCTCTTAGCTCTATTGTGTACATGATTTGCTTCTCCATTCTAATCTCTCAGCTGCATTGTAATATTTCCCCCTCTCTCTTTGTCAGCCAAAGCCACTTGGACCACTCTGGAACAGCGCAGAGAAAATGACAGGCTAATTATGATGTACAAAATACACAATAATATTACTCCTCTTTCAGCACACTACTATATTATCAAACAGGCTACTCAGTTAACGAGAGCCTCGCAACCACACTCCTATCAGGTACCATATTCGAGAACTGAATCGCATCGCCATTCGTTCTTCCCAAGAACTGTAAGGAACTGGAATTCCCTGTCGTCAGACATTCTTTCTGCGCCATCTGTGGGATCATTTCGAAACCGTCTAACGGTTGATCACAGTGGCTAGTTGTTTTCGTCAAATTTTCTATGTGCTTGTAAATATCTGTAAATAAATTGTATTATAATGTAAATAGCACCAGTCTGCAAGAATCTTCAGGCTATTGAAGGAGACAGACTTAACCAGAAGAAGAAGAAGAAGAAGAAGAAGAAGAAGAAGAAGAAGAAAAAAGCCACCATACCTGCCTGTAATTATCTATCGTACTGCATTTTTTTTTACTTTTTCAAGCAGAGTCCCCTTAATTGTCAGTCACGCCAAGTTCAAACACAGCACAGAATTCATTTACTTCTATAGTACAACGAATTTATTTCAAACCATAATGTTCCCATATCAGTGACACCTGGAGGTCGAGTATCGAGATCTCGAGTTCAAGATTTATGTGTTGTGCGTTGTGTCAGTCCAAGTGGGCTTTATTTTCCTAGGTCTTGGCTTTACCAGAAAGCACTGACTTGAATGTCTTGATACAAATATAGTGTCTCTCTTATCTGTGCAGACTGCTGAAAAGACGACTCTACAGTGAGATGTGTTTTTCTCCCATATTTCTGACTTTAATTCCTCGCAGGAATCTGCCAAAACTCCAGCAAGAAGAAGCTTTTCTTTCTCTGCTTGAAGAGCGGGCTATTATGAGAGAAGGGAATAGAAGAAAAGATCAGGGAAATTGAGCATTAATACAAAGGCGTTTGACTCTTGTTTCAAGTGCCTGCCATGCTCAATAACAGCAAGAGATTATATCAGATTCATCAATAACAATCATCCAGTTTACATTATTTTGTTTCGTTCGGACAAGTCAGCTTTGAAGGCTTTCTTTTATGAAAACCACTAGCTATAATAGGAGATGGAAACGAATATTTTGTTTTGCATTACATCAGGAACGGCTGACACTTCTTTCCTCATCATACACGTTAGAGACCTTTATCTTATGGAGACCCAATCAATGAAATTGATCAAGAAAATCTGGAAAACTTAAAAACGGATTCCAAAATCATAAAGACAATCCCATGCAGAGAGATTCAGCATACCGCATGGCTTGCAAGGTAAAACAAGCTATACCTGAAGTCTTAGAAGCTTTCCTCATGACCCACTGATCATCAGAGTCGGCATGATTGCTCGCTGATGTAGCAGGTATGTTTTTATCATTGACTGGGTGTTGATTTGTCAGGGATTTATGACATTGTGACTCTGAAATTTGGGCGAGGTGGAGCTGGATGGCCTGCCTGAATGCATCGCCGTCCGGCGATTTTGGCTTGAGGTGCAATCTCTGACATCTTCTCTCCATCCAACGAACACGCCGCAGTCTCTGAGTCGACAAATCGGCCTGATCCTCCGCGTCATATTGAGGAACAGTTACTATGTCACCCATTGCAGCGAAGGCCTGAATGGCTTGGGCGATTTCGGCTTGGTGGTCGGAGACCGGCCCGAGGGCAAGCCGTTCGTGTCGCAATGCCATCCTTTTAGCTCGGCGATCTCTTTGAGCTGACATCATGCAAGTATTATCTGACTATACAGTTCAGAATCACTCGATGGAAGCACAAATCGCAAGGTTTCAAGATAATCTGCACTATGAAAGAACCGAGAGGAGCAGGAGAGTACCAAAAGTGTGTACTTTCAAGCACGGTAGATCATTTAGTGAATGATGTTTGTTGTGCACTGTGTGCCAGGGAGATGGTATCCAGACAACGCGCGAGCCAATCAAAATAGCACATTCTTGCGCACCTGCTTGCTGGGTCACAGGCGCAGGCGCAAAGCATTATTTCGTCATCAGCGCTATCTGTAGGTGCGCGCACCAAGTGCCAAGTTTCATGCGCGCTGGATTCTTGTCTGTAAAGAAGGCCCTCTACTGTGTTAGCCAATACACATCGCCTGCATGCAAATGTATGTTTTATGCACCTGTTTTTGTTTCTTTGTTTTCAACTGTATGATAATCAGTGTTCACGTTTACACTTGAATTTGCAATTTGCAATACCTTTCAAATGTCATTTTGCCTAAAATGTACGTAATTGTCTGGCTTCTTTTTGATCTTGCCAATCATTTACTGTCAGTACTGACATTATAGCAATGTTCTGATACCAAATAATATTGTTCTCTTTAAGACCTCGAATAAGCGTTTGTTTTGATATTCTTTACAGTGACATCAATGTATTCAAATTTTTCCTTAAAATTCATATATCTCAGGTGTGAAAACAATATCTGTTTTTCATTATTAATACTCTTTCGATATATAGGCTGCATTTATTGCGATGAACTTTGGAGCTGCATAAAGAAAGAACAGTCTTCAATATCGATATTATAAAACAACCATCAGTTTTTCTATCAATTGTTTTATATACAATATTGTGAAAGTACATATCCAGCGAGACGGTTTATAGATTAGAAAACCCATGTAATATGATTATGATTTGTTCCCGAATGCATATATAGCTCCATTTATTCTTTTGCACCGCTTTAAACAATCTGTGAACACTATCATCTACTTCTTCCACCAGTGCCTTCGATATCTTTTTTTGAATTCCTTGTGGGTTGTTATTTTGTATACTTTTTTTTTCGTCTGTGAAAGACTTCGTCCTTTATTTATTTTTCTGTTTTTAACACTTAACGCTTGATACCAACAGATTACAAGCTTTCCTATAATCGATAAAATGCGGGAGAAAAAAAAAGTGCAATTATTGTGGAAGGCATGCAGCGGCGCCGTTTTTTCAAGACATGTGTGACTGTTTGCGTTCCTTTGGAAGATTGTTAATAGTTTTTACATTGCTTCAAAATTATAAACGCCTTTCTCTTAGCTCTATTGTGTACATGATTTGCTTCTCCATTCTAATCTCTCAGCTGCATTGTAATATTTCCCCCTCTCTCTTTGTCAGCCAAAGCCACTTGGACCACTCTGGAACAGCGCAGAGAAAATGACAGGCTAATTATGATGTACAAAATACACAATAATATTACTCCTCTTTCAGCACACTACTATATTATCAAACAGGCTACTCAGTTAACGAGAGCCTCGCAACCACACTCCTATCAGGTACCATATTCGAGAACTGAATCGCATCGCCATTCGTTCTTCCCAAGAACTGTAAGGAACTGGAATTCCCTGTCGTCAGACATTCTTTCTGCGCCATCTGTGGGATCATTTCGAAACCGTCTAACGGTTGATCACAGTGGCTAGTTGTTTTCGTCAAATTTTCTATGTGCTTGTAAATATCTGTAAATAAATTGTATTATAATGTAAATAGCACCAGTCTGCAAGAATCTTCAGGCTATTGAAGGAGACAGACTTAACCAGAAGAAGAAGAAGAAGAAGAAGAAGAAGAAGAAGAAGAAAAAAGCCACCATACCTGCCTGTAATTATCTATCGTACTGCATTTTTTTTTACTTTTTCAAGCAGAGTCCCCTTAATTGTCAGTCACGCCAAGTTCAAACACAGCACAGAATTCATTTACTTCTATAGTACAACGAATTTATTTCAAACCATAATGTTCCCATATCAGTGACACCTGGAGGTCGAGTATCGAGATCTCGAGTTCAAGATTTATGTGTTGTGCGTTGTGTCAGTCCAAGTGGGCTTTATTTTCCTAGGTCTTGGCTTTACCAGAAAGCACTGACTTGAATGTCTTGATACAAATATAGTGTCTCTCTTATCTGTGCAGACTGCTGAAAAGACGACTCTACAGTGAGATGTGTTTTTCTCCCATATTTCTGACTTTAATTCCTCGCAGGAATCTGCCAAAACTCCAGCAAGAAGAAGCTTTTCTTTCTCTGCTTGAAGAGCGGGCTATTATGAGAGAAGGGAATAGAAGAAAAGATCAGGGAAATTGAGCATTAATACAAAGGCGTTTGACTCTTGTTTCAAGTGCCTGCCATGCTCAATAACAGCAAGAGATTATATCAGATTCATCAATAACAATCATCCAGTTTACATTATTTTGTTTCGTTCGGACAAGTCAGCTTTGAAGGCTTTCTTTTATGAAAACCACTAGCTATAATAGGAGATGGAAACGAATATTTTGTTTTGCATTACATCAGGAACGGCTGACACTTCTTTCCTCATCATACACGTTAGAGACCTTTATCTTATGGAGACCCAATCAATGAAATTGATCAAGAAAATCTGGAAAACTTAAAAACGGATTCCAAAATCATAAAGACAATCCCATGCAGAGAGATTCAGCATACCGCATGGCTTGCAAGGTAAAACAAGCTATACCTGAAGTCTTAGAAGCTTTCCTCATGACCCACTGATCATCAGAGTCGGCATGATTGCTCGCTGATGTAGCAGGTATGTTTTTATCATTGACTGGGTGTTGATTTGTCAGGGATTTATGACATTGTGACTCTGAAATTTGGGCGAGGTGGAGCTGGATGGCCTGCCTGAATGCATCGCCGTCCGGCGATTTTGGCTTGAGGTGCAATCTCTGACATCTTCTCTCCATCCAACGAACACGCCGCAGTCTCTGAGTCGACAAATCGGCCTGATCCTCCGCGTCATATTGAGGAACAGTTACTATGTCACCCATTGCAGCGAAGGCCTGAATGGCTTGGGCGATTTCGGCTTGGTGGTCGGAGACCGGCCCGAGGGCAAGCCGTTCGTGTCGCAATGCCATCCTTTTAGCTCGGCGATCTCTTTGAGCTGACATCATGCAAGTATTATCTGACTATACAGTTCAGAATCACTCGATGGAAGCACAAATCGCAAGGTTTCAAGATAATCTGCACTATGAAAGAACCGAGAGGAGCAGGAGAGTACCAAAAGTGTGTACTTTCAAGCACGGTAGATCATTTAGTGAATGATGTTTGTTGTGCACTGTGTGCCAGGGAGATGGTATCCAGACAACGCGCGAGCCAATCAAAATAGCACATTCTTGCGCACCTGCTTGCTGGGTCACAGGCGCAGGCGCAAAGCATTATTTCGTCATCAGCGCTATCTGTAGGTGCGCGCACCAAGTGCCAAGTTTCATGCGCGCTGGATTCTTGTCTGTAAAGAAGGCCCTCTACTGTGTTAGCCAATACACATCGCCTGCATGCAAATGTATGTTTTATGCACCTGTTTTTGTTTCTTTGTTTTCAACTGTATGATAATCAGTGTTCACGTTTACACTTGAATTTGCAATTTGCAATACCTTTCAAATGTCATTTTGCCTAAAATGTACGTAATTGTCTGGCTTCTTTTTGATCTTGCCAATCATTTACTGTCAGTACTGACATTATAGCAATGTTCTGATACCAAATAATATTGTTCTCTTTAAGACCTCCAATAAGCGTTTGTTTTGATATTCTTTACAGTGACATCAATGTATTCAAATTTTTCCTTAAAATTCATATATCTCAGGTGTGAAAACAATATCTGTTTTTCATTATTAATACTCTTTCGATATATAGGCTGCATTTATTGCGATGAACTTTGGAGCTGCATAAAGAAAGAACAGTCTTCAATATCGATATTATAAAACAACCATCAGTTTTTCTATCAATTGTTTTATATACAATATTGTGAAAGTACATATCCAGCGAGACGGTTTATAGATTAGAAAACCCATGTAATATGATTATGATTTGTTCCCGAATGCATATATAGCTCCATTTATTCTTTTGCACCGCTTTAAACAATCTGTGAACACTATCATCTACTTCTTCCACCAGTGCCTTCGATATCTTTTTTTGAATTCCTTGTGGGTTGTTATTTTGTATACTTTTTTTTTCGTCTGTGAAAGACTTCGTCCTTTATTTATTTTTCTGTTTTTAACACTTAACGCTTGATACCAACAGATTACAAGCTTTCCTATAATCGATAAAATGCGGGAGAAAAAAAAAGTGCAATTATTGTGGAAGGCATGCAGCGGCGCCGTTTTTTCAAGACATGTGTGACTGTTTGCGTTCCTTTGGAAGATTGTTAATAGTTTTTACATTGCTTCAAAATTATAAACGCCTTTCTCTTAGCTCTATTGTGTACATGATTTGCTTCTCCATTCTAATCTCTCAGCTGCATTGTAATATTTCCCCCTCTCTCTTTGTCAGCCAAAGCCACTTGGACCACTCTGGAACAGCGCAGAGAAAATGACAGGCTAATTATGATGTACAAAATACACAATAATATTACTCCTCTTTCAGCACACTACTATATTATCAAACAGGCTACTCAGTTAACGAGAGCCTCGCAACCACACTCCTATCAGGTACCATATTCGAGAACTGAATCGCATCGCCATTCGTTCTTCCCAAGAACTGTAAGGAACTGGAATTCCCTGTCGTCAGACATTCTTTCTGCGCCATCTGTGGGATCATTTCGAAACCGTCTAACGGTTGATCACAGTGGCTAGTTGTTTTCGTCAAATTTTCTATGTGCTTGTAAATATCTGTAAATAAATTGTATTATAATGTAAATAGCACCAGTCTGCAAGAATCTTCAGGCTATTGAAGGAGACAGACTTAACCAGAAGAAGAAGAAGAAGAAGAAGAAGAAGAAGAAGAAAAAAGCCACCATACCTGCCTGTAATTATCTATCGTACTGCATTTTTTTTTACTTTTTCAAGCAGAGTCCCCTTAATTGTCAGTCACGCCAAGTTCAAACACAGCACAGAATTCATTTACTTCTATAGTACAACGAATTTATTTCAAACCATAATGTTCCCATATCAGTGACACCTGGAGGTCGAGTATCGAGATCTCGAGTTCAAGATTTATGTGTTGTGCGTTGTGTCAGTCCAAGTGGGCTTTATTTTCCTAGGTCTTGGCTTTACCAGAAAGCACTGACTTGAATGTCTTGATACAAATATAGTGTCTCTCTTATCTGTGCAGACTGCTGAAAAGACGACTCTACAGTGAGATGTGTTTTTCTCCCATATTTCTGACTTTAATTCCTCGCAGGAATCTGCCAAAACTCCAGCAAGAAGAAGCTTTTCTTTCTCTGCTTGAAGAGCGGGCTATTATGAGAGAAGGGAATAGAAGAAAAGATCAGGGAAATTGAGCATTAATACAAAGGCGTTTGACTCTTGTTTCAAGTGCCTGCCATGCTCAATAACAGCAAGAGATTATATCAGATTCATCAATAACAATCATCCAGTTTACATTATTTTGTTTCGTTCGGACAAGTCAGCTTTGAAGGCTTTCTTTTATGAAAACCACTAGCTATAATAGGAGATGGAAACGAATATTTTGTTTTGCATTACATCAGGAACGGCTGACACTTCTTTCCTCATCATACACGTTAGAGACCTTTATCTTATGGAGACCCAATCAATGAAATTGATCAAGAAAATCTGGAAAACTTAAAAACGGATTCCAAAATCATAAAGACAATCCCATGCAGAGAGATTCAGCATACCGCATGGCTTGCAAGGTAAAACAAGCTATACCTGAAGTCTTAGAAGCTTTCCTCATGACCCACTGATCATCAGAGTCGGCATGATTGCTCGCTGATGTAGCAGGTATGTTTTTATCATTGACTGGGTGTTGATTTGTCAGGGATTTATGACATTGTGACTCTGAAATTTGGGCGAGGTGGAGCTGGATGGCCTGCCTGAATGCATCGCCGTCCGGCGATTTTGGCTTGAGGTGCAATCTCTGACATCTTCTCTCCATCCAACGAACACGCCGCAGTCTCTGAGTCGACAAATCGGCCTGATCCTCCGCGTCATATTGAGGAACAGTTACTATGTCACCCATTGCAGCGAAGGCCTGAATGGCTTGGGCGATTTCGGCTTGGTGGTCGGAGACCGGCCCGAGGGCAAGCCGTTCGTGTCGCAATGCCATCCTTTTAGCTCGGCGATCTCTTTGAGCTGACATCATGCAAGTATTATCTGACTATACAGTTCAGAATCACTCGATGGAAGCACAAATCGCAAGGTTTCAAGATAATCTGCACTATGAAAGAACCGAGAGGAGCAGGAGAGTACCAAAAGTGTGTACTTTCAAGCACGGTAGATCATTTAGTGAATGATGTTTGTTGTGCACTGTGTGCCAGGGAGATGGTATCCAGACAACGCGCGAGCCAATCAAAATAGCACATTCTTGCGCACCTGCTTGCTGGGTCACAGGCGCAGGCGCAAAGCATTATTTCGTCATCAGCGCTATCTGTAGGTGCGCGCACCAAGTGCCAAGTTTCATGCGCGCTGGATTCTTGTCTGTAAAGAAGGCCCTCTACTGTGTTAGCCAATACACATCGCCTGCATGCAAATGTATGTTTTATGCACCTGTTTTTGTTTCTTTGTTTTCAACTGTATGATAATCAGTGTTCACGTTTACACTTGAATTTGCAATTTGCAATACCTTTCAAATGTCATTTTGCCTAAAATGTACGTAATTGTCTGGCTTCTTTTTGATCTTGCCAATCATTTACTGTCAGTACTGACATTATAGCAATGTTCTGATACCAAATAATATTGTTCTCTTTAAGACCTCGAATAAGCGTTTGTTTTGATATTCTTTACAGTGACATCAATGTATTCAAATTTTTCCTTAAAATTCATATATCTCAGGTGTGAAAACAATATCTGTTTTTCATTATTAATACTCTTTCGATATATAGGCTGCATTTATTGCGATGAACTTTGGAGCTGCATAAAGAAAGAACAGTCTTCAATATCGATATTATAAAACAACCATCAGTTTTTCTATCAATTGTTTTATATACAATATTGTGAAAGTACATATCCAGCGAGACGGTTTATAGATTAGAAAACCCATGTAATATGATTATGATTTGTTCCCGAATGCATATATAGCTCCATTTATTCTTTTGCACCGCTTTAAACAATCTGTGAACACTATCATCTACTTCTTCCACCAGTGCCTTCGATATCTTTTTTTGAATTCCTTGTGGGTTGTTATTTTGTATACTTTTTTTTTCGTCTGTGAAAGACTTCGTCCTTTATTTATTTTTCTGTTTTTAACACTTAACGCTTGATACCAACAGATTACAAGCTTTCCTATAATCGATAAAATGCGGGAGAAAAAAAAAGTGCAATTATTGTGGAAGGCATGCAGCGGCGCCGTTTTTTCAAGACATGTGTGACTGTTTGCGTTCCTTTGGAAGATTGTTAATAGTTTTTACATTGCTTCAAAATTATAAACGCCTTTCTCTTAGCTCTATTGTGTACATGATTTGCTTCTCCATTCTAATCTCTCAGCTGCATTGTAATATTTCCCCCTCTCTCTTTGTCAGCCAAAGCCACTTGGACCACTCTGGAACAGCGCAGAGAAAATGACAGGCTAATTATGATGTACAAAATACACAATAATATTACTCCTCTTTCAGCACACTACTATATTATCAAACAGGCTACTCAGTTAACGAGAGCCTCGCAACCACACTCCTATCAGGTACCATATTCGAGAACTGAATCGCATCGCCATTCGTTCTTCCCAAGAACTGTAAGGAACTGGAATTCCCTGTCGTCAGACATTCTTTCTGCGCCATCTGTGGGATCATTTCGAAACCGTCTAACGGTTGATCACAGTGGCTAGTTGTTTTCGTCAAATTTTCTATGTGCTTGTAAATATCTGTAAATAAATTGTATTATAATGTAAATAGCACCAGTCTGCAAGAATCTTCAGGCTATTGAAGGAGACAGACTTAACCAGAAGAAGAAGAAGAAGAAGAAGAAGAAGAAGAAGAAAAAAGCCACCATACCTGCCTGTAATTATCTATCGTACTGCATTTTTTTTTACTTTTTCAAGCAGAGTCCCCTTAATTGTCAGTCACGCCAAGTTCAAACACAGCACAGAATTCATTTACTTCTATAGTACAACGAATTTATTTCAAACCATAATGTTCCCATATCAGTGACACCTGGAGGTCGAGTATCGAGATCTCGAGTTCAAGATTTATGTGTTGTGCGTTGTGTCAGTCCAAGTGGGCTTTATTTTCCTAGGTCTTGGCTTTACCAGAAAGCACTGACTTGAATGTCTTGATACAAATATAGTGTCTCTCTTATCTGTGCAGACTGCTGAAAAGACGACTCTACAGTGAGATGTGTTTTTCTCCCATATTTCTGACTTTAATTCCTCGCAGGAATCTGCCAAAACTCCAGCAAGAAGAAGCTTTTCTTTCTCTGCTTGAAGAGCGGGCTATTATGAGAGAAGGGAATAGAAGAAAAGATCAGGGAAATTGAGCATTAATACAAAGGCGTTTGACTCTTGTTTCAAGTGCCTGCCATGCTCAATAACAGCAAGAGATTATATCAGATTCATCAATAACAATCATCCAGTTTACATTATTTTGTTTCGTTCGGACAAGTCAGCTTTGAAGGCTTTCTTTTATGAAAACCACTAGCTATAATAGGAGATGGAAACGAATATTTTGTTTTGCATTACATCAGGAACGGCTGACACTTCTTTCCTCATCATACACGTTAGAGACCTTTATCTTATGGAGACCCAATCAATGAAATTGATCAAGAAAATCTGGAAAACTTAAAAACGGATTCCAAAATCATAAAGACAATCCCATGCAGAGAGATTCAGCATACCGCATGGCTTGCAAGGTAAAACAAGCTATACCTGAAGTCTTAGAAGCTTTCCTCATGACCCACTGATCATCAGAGTCGGCATGATTGCTCGCTGATGTAGCAGGTATGTTTTTATCATTGACTGGGTGTTGATTTGTCAGGGATTTATGACATTGTGACTCTGAAATTTGGGCGAGGTGGAGCTGGATGGCCTGCCTGAATGCATCGCCGTCCGGCGATTTTGGCTTGAGGTGCAATCTCTGACATCTTCTCTCCATCCAACGAACACGCCGCAGTCTCTGAGTCGACAAATCGGCCTGATCCTCCGCGTCATATTGAGGAACAGTTACTATGTCACCCATTGCAGCGAAGGCCTGAATGGCTTGGGCGATTTCGGCTTGGTGGTCGGAGACCGGCCCGAGGGCAAGCCGTTCGTGTCGCAATGCCATCCTTTTAGCTCGGCGATCTCTTTGAGCTGACATCATGCAAGTATTATCTGACTATACAGTTCAGAATCACTCGATGGAAGCACAAATCGCAAGGTTTCAAGATAATCTGCACTATGAAAGAACCGAGAGGAGCAGGAGAGTACCAAAAGTGTGTACTTTCAAGCACGGTAGATCATTTAGTGAATGATGTTTGTTGTGCACTGTGTGCCAGGGAGATGGTATCCAGACAACGCGCGAGCCAATCAAAATAGCACATTCTTGCGCACCTGCTTGCTGGGTCACAGGCGCAGGCGCAAAGCATTATTTCGTCATCAGCGCTATCTGTAGGTGCGCGCACCAAGTGCCAAGTTTCATGCGCGCTGGATTCTTGTCTGTAAAGAAGGCCCTCTACTGTGTTAGCCAATACACATCGCCTGCATGCAAATGTATGTTTTATGCACCTGTTTTTGTTTCTTTGTTTTCAACTGTATGATAATCAGTGTTCACGTTTACACTTGAATTTGCAATTTGCAATACCTTTCAAATGTCATTTTGCCTAAAATGTACGTAATTGTCTGGCTTCTTTTTGATCTTGCCAATCATTTACTGTCAGTACTGACATTATAGCAATGTTCTGATACCAAATAATATTGTTCTCTTTAAGACCTCGAATAAGCGTTTGTTTTGATATTCTTTACAGTGACATCAATGTATTCAAATTTTTCCTTAAAATTCATATATCTCAGGTGTGAAAACAATATCTGTTTTTCATTATTAATACTCTTTCGATATATAGGCTGCATTTATTGCGATGAACTTTGGAGCTGCATAAAGAAAGAACAGTCTTCAATATCGATATTATAAAACAACCATCAGTTTTTCTATCAATTGTTTTATATACAATATTGTGAAAGTACATATCCAGCGAGACGGTTTATAGATTAGAAAACCCATGTAATATGATTATGATTTGTTCCCGAATGCATATATAGCTCCATTTATTCTTTTGCACCGCTTTAAACAATCTGTGAACACTATCATCTACTTCTTCCACCAGTGCCTTCGATATCTTTTTTTGAATTCCTTGTGGGTTGTTATTTTGTATACTTTTTTTTTCGTCTGTGAAAGACTTCGTCCTTTATTTATTTTTCTGTTTTTAACACTTAACGCTTGATACCAACAGATTACAAGCTTTCCTATAATCGATAAAATGCGGGAGAAAAAAAAAGTGCAATTATTGTGGAAGGCATGCAGCGGCGCCGTTTTTTCAAGACATGTGTGACTGTTTGCGTTCCTTTGGAAGATTGTTAATAGTTTTTACATTGCTTCAAAATTATAAACGCCTTTCTCTTAGCTCTATTGTGTACATGATTTGCTTCTCCATTCTAATCTCTCAGCTGCATTGTAATATTTCCCCCTCTCTCTTTGTCAGCCAAAGCCACTTGGACCACTCTGGAACAGCGCAGAGAAAATGACAGGCTAATTATGATGTACAAAATACACAATAATATTACTCCTCTTTCAGCACACTACTATATTATCAAACAGGCTACTCAGTTAACGAGAGCCTCGCAACCACACTCCTATCAGGTACCATATTCGAGAACTGAATCGCATCGCCATTCGTTCTTCCCAAGAACTGTAAGGAACTGGAATTCCCTGTCGTCAGACATTCTTTCTGCGCCATCTGTGGGATCATTTCGAAACCGTCTAACGGTTGATCACAGTGGCTAGTTGTTTTCGTCAAATTTTCTATGTGCTTGTAAATATCTGTAAATAAATTGTATTATAATGTAAATAGCACCAGTCTGCAAGAATCTTCAGGCTATTGAAGGAGACAGACTTAACCAGAAGAAGAAGAAGAAGAAGAAGAAGAAGAAGAAGAAGAAAAAAGCCACCATACCTGCCTGTAATTATCTATCGTACTGCATTTTTTTTTACTTTTTCAAGCAGAGTCCCCTTAATTGTCAGTCACGCCAAGTTCAAACACAGCACAGAATTCATTTACTTCTATAGTACAACGAATTTATTTCAAACCATAATGTTCCCATATCAGTGACACCTGGAGGTCGAGTATCGAGATCTCGAGTTCAAGATTTATGTGTTGTGCGTTGTGTCAGTCCAAGTGGGCTTTATTTTCCTAGGTCTTGGCTTTACCAGAAAGCACTGACTTGAATGTCTTGATACAAATATAGTGTCTCTCTTATCTGTGCAGACTGCTGAAAAGACGACTCTACAGTGAGATGTGTTTTTCTCCCATATTTCTGACTTTAATTCCTCGCAGGAATCTGCCAAAACTCCAGCAAGAAGAAGCTTTTCTTTCTCTGCTTGAAGAGCGGGCTATTATGAGAGAAGGGAATAGAAGAAAAGATCAGGGAAATTGAGCATTAATACAAAGGCGTTTGACTCTTGTTTCAAGTGCCTGCCATGCTCAATAACAGCAAGAGATTATATCAGATTCATCAATAACAATCATCCAGTTTACATTATTTTGTTTCGTTCGGACAAGTCAGCTTTGAAGGCTTTCTTTTATGAAAACCACTAGCTATAATAGGAGATGGAAACGAATATTTTGTTTTGCATTACATCAGGAACGGCTGACACTTCTTTCCTCATCATACACGTTAGAGACCTTTATCTTATGGAGACCCAATCAATGAAATTGATCAAGAAAATCTGGAAAACTTAAAAACGGATTCCAAAATCATAAAGACAATCCCATGCAGAGAGATTCAGCATACCGCATGGCTTGCAAGGTAAAACAAGCTATACCTGAAGTCTTAGAAGCTTTCCTCATGACCCACTGATCATCAGAGTCGGCATGATTGCTCGCTGATGTAGCAGGTATGTTTTTATCATTGACTGGGTGTTGATTTGTCAGGGATTTATGACATTGTGACTCTGAAATTTGGGCGAGGTGGAGCTGGATGGCCTGCCTGAATGCATCGCCGTCCGGCGATTTTGGCTTGAGGTGCAATCTCTGACATCTTCTCTCCATCCAACGAACACGCCGCAGTCTCTGAGTCGACAAATCGGCCTGATCCTCCGCGTCATATTGAGGAACAGTTACTATGTCACCCATTGCAGCGAAGGCCTGAATGGCTTGGGCGATTTCGGCTTGGTGGTCGGAGACCGGCCCGAGGGCAAGCCGTTCGTGTCGCAATGCCATCCTTTTAGCTCGGCGATCTCTTTGAGCTGACATCATGCAAGTATTATCTGACTATACAGTTCAGAATCACTCGATGGAAGCACAAATCGCAAGGTTTCAAGATAATCTGCACTATGAAAGAACCGAGAGGAGCAGGAGAGTACCAAAAGTGTGTACTTTCAAGCACGGTAGATCATTTAGTGAATGATGTTTGTTGTGCACTGTGTGCATGTGCCAGGGTGATGGTATCCAGACAACGCGCGAGCCAATCAAAATAGCACATTCTTGCGCACCTGCTTGCTGGGTCACAGGCGCAGGCGCAAAGCATTATTTCGTCATCAGCGCTATCTGTAGGTGCGCGCACCAAGTGCCAAGTTTCATGCGCGCTGGATTCTTGTCTGTAAAGAAGGCCCTCTACTGTGTTAGCCAATACACATCGCCTGCATGCAAATGTATGTTTTATGCACCTGTTTTTGTTTCTTTGTTTTCACTGTATGATAATCAGTGTTCACGTTTACACTTGAATTTGCAATTTGCAATACCTTTCAAATGTCCTTTTGCCTAAAATGTACGTAATTGTCTGGCTTCTTTTTGATCTTGCCAATCATTTACTGTCAGTACGGATATTATAGCAATGTTCTGATACCAAATAATATTGTTCTCTTTAAGACCTCGAATAAGCGTTTGTTTTGATATTCTTTACAGTGACATCAATGTATTCAAATTTTTCCTTAAAATTCATATATCTCAGGTGTGAAAACAATATCTGTTTTTCATTATTAATACTCTTTCGATATATAGGCTGCATTTATTGCGATGAACTTTAGAGCTGCATAAGAAAGAACAGTCTTCAATATCGATTTCATAAAACAACCATCAGTTTTTCTATCAATTGTTTTATATACAATATTGTGAAAGTACATATCCAGCGAGACGGGTTATAGATTAGAAAACCCATGTAATATGATTATGATTTGTTCCCGAATGCATATATAGCTCCATTTATTCTTTTGCACCGCTTTAAACAATCTGTGAACACTATCATCTACTTCTTCCACCAGTGCCTTCGATATCTTTTTTGAATTCCTTGTGGGTTGTTATTTTGTATACTTTTTTTTCGTCTGTGAAAGACTTCGTCCTTTATTTATTTTTCTGTTTTTAACACTTAACGCTTGATTCCAACAGATTACAAGCTTTCCTGTAATCGATAAAATGCGGGAGAAAAAAAAAGTGCAATTATTGTGGAAGGCATGCAGCGGCGCCGTTTTTTCAAGACATGTGTGACTGTTTGCGTTCCTTCGGAAGATTGTTAGTAGTTTTTACATTGCTTCAAAATTATAAACGCCTTTCTCTTAGCTCTTATATTGTGTACATGATTTGCTTCTCCATTCCAATCGCTCAGCTGCATTGTAATATTTCCCCCTCTCTCTTTGTCAGCCAAAGCCACCATACCTGCCTGTAATTATCTATCGTACTGCATTTTTTTTTTTTTACTTTTTCAAGCAGAGTCCCCTTAATTGTCAGTCACGCCAAGTTCAAACACAGCACAGAATTCATTTACTTCTATAGTACAACGAATTTATTTCAAACCATAATGTTCCCATATCAGTGACACCTGGAGGTCGAGTATCGAGATCTCGAGTTCAAGATTTATGTGTTGTGCGTTGTGTCAGTCCAAGTGGGCTTTATTTTCCTAGGTCTTGGCTTTACCAGAAAGCACTGACTTGAATGTCTTACTAATATAGTGTCTCTCTTATCTGTGCAGACTGCTGAAAAGACGACTCCACAGTGAGATGTGTTTTTCCCCCATATTTCTGACTTTAATTCCTCGCAGGAATCTGCCAAAACTCCAGCAAGAAGAAGCTTTTCTTTCTCTGCTTGAAGAGCGGGCTATCATGAGAGAAGGGAATAGAAGAAAAGATCAGGGAAATTGAGCATTAATACAAAGGCGTTTGACTCTTGTTTCAAGTGCCTGCCATGCTCAATAACAGCAAGAGATTATATCAGATTCATCAATAATAATCATCCAGTTTACATTATATTGTTTCGTTCGGACAAGTCAGCTTTGAAGGCTTTCTTTTATGAAAACCACTAGCTATAATAGGAGATGGAAACGAATATTTTGTTTTGCATTACATCAGGAACGGCTGACACTTCTTTCCTCATCATACACGTTAGAGACCTTTATCTTATGGAGACCCAATCAATGAAATTGATCAAGAAAATCTGGAAAACTTAAAAACGGATTCCAAAATCATAAAGACAATCCCATGCAGAGAGATTCAGCATACCGCATGGCTTGCAAGGTAAAACAAGCTATACCTGAAGTCTTAGAAGCTTTCCTCATGACCCACTGATCATCAGAGTCGGCATGATTGCTCGCTGATGTAGCAGGTATGTTTTTATCATTGACTGGGTGTTGATTTGTCAGGGATTTATGACATTGTGACTCTGAAATTTGGGCGAGGTGGAGCTGGATGGCCTGCCTGAATGCATCGCCGTCCGGCGATTTTGGCTTGAGGTGCAATCTCTGACATCTTCTCTCCATCCAACGAACACGCCGCAGTCTCTGAGTCGACAAATCGGCCTGATCCTCCGCGTCATATTGAGGAACAGTTACTATGTCACCCATTGCAGCGAAGGCCTGAATGGCTTGGGCGATTTCGGCTTGGTGGTCGGAGACCGGCCCGAGGGCAAGCCGTTCGTGTCGCAATGCCATCCTTTTAGCTCGGCGATCTCTTTGAGCTGACATCATGCAAGTATTATCTGACTATACAGTTCAGAATCACTCGATGGAAGCACAAATCGCAAGGTTTCAAGATAATCTGCACTATGAAAGAACCGAGAGGAGCAGGAGAGTACCAAAAGTGTGTACTTTCAAGCACGGTAGATCATTTAGTGAATGATGTTTGTTGTGCACTGTGTGCCAGGGAGATGGTATCCAGACAACGCGCGAGCCAATCAAAATAGCACATTCTTGCGCACCTGCTTGCTGGGTCACAGGCGCAGGCGCAAAGCATTATTTCGTCATCAGCGCTATCTGTAGGTGCGCGCACCAAGTGCCAAGTTTCATGCGCGCTGGATTCTTGTCTGTAAAGAAGGCCCTCTACTGTGTTAGCCAATACACATCGCCTGCATGCAAATGTATGTTTTATGCACCTGTTTTTGTTTCTTTGTTTTCACTGTATGATAATCAGTGTTCACGTTTACACTTGAATTTGCAATTTGCAATACCTTTCAAATGTCCTTTTGCCTAAAATGTACGTAATTGTCTGGCTTCTTTTTGATCTTGCCAATCATTTACTGTCAGTACGGATATTATAGCAATGTTCTGATACCAAATAATATTGTTCTCTTTAAGACCTCCAATAAGCGTTTGTTTTGATATTCTTTACAGTGACATCAATGTATTCAAATTTTTCCTTAAAATTCATATATCTCAGGTGTGAAAACAATATCTGTTTTTCATTATTAATACTCTTTCGATATATAGGCTGCATTTATTGCGATGAACTTTAGAGCTGCATAAGAAAGAACAGTCTTCAATATCGATTTCATAAAACAACCATCAGTTTTTCTATCAATTGTTTTATATACAATATTGTGAAAGTACATATCCAGCGAGACGGGTTATAGATTAGAAAACCCATGTAATATGATTATGATTTGTTCCCGAATGCATATATAGCTCCATTTATTCTTTTGCACCGCTTTAAACAATCTGTGAACACTATCATCTACTTCTTCCACCAGTGCCTTCGATATCTTTTTTGAATTCCTTGTGGGTTGTTATTTTGTATACTTTTTTTTCGTCTGTGAAAGACTTCGTCCTTTATTTATTTTTCTGTTTTTAACACTTAACGCTTGATTCCAACAGATTACAAGCTTTCCTGTAATCGATAAAATGCGGGAGAAAAAAAAGTGCAATTATTGTGGAAGGCATGCAGCGGCGCCGTTTTTTCAAGACATGTGTGACTGTTTGCGTTCCTTCGGAAGATTGTTAGTAGTTTTTACATTGCTTCAAAATTATAAACGCCTTTCTCTTAGCTCTTATATTGTGTACATGATTTGCTTCTCCATTCCAATCGCTCAGCTGCATTGTAATATTTCCCCCTCTCTCTTTGTCAGCCAAAGCCACCATACCTGCCTGTAATTATCTATCGTACTGCATTTTTTTTTTTTACTTTTTCAAGCAGAGTCCCCTTAATTGTCAGTCACGCCAAGTTCAAACACAGCACAGAATTCATTTACTTCTATAGTACAACGAATTTATTTCAAACCATAATGTTCCCATATCAGTGACACCTGGAGGTCGAGTATCGAGATCTCGAGTTCAAGATTTATGTGTTGTGCGTTGTGTCAGTCCAAGTGGGCTTTATTTTCCTAGGTCTTGGCTTTACCAGAAAGCACTGACTTGAATGTCTTACTAATATAGTGTCTCTCTTATCTGTGCAGACTGCTGAAAAGACGACTCCACAGTGAGATGTGTTTTTCCCCCATATTTCTGACTTTAATTCCTCGCAGGAATCTGCCAAAACTCCAGCAAGAAGAAGCTTTTCTTTCTCTGCTTGAAGAGCGGGCTATCATGAGAGAAGGGAATAGAAGAAAAGATCAGGGAAATTGAGCATTAATACAAAGGCGTTTGACTCTTGTTTCAAGTGCCTGCCATGCTCAATAACAGCAAGAGATTATATCAGATTCATCAATAATAATCATCCAGTTTACATTATATTGTTTCGTTCGGACAAGTCAGCTTTGAAGGCTTTCTTTTATGAAAACCACTAGCTATAATAGGAGATGGAAACGAATATTTTGTTTTGCATTACATCAGGAACGGCTGACACTTCTTTCCTCATCATACACGTTAGAGACCTTTATCTTATGGAGACCCAATCAATGAAATTGATCAAGAAAATCTGGAAAACTTAAAAACGGATTCCAAAATCATAAAGACAATCCCATGCAGAGAGATTCAGCATACCGCATGGCTTGCAAGGTAAAACAAGCTATACCTGAAGTCTTAGAAGCTTTCCTCATGACCCACTGATCATCAGAGTCGGCATGATTGCTCGCTGATGTAGCAGGTATGTTTTTATCATTGACTGGGTGTTGATTTGTCAGGGATTTATGACATTGTGACTCTGAAATTTGGGCGAGGTGGAGCTGGATGGCCTGCCTGAATGCATCGCCGTCCGGCGATTTTGGCTTGAGGTGCAATCTCTGACATCTTCTCTCCATCCAACGAACACGCCGCAGTCTCTGAGTCGACAAATCGGCCTGATCCTCCGCGTCATATTGAGGAACAGTTACTATGTCACCCATTGCAGCGAAGGCCTGAATGGCTTGGGCGATTTCGGCTTGGTGGTCGGAGACCGGCCCGAGGGCAAGCCGTTCGTGTCGCAATGCCATCCTTTTAGCTCGGCGATCTCTTTGAGCTGACATCATGCAAGTATTATCTGACTATACAGTTCAGAATCACTCGATGGAAGCACAAATCGCAAGGTTTCAAGATAATCTGCACTATGAAAGAACCGAGAGGAGCAGGAGAGTACCAAAAGTGTGTACTTTCAAGCACGGTAGATCATTTAGTGAATGATGTTTGTTGTGCACTGTGTGCCAGGGAGATGGTATCCAGACAACGCGCGAGCCAATCAAAATAGCACATTCTTGCGCACCTGCTTGCTGGGTCACAGGCGCAGGCGCAAAGCATTATTTCGTCATCAGCGCTATCTGTAGGTGCGCGCACCAAGTGCCAAGTTTCATGCGCGCTGGATTCTTGTCTGTAAAGAAGGCCCTCTACTGTGTTAGCCAATACACATCGCCTGCATGCAAATGTATGTTTTATGCACCTGTTTTTGTTTCTTTGTTTTCACTGTATGATAATCAGTGTTCACGTTTACACTTGAATTTGCAATTTGCAATACCTTTCAAATGTCCTTTTGCCTAAAATGTACGTAATTGTCTGGCTTCTTTTTGATCTTGCCAATCATTTACTGTCAGTACGGATATTATAGCAATGTTCTGATACCAAATAATATTGTTCTCTTTAAGACCTCCAATAAGCGTTTGTTTTGATATTCTTTACAGTGACATCAATGTATTCAAATTTTTCCTTAAAATTCATATATCTCAGGTGTGAAAACAATATCTGTTTTTCATTATTAATACTCTTTCGATATATAGGCTGCATTTATTGCGATGAACTTTAGAGCTGCATAAGAAAGAACAGTCTTCAATATCGATTTTATAAAACAACCATCAGTTTTTCTATCAATTGTTTTATATACAATATTGTGAAAGTACATATCCAGCGAGACGGGTTATAGATTAGAAAACCCATGTAATATGATTATGATTTGTTCCCGAATGCATATATAGCTCCATTTATTCTTTTGCACCGCTTTAAACAATCTGTGAACACTATCATCTACTTCTTCCACCAGTGCCTTCGATATCTTTTTTGAATTCCTTGTGGGTTGTTATTTTGTATACTTTTTTTTTGTCTGTGAAAGACTTCGTCCTTTATTTATTTTTCTGTTTTTAACACTTAACGCTTGATTCCAACAGATTACAAGCTTTCATGTAATCGATAAAATGCGGGAGAAAAAAAAGTGCAATTATTGTGGAAGGCATGCAGCGGCGCCGTTTTTTCAAGACATGTGTGACTGTTTGCGTTCCTTCGGAAAATTGTTAGTAGTTTTTACATTGCTTCAAAATTATAAACGCCTTTCTCTTAGCTCTTATATTGTGTACATGATTTGCTTCTCCATTCCAATCTCTCAGCTGCATTGTAATATTTCCCCCTCTCTCTTTGTCAGCCAAAGCCACCATACCTGCCTGTAATTATCTATCGTACTGCATTTTTTTTTTTACTTTTTCAAGCAGAGTCCCCTTAATTGTCAGTCACGCCAAGTTCAAACACAGCACAGAATTCATTTACTTCTATAGTACAACGAATTTATTTCAAACCATAATGTTCCAATATCAGTGACACCTGGAGGTCGAGTATCGAGATCTCGAGTTCAAGATTTATGTGTTGTGCGTTGTGTCAGTCCAAGTGGGCTTTATTTTCCTAGGTCTTGGCTTTACCAGAAAGCACTGACTTGAATGTCTTACTAATATAGTGTCTCTCTTATCTGTGCAGACTGCTGAAAAGACGACTCCACAGTGAGATGTGTTTTTCCCCCATATTTCTGACTTTAATTCCTCGCAGGAATCTGCCAAAACTCCAGCAAGAAGAAGCTTTTCTTTCTCTGCTTGAAGAGCGGGCTATCATGAGAGAAGGGAATAGAAGAAAAGATCAGGGAAATTGAGCATTAATACAAAGGCGTTTGACTCTTGTTTCAAGTGCCTGCCATGCTCAATAACAGCAAGAGATTATATCAGATTCATCAATAATAATCATCCAGTTTACATTATATTGTTTCGTTCGGACAAGTCAGCTTTGAAGGCTTTCTTTTATGAAAACCACTAGCTATAATAGGAGATGGAAACGAATATTTTGTTTTGCATTACATCAGGAACGGCTGACACTTCTTTCCTCATCATACACGTTAGAGACCTTTATCTTATGGAGACCCAATCAATGAAATTGATCAAGAAAATCTGGAAAACTTAAAAACGGATTCCAAAATCATAAAGACAATCCCATGCAGAGAGATTCAGTATACCGCATGGCTTGCAAGGTAAAATAAGCTATACCTGAAGTCTTAGAAGCTTTCCTCATGACCCACTGATCATCAGAGTCGGCATGATTGCTCGCTGATGTAGCAGGTATGTTTTTATCATTGACTGGGTGTTGATTTGTCAGGGATTTATGACATTGTGACTCTGAAATTTGGGCGAGGTGGAGCTGGATGGCCTGCCTGAATGCATCGCCGTCCGGCGATTTTGGCTTGAGGTGCAATCTCTGACATCTTCTCTCCATCCAACGAACACGCCGCAGTCTCTGAGTCGACAAATCGGCCTGATCCTCCGCGTCATATTGAGGAACAGTTACTATGTCACCCATTGCAGCGAAGGCCTGAATGGCTTGGGCGATTTCGGCTTGGTGGTCGGAGACCGGCCCGAGG
The DNA here is from genome assembly GCA_033980235.1 of Diadema setosum. Taxonomy (NCBI): domain Eukaryota; kingdom Metazoa; phylum Echinodermata; class Echinoidea; order Diadematoida; family Diadematidae; genus Diadema; species Diadema setosum. The sequence continues at coordinate 20,804,702 of CM067077.1, read as the reverse complement.
GCAAGCCGTTCGTGTCGCAATGCCATCCTTTTAGCTCGGCGATCTCTTTGAGCTGACATCATGCAAGTATTATCTGACTATACAGTTCAGAATCACTCGATGGAAGCACAAATCGCAAGGTTTCAAGATAATCTGCACTATGAAAGAACCGAGAGGAGCAGGAGAGTACCAAAAGTGTGTACTTTCAAGCACGGTAGATCATTTAGTGAATGATGTTTGTTGTGCACTGTGTGCCAGGGAGATGGTATCCAGACAACGCGCGAGCCAATCAAAATAGCACATTCTTGCGCACCTGCTTGCTGGGTCACAGGCGCAGGCGCAAAGCATTATTTCGTCATCAGCGCTATCTGTAGGTGCGCGCACCAAGTGCCAAGTTTCATGCGCGCTGGATTCTTGTCTGTAAAGAAGGCCCTCTACTGTGTTAGCCAATACACATCGCCTGCATGCAAATGTATGTTTTATGCACCTGTTTTTGTTTCTTTGTTTTCACTGTATGATAATCAGTGTTCACGTTTACACTTGAATTTGCAATTTGCAATACCTTTCAAATGTCCTTTTGCCTAAAATGTACGTAATTGTCTGGCTTCTTTTTGATCTTGCCAATCATTTACTGTCAGTACGGATATTATAGCAATGTTCTGATACCAAATAATATTGTTCTCTTTAAGACCTCCAATAAGCGTTTGTTTTGATATTCTTTACAGTGACATCAATGTATTCAAATTTTTCCTTAAAATTCATATATCTCAGGTGTGAAAACAATATCTGTTTTTCATTATTAATACTCTTTCGATATATAGGCTGCATTTATTGCGATGAACTTTAGAGCTGCATAAGAAAGAACAGTCTTCAATATCGATTTTATAAAACAACCATCAGTTTTTCTATCAATTGTTTTATATACAATATTGTGAAAGTACATATCCAGCGAGACGGGTTATAGATTAGAAAACCCATGTAATATGATTATGATTTGTTCCCGAATGCATATATAGCTCCATTTATTCTTTTGCACCGCTTTAAACAATCTGTGAACACTATCATCTACTTCTTCCACCAGTGCCTTCGATATCTTTTTTGAATTCCTTGTGGGTTGTTATTTTGTATACTTTTTTTTCGTCTGTGAAAGACTTCGTCCTTTATTTATTTTTCTGTTTTTAACACTTAACGCTTGATTCCAACAGATTACAAGCTTTCCTGTAATCGATAAAATGCGGGAGAAAAAAAAGTGCAATTATTGTGGAAGGCATGCAGCGGCGCCGTTTTTTCAAGACATGTGTGACTGTTTGCGTTCCTTCGGAAGATTGTTAATAGTTTTTACATTGCTTCAAAATTATAAACGCCTTTCTCTTAGCTCTTATATTGTGTACATGATTTGCTTCTCCATTCCAATCTCTCAGCTGCATTGTAATATTTCCCCCTCTCTCTTTGTCAGCCAAAGCCACCATACCTGCCTGTAATTATCTATCGTACTGCATTTTTTTTTTTACTTTTTCAAGCAGAGTCCCCTTAATTGTCAGTCACGCCAAGTTCAAACACAGCACAGAATTCATTTACTTCTATAGTACAACGAATTTATTTCAAACCATAATGTTCCAATATCAGTGACACCTGGAGGTCGAGTATCGAGATCTCGAGTTCAAGATTTATGTGTTGTGCGTTGTGTCAGTCCAAGTGGGCTTTATTTTCCTAGGTCTTGGCTTTACCAGAAAGCACTGACTTGAATGTCTTACTAATATAGAGTCTCTCTTATCTGTGCAGACTGCTGAAAAGACGACTCCACAGTGAGATGTGTTTTTCCCCCATATTTCTGACTTTAATTGCTCGCAGGAATCTGCCAAAACTCCAGCAAGAAGAAGCTTTTCTTTCTCTGCTTGAAGAGCGGGCTATCATGAGAGAAGGGAATAGAAGAAAAGATCAGGGAAATTGAGCATTAATACAAAGGCGTTTGACTCTTGTTTCAAGTGCCTGCCATGCTCAATAACAGCAAGAGATTATATCAGATTCATCAATAATAATCATCCAGTTTACATTATATTGTTTCGTTCGGACAAGTCAGCTTTGAAGGCTTTCTTTTATGAAAACCACTAGCTATAATAGGAGATGGAAACGAATATTTTGTTTTGCATTACATCAGGAACGGCTGACACTTCTTTCCTCATCATACACGTTAGAGACCTTTATCTTATGGAGACCCAATCAATGAAATTGATCAAGAAAATCTGGAAAACTTAAAAACGGATTCCAAAATCATAAAGACAATCCCATGCAGAGAGATTCAGTATACCGCATGGCTTGCAAGGTAAAATAAGCTATACCTGAAGTCTTAGAAGCTTTCCTCATGACCCACTGATCATCAGAGTCGGCATGATTGCTCGCTGATGTAGCAGGTATGTTTTTATCATTGACTGGGTGTTGATTTGTCAGGGATTTATGACATTGTGACTCTGAAATTTGGGCGAGGTGGAGCTGGATGGCCTGCCTTATTGCATCGCCGTCCGGCGATTTTGGCTTGAGGTGCAATCTCTGACATCTTCTCTCCATCCAACGAACACGCCGCAGTCTCTGAGTCGACAAATCGGCCTGATCCTCCGCGTCATATTGAGGAACAGTTACTATGTCACCCATTGCAGCGAAGGCCTGAATGGCTTGGGCGATTTCGGCTTGGTGGTCGGAGACCGGCCCGAGGGCAAGCCGTTCGTGTCGCAATGCCATCCTTTTAGCTCGGCGATCTCTTTGAGCTGACATCATGCAAGTATTATCTGACTATACAGTTCAGAATCACTCGATGGAAGCACAAATCGCAAGGTTTCAAGATAATCTGCACTATGAAAGAACCGAGAGGAGCAGGAGAGTACCAAAAGTGTGTACTTTTAAGCACGGTAGATCATTAGTGAATGATGTTTGTTGTGCACTGTGTGCCAGGGAGATGGTATCCAGACAACGCGCGAGCCAATCAAAATAGCACATTCTTGCGCACCTGCTTGCTGGGTCACAGGCGCAGGCGCAAAGCATTATTTCGTCATCAGCGCTATCTGTAGGTGCGCGCACCAAGTGCCAAGTTTCATGCGCGCTGGATTCTTGTCTGTAAAGAAGGCCCTCTACTGTGTTAGCCAATACACATCGCCTGCATGCAAATGTAATATGTTTTATGCACCTGTTTTTGTTTCTTTGTTTTGAACTGTATGATAATCAGTGTTCACGTTTACACTTGAATTTGCAATTTGCAATACCTTTCAAATGTCATTTTGCCTAAAATGTACGTAATTGTCTGGCTTCTTTTTGATCTTGCCAATCATTTACTGTCAGTACTGATATTATAGCAATGTTCTGATACCAAATAATATTGTTCTCTTTAAGACCTCCAATAAGCGTTTGTTTTGATATTCTTTACAGTGACATCAATGTATTCAAATTTTTCCTTAAAATTCATATATCTCAGGTGTGAAAGCAATATCTGTTTTTCATTATTAATACTCTTTCGATATATAGGCTGCATTTATTGCGATGAACTTTGGAGCTGCATAAAGAAAGAACAGTCTTCAATATCGATATTATAAAACAACCATCAGTTTTTCTATCAATTGTTTTATATACAATATTGTGAAAGTACATATCCAGCGAGACGGGTTATAGATTAGAAAACCCATGTAATATGATTATGATTTGTTCCCGAATGCATATATAGCTCCATTTATTCTTTTGCACCGCTTTAAACAATCTGTGAACACTATCATCTACTTCTTCCACCAGTGCCTTCGATATCTTTTTTGAATTCCTTGTGGGTTGTTATTTTGTATACTTTTTTTTTTCGTCTGTGAAAGACTTCGTCCTTTATTTATTTTTCTGTTTTTAACACTTAACGCTTGATTCCAACAGATTACAAGCTTTCCTATAATCGATAAAATGCGGGAGAAAAAAAAGTGCAATTATTGTGGAAGGCATGCAGCGGCGCCGTTTTTTCAAGACATGTGTGACTGTTTGCGTTCCTTCGGAAGATTGTTAGTAGTTTTTACATTGCTTCAAAATTATAAACGCCTTTCTCTTAGCTCTTATATTGTGTACATGATTTGCTTCTCCATTCCAATCTCTCAGCTGCATTGTAATATTTCCCCCTCTCTCTTTGTCAGCCAAAGCCACCATACCTGCCTGTAATTATCTATCGTACTGCATTTTTTTTTTTACTTTTTCAAGCAGAGTCCCTTTAATTGTCAGTCACGCCAAGTTTAAACACAGTTCAGAATTCATTTACTTCTATAGTACAACGAATTTATTTCAAACCATAATGTTCCAATATCAGTGACACCTGGAGGTCGAGTATCGAGATCTCGAGTTCAAGATTTATGTGTTGTGCGTTGTGTCAGTCCAAGTGGGCTTTATTTTCCTAGGTCTTGGCTTTACCAGAAAGCACTGACTTGAATGTCTTACTAATATAGTGTCTCTCTTATCTGTGCAGACTGCTGAAAAGACGACTCCACAGTGAGATGTGTTTTTCCCCCATATTTCTGACTTTAATTCCTCGCAGGAATCTGCCAAAACTCCAGCAAGAAGAAGCTTTTCTTTCTCTGCTTGAAGAGCGGGCTATCATGAGAGAAGGGAATAGAAGAAAAGATCAGGGAAATTGAGCATTAATACAAAGGCGTTTGACTCTTGTTTCAAGTGCCTGCCATGCTCAATAACAGCAAGAGATTATATCAGATTCATCAATAATAATCATCCAGTTTACATTATATTGTTTCGTTCGGACAAGTCAGCTTTGAAGGCTTTCTTTTATGAAAACCACTAGCTATAATAGGAGATGGAAACGAATATTTTGTTTTGCATTACATCAGGAACGGCTGACACTTCTTTCCTCATCATACACGTTAGAGACCTTTATCTTATGGAGACCCAATCAATGAAATTGATCAAGAAAATCTGGAAAACTTAAAAACGGATTCCAAAATCATAAAGACAATCCCATGCAGAGAGATTCAGTATACCGCATGGCTTGCAAGGTAAAATAAGCTATACCTGAAGTCTTAGAAGCTTTCCTCATGACCCACTGATCATCAGAGTCGGCATGATTGCTCGCTGATGTAGCAGGTATGTTTTTATCATTGACTGGGTGTTGATTTGTCAGGGATTTATGACATTGTGACTCTGAAATTTGGGCGAGGTGGAGCTGGATGGCCTGCCTTATTGCATCGCCGTCCGGCGATTTTGGCTTGAGGTGCAATCTCTGACATCTTCTCTCCATCCAACGAACACGCCGCAGTCTCTGAGTCGACAAATCGGCCTGATCCTCCGCGTCATATTGAGGAACAGTTACTATGTCACCCATTGCAGCGAAGGCCTGAATGGCTTGGGCGATTTCGGCTTGGTGGTCGGAGACCGGCCCGAGGGCAAGCCGTTCGTGTCGCAATGCCATCCTTTTAGCTCGGCGATCTCTTTGAGCTGACATCATGCAAGTATTATCTGACTATACAGTTCAGAATCACTCGATGGAAGCACAAATCGCAAGGTTTCAAGATAATCTGCACTATGAAAGAACCGAGAGGAGCAGGAGAGTACCAAAAGTGTGTACTTTCAAGCACGGTAGATCATTAGTGAATGATGTTTGTTGTGCACTGTGTGCCAGGGAGATGGTATCCAGACAACGCGCGAGCCAATCAAAATAGCACATTCTTGCGCACCTGCTTGCTGGGTCACAGGCGCAGGCGCAAAGCATTATTTCGTCATCAGCGCTATCTGTAGGTGCGCGCACCAAGTGCCAAGTTTCATGCGCGCTGGATTCTTGTCTGTAAAGAAGGCCCTCTACTGTGTTAGCCAATACACATCGCCTGCATGCAAATGTAATATGTTTTATGCACCTGTTTTTGTTTCTTTGTTTTCAACTGTATGATAATCAGTGTTCACGTTTACACTTGAATTTGCAATTTGCAATACCTTTCAAATGTCATTTTGCCTAAAATGTACGTAATTGTCTGGCTTCTTTTTGATCTTGCCAATCATTTACTGTCAGTACTGATATTATAGCAATGTTCTGATACCAAATAATATTGTTCTCTTTAAGACCTCCAATAAGCGTTTGTTTTGATATTCTTTACAGTGACATCAATGTATTCAAATTTTTCCTTAAAATTCATATATCTCAGGTGTGAAAGCAATATCTGTTTTTCATTATTAATACTCTTTCGATATATAGGCTGCATTTATTGCGATGAACTTTGGAGCTGCATAAAGAAAGAACAGTCTTCAATATCGATATTATAAAACAACCATCAGTTTTTCTATCAATTGTTTTATATACAATATTGTGAAAGTACATATCCAGCGAGACGGGTTATAGATTAGAAAACCCATGTAATATGATTATGATTTGTTCCCGAATGCATATATAGCTCCATTTATTCTTTTGCACCGCTTTAAACAATCTGTGAACACTATCATCTACTTCTTCCACCAGTGCCTTCGATATCTTTTTTGAATTCCTTGTGGGTTGTTATTTTGTATACTTTTTTTTTCGTCTGTGAAAGACTTCGTCCTTTATTTATTTTTCTGTTTTTAACACTTAACGCTTGATTCCAACAGATTACAAGCTTTCCTATAATCGATAAAATGCGGGAGAAAAAAAAGTGCAATTATTGTGGAAGGCATGCAGCGGCGCCGTTTTTTCAAGACATGTGTGACTGTTTGCGTTCCTTCGGAAGATTGTTAGTAGTTTTTACATTGCTTCAAAATTATAAACGCCTTTCTCTTAGCTCTTATATTGTGTACATGATTTGCTTCTCCATTCCAATCTCTCAGCTGCATTGTAATATTTCCCCCTCTCTCTTTGTCAGCCAAAGCCACCATACCTGCCTGTAATTATCTATCGTACTGCATTTTTTTTTTTACTTTTTCAAGCAGAGTCCCTTTAATTGTCAGTCACGCCAAGTTTAAACACAGTTCAGAATTCATTTACTTCTATAGTACAACGAATTTATTTCAAACCATAATGTTCCAATATCAGTGACACCTGGAGGTCGAGTATCGAGATCTCGAGTTCAAGATTTATGTGTTGTGCGTTGTGTCAGTCCAAGTGGGCTTTATTTTCCTAGGTCTTGGCTTTACCAGAAAGCACTGACTTGAATGTCTTACTAATATAGTGTCTCTCTTATCTGTGCAGACTGCTGAAAAGACGACTCCACAGTGAGATGTGTTTTTCCCCCATATTTCTGACTTTAATTCCTCGCAGGAATCTGCCAAAACTCCAGCAAGAAGAAGCTTTTCTTTCTCTGCTTGAAGAGCGGGCTATCATGAGAGAAGGGAATAGAAGAAAAGATCAGGGAAATTGAGCATTAATACAAAGGCGTTTGACTCTTGTTTCAAGTGCCTGCCATGCTCAATAACAGCAAGAGATTATATCAGATTCATCAATAATAATCATCCAGTTTACATTATATTGTTTCGTTCGGACAAGTCAGCTTTGAAGGCTTTCTTTTATGAAAACCACTAGCTATAATAGGAGATGGAAACGAATATTTTGTTTTGCATTACATCAGGAACGGCTGACACTTCTTTCCTCATCATACACGTTAGAGACCTTTATCTTATGGAGACCCAATCAATGAAATTGATCAAGAAAATCTGGAAAACTTAAAAACGGATTCCAAAATCATAAAGACAATCCCATGCAGAGAGATTCAGTATACCGCATGGCTTGCAAGGTAAAATAAGCTATACCTGAAGTCTTAGAAGCTTTCCTCATGACCCACTGATAATCAGAGTCGGCATGATTGCTCGCTGATGTAGCAGGTATGTTTTTATCATTGACTGGGTGTTGATTTGTCAGGGATTTATGACATTGTGACTCTGAAATTTGGGCGAGGTGGAGCTGGATGGCCTGCCTTATTGCATCGCCGTCCGGCGATTTTGGCTTGAGGTGCAATCTCTGACATCTTCTCTCCATCCAACGAACACGCCGCAGTCTCTGAGTCGACAAATCGGCCTGATCCTCCGCGTCATATTGAGGAACAGTTACTATGTCACCCATTGCAGCGAAGGCCTGAATGGCTTGGGCGATTTCGGCTTGGTGGTCGGAGACCGGCCCGAGGGCAAGCCGTTCGTGTCGCAATGCCATCCTTTTAGCTCGGCGATCTCTTTGAGCTGACATCATGCAAGTATTATCTGACTATACAGTTCAGAATCACTCGATGGAAGCACAAATCGCAAGGTTTCAAGATAATCTGCACTATGAAAGAACCGAGAGGAGCAGGAGAGTACCAAAAGTGTGTACTTTCAAGCACGGTAGATCATTAGTGAATGATGTTTGTTGTGCACTGTGTGCCAGGGAGATGGTATCCAGACAACGCGCGAGCCAATCAAAATAGCACATTCTTGCGCACCTGCTTGCTGGGTCACAGGCGCAGGCGCAAAGCATTATTTCGTCATCAGCGCTATCTGTAGGTGCGCGCACCAAGTGCCAAGTTTCATGCGCGCTGGATTCTTGTCTGTAAAGAAGGCCCTCTACTGTGTTAGCCAATACACATCGCCTGCATGCAAATGTTATATGTTTTATGCACCTGTTTTTGTTTCTTTGTTTTCAACTGTATGATAATCAGTGTTCACGTTTACACTTGAATTTGCAATTTGCAATACCTTTCAAATGTCATTTTGCCTAAAATGTACGTAATTGTCTGGCTTCTTTTTGATCTTGCCAATCATTTACTGTCAGTACTGATATTATAGCAATGTTCTGATACCAAATAATATTGTTCTCTTTAAGACCTCCAATAAGCGTTTGTTTTGATATTCTTTACAGTGACATCAATGTATTCAAATTTTTCCTTAAAATTCATATATCTCAGGTGTGAAAGCAATATCTGTTTTTCATTATTAATACTCTTTCGATATATAGGCTGCATTTATTGCGATGAACTTTGGAGCTGCATAAAGAAAGAACAGTCTTCAATATCGATATTATAAAACAACCATCAGTTTTTCTATCAATTGTTTTATATACAATATTGTGAAAGTGCATATCCAGCGAGACGGGTTATAGATTAGAAAACCCATGTAATATGATTATGATTTGTTCCCGAATGCATATATAGCTCCATTTATTCTTTTGCACCGCTTTAAACAATCTGTGAACACTATCATCTACTTCTTCCACCAGTGCCTTCGATATCTTTTTTGAATTCCTTGTGGGTTGTTATTTTGTATACTTTTTTTTTCGTCTGTGAAAGACTTCGTCCTTTATTTATTTTTCTGTTTTTAACACTTAACGCTTGATTCCAACAGATTACAAGCTTTCCTATAATCGATAAAATGCGGGAGAAAAAAAAGTGCAATTATTGTGGAAGGCATGCAGCGGCGCCGTTTTTTTAAGACATGTGTGACTGTTTGCGTTCCTTCGGAAGATTGTTAGTAGTTTTTACATTGCTTCAAAATTATAAACGCCTTTCTCTTAGCTCTTATATTGTGTACATGATTTGCTTCTCCATTCCAATCGCTCAGCTGCATTGTAATATTTCCCCCTCTCTCTTTGTCAGCCAAAGCCACCATACCTGCCTGTAATTATCTATCGTACTGCATTTTTTTTTTTTACTTTTTCAAGCAGAGTCCCCTTAATTGTCAGTCACGCCAAGTTCAAACACAGCACAGAATTCATTTACTTCTATAGTACAACGAATTTATTTCAAACCATAATGTTCCCATATCAGTGACACCTGGAGGTCGAGTATCGAGATCTCGAGTTCAAGATTTATGTGTTGTGCGTTGTGTCAGTCCAAGTGGGCTTTATTTTCCTAGGTCTTGGCTTTACCAGAAAGCAGTGACTTGAATGTCTTACAATATTATAGTGTCTCTCTTATCTGTGCAGACTGCTGAAAAGACGACTCCACAGTGAGATGTGTTTTCCCCCCATATTTCTGACTTTAATTCCTCGCAGGAATCTGCCAAAACTCCAGCAAGAAGAAGCTTTTCTTTCTCTGCTTGAAGAGCGGGCTATTGTGAGAGAAGGGAATAGAAGAAAAGATCAGGGAAATTGAGCATTAATACAAAGGCGGTTGACTCTTGTTTCAAGTGCCTGCCATGCTCAATAACAGCAAGAGATTATATCAGATTCATCAATAACAATCATCCAGTTTACATTATTTTGTTTCGTTCGGGCACGTCAGCTTTGAAGGCTTTCTTTTATGAAAACCACTAGGTATAATAGGAGATGGAAACGAATATTTTGTTTTGCATTACATCAGGCACGGCTGACACTTCTTTCCTCATCATACACGTTAGAGACCTTTATCTTATGGAGACCCAATCAATGAAATTGATCAAGAAAATCTGGAAAACTTAAAAACGGATTCCAAAATCATAAAGACAATCCCATGCAGAGAGATTCAGTATACCGCATGGCTTGCAAGGTAAAATAAGCTATACCTCAAGTCTTAGAAGCTTTCCTCATGACCCACTGATCATCAGAGTCGGCATGATTGCTCGCTGATGTAGCAGGTATGTTTTTATCATTGACTGGGTGTTGATTTGTCAGGGATTTATGACATTGTGACTCTGAAATTTGGGTGAGGTGGAGCTGGATGGCCTGCCTTATTGCATCGCCGTCCGGCGATTTTGGCTTGAGGTGCAATCGAGCTGACATCTTCTCTCCATCCAACGAACACGCCGCAGTCTCTGAGTCGACAAATCGGCCTGATCCTCCGCGTCATATTGAGGAACAGTTACTTTGTCACCCATTGCAGCGAAGGCCTGAATGGCTTGGGCGATTTCGGCTTGGTGGTCGGAGACCGGCCCGAGGGCAAGCCGTTCGTGTCGCAATGCCATCCATTTAACTCGGCGATCTCTTTGAGCTGACATCATGCAAGTGTTATCTGACTATACAGTTCAGAATCACTCGATGGAAGCACAAATCGCAAGGTTTCAAGATAATCTGCACTATGAAAGAACCGAGAGGAGCAGGAGAGTACCAAAAGTGTGTACTTTCAAGCACGGTAGATCATTAGTGAATGATGTTTGTTGTGCACTGTGTGCCAGGGAGATGGTATCCAGACAACGCGCGAGCCAATCAAAATAGCACATTCTTGCGCACCTGCTTGCTGGGTCACAGGCGCAGGCGCAAAGCATTATTTCGTCATCAGCGCTATCTGTAGGTGCGCGCACCAAGTGCCAAGTTTCATGCGCGCTGGATTATTGTTTGTAAAGAAGGCCTTCTACTGTGTTAGCCAATACACATCGCCTGCATGCAAAAGGATGTTTTATGCACCTGTTTTTGTTTCTTTGTTTTCAACTGTATGATAATCAGGGTTCACGTTTACACTTGAATTGGCAATTTGCAATACCTTTCAAATGTCATTTTGCCTAAAATGTACGTAATTGTCTGGCTTCTTTTTGATCTTGCCAATCATTTACTCTCAGTACTGATATTATAGCAATGTTCTGATACCAAATAATATTGTTTTCTTTAAGATCTCCAATAAGCGTTTGTTTTGATATTCATTACAGTGACATCAATGTATTCAAAAATTTTCCTTAAAATTCATATATCTTAGGTGTGAATACAATATCTGTTTTTCATTATTAATACTCTTTCGATATATAGGCTGCATTTATTGCGATGAACTTTGGAGCTGCATAAAGAAAGAACAGTCTTCAATATCGATATTATAAAACAACCATCAGTTTTTCTATCAATTGTTTTATATACAATATTGTGAACGTACATATCCAGCGAGACGGTTTATAGATTAGAAAACCCATGTAATATGATTATGATTTGTTCCCGAATGCATATATAGCTCCATTTATTCTTTTGCACCGCTTTAAACAATCTGTGAACACTATCATCTACTTCTTCCACCAGTGCCTTCGATATCTTTTTTGAATTCCTTGTGGGTTGTTATTTTGTATACTTTTTTTTCGTCTGTGAAAGACTTCGTCCTTTATTTATTTTTCTGTTTTTAACACTTAACGCTTGATTCCAACAGATTACAATCTTTCCTATAATCGATAAAATGCGGGAAAAAAAAAAGTGCAATTATTGTGGAAGGCATGCAGCGGCGCCGTTTTTTCAAGACATGTGTGACTGTTTGCGTTCCTTTGGAAGATTGTTAGTAGTTTTTACATTGCTTCAAAATTATAAACGCCTTTCTGTTAGCTCTATTGTGTACATGATTTGATTCTCCATTCCAATCTCTCAGCTGCATTGTAATATTTCCCCCTCTCTCTTTGTCAGCCAAAGCCACCATACCTGCCTGTAATTATCTATCGTACTGCATTTTTTTTTTTTACTTTTTCAAGCAGAGTCCCCTTAATTGTCAGTCACGCCAAGTTCAAACACAGCACAGAATTCATTTACTTCTATATTACAACGAATTTATTTCAAACCATAATGTTCCCATATCAGTGACACCTGGAGGTCGAGTATCGAGATCTCGAGTTCAAGATTTATGTGTTGTGCGTTGTGTCAGTCCAAGTGGGCTTTATTTTCCTAGGTCTTGGCTTTACCAGAAAGCACTGACTTGAATGTCTTGATACAAATATAGTGTCTCTCTTATCTGTGCAGACTGCTGAAAAGACGACTCCACAGTGAGATGTGTTTTCCCCCCATATTTCTGACTTTAAGTCCTCGCAGGAATCTGCCAAAACTCCAGCAAGAAGAAGATTTTCTTTCTCTGCTTGAAGAGCGGGCTATCATGAGAGAAGGGAATAGAAGAAAAGATCAGGGAAATTGAGCATTAATACAAAGGCGGTTGACTCTTGTTTCAAGTGCTTGGCATGCTCAATAACAGCAAGAGATTATATCAGATTCATCAATAATAATCATCCAGTTTACATTATTTTGTTTCGTTCGGGCAAGTCAGCTTTGAAGGCTTTCTTTTATGAAAACCACTGGCTATAATAGGAGATGGAAACGAATATTTTGTTTTGCATTTCATCAGGAACGGCTGACACTTCTTTCCTCATCATACACGTTAGAGACCTTTATCTTATGGAGACCCAATCAATGAAATTGATCAAGAAAATCTGGAAAACTTAAAAACGGATTCCAAAATCATAAAGACAATCCCATGCAGAGAGATTCAGTATACCGCATGGCTTGCAAGGTAAAATAAGCTATACCTCAAGTCTTAGAAGCTTTCCTCATGACCCACTGATCATCAGAGTCGGCATGATTGCTCGCTGATGTAGCAGGTATGTTTTTATCATTGACTGGGTGTTGATTTGTCAGGGATTTATGACATTGTGACTCTGAAATTTGGGTGAGGTGGAGCTGGATGGCCTGCCTTATTGCATCGCCGTCCGGCGATTTTGGCTTGAGGTGCAATCTCTGACATCTTCTCTCCATCCAACGAACACGCCGCAGTCTCTGAGTCGACAAATCGGCCTGATCCTCCGCGTCATATTGAGGAACAGTTACTATGTCACCCATTGCAGCGAAGGCCTGAATGGCTTGGGCGATTTCGGCTTGGTGGTCGGAGACCGGCCCGAGGGCAAGCCGTTCGTGTCGCAATGCCATCCTTTTAGCTCGGCGATCTCTTTGAGCTGACATCATGCAAGTATTATCTGACTATACAGTTCAGAATCACTCGATGGAAGCATAAATCGCAAGGTTTCAAGATAATCTGCACTATGAAAGAACCGAGAGGAGCAGGAGAGTACCAAAAGTGTGTACTTTCAAGCACGGTAGATCATTTAGTGAATGATGTTTGTTGTGCACTGTGTGCCAGGGAGATGGTATCCAGACAACGCGCGAGCCAATCAAAATAGCTCATTCTTGCGCACCTGCTTGCTGGGTCACAGGCGCAGGCGCAAAGCATTATTTCGTCATCAGCGCTATCTGTAGGTGCGCGCACCAAGTGCCAAGTTTCATGCGCGCTGGATTCTTGTCTGTAAAGAAGGCCCTCTACTGTGTTAGCCAATACACATCGCCTGCATGCAAATGTATATTTTATGCACCTGTTTTTTTTTTCTTTTTTTTTTTTGAACTGTATGATAATCAGTGTTCACGTTTACACTTGAATTTACAATTTGCAATACCTTTCAAATGTCATTTTGCCTAAAATATACGTAATTGTCTGGCTTCTTTTTGATCTTGCCAATCATTTTTACTGTCAGTACTGATATTATAGTAATGTTCTGATACCAAATAATATTGTTCTCTTTAAGACCTCCAATAAGCGTTTGTTTTGATATTCTTTACAGTGACATCAATGTATTCAAATTTTTCCTTAAAATTCATATATCTTAGGTGTGAACACAATATCTGTTTTTCATTATTAATACTCTTTTGATATGTAGACTGCATTTATTGCGATGAACTTTGGAGCTGCATAAAGAAAGAACAGTCTTCAATGTCGATATTATAAAACAACCATCAGTTTTTCTATCAATTGTTTTATATACAATATTGTGAAAGTACATATCCAACGAGACGGTTTATAGATTAGAAAACCCATGTAATATGATTATGATTTGTTCCCGAATGCATATATAGCTCCATTTATTCTTTTGCACCGCTTTAAACAATCTGTGAACACTATTATCTACTTCTTCCACCAGTGCCTTCGATATCTTTTTTGAATTCCTTGTGGGTTGTTATTTTGTATACTTTTTTTTCGTCTGTGAAAGACTTCGTCCTTTATTTATTTTTCTGTTTTTAACACTTAACGCTTGTTTCCAACAGATTACAAGCTTTCCTATAATTTATAAAATGCGGGAGAAAAAAAAAGTGCAATTATTGTGGAAGGCATGCAGCGGCGCCGTTTTTTCATGACATGTGTGACTGTTTGCGTTCCTTTGGAAGGTTGTTAGTAGTTTTTACATTGCTTCAAAATTATAAACGCCTTTCTCTTAGCTCTATTGTGATATACATGATTTGCTTCTCCATTCCAATCTCTCAGCTGCATTGTAATATTCCCCCCTCTCTCTTTGTCAGCCAATGCCACCATACCTGCCTGTAATTATCTATCGTACTGCATTTTTTTTTTACTTTTTCAAGCAGAGTCCCCTTAATTGTCAGTCACGCCAAGTTCAATCACAGCACAGAATTCATTTACTTCTATTGTACGACGAATTTATTTCAAACCATAATGTTCCCATATCAGTGACACCTGGAGGTCGAGTATCGAGATCTCGAGTTCAAGATTTATGTGTTGTGCGTTGTGTCAGTCCAAGTGGGCTTTATTTTCCTTGGTCTTGGCTTTACCAGAAAGCACTGACCTGAATGTCTTACAAATATAGTGTCTCTCTTATCTGTGCAGACTGCTGAAAAGACGACTCCACAGTGAGATGTATTTTCCCCCCATATTTCTGACTTTAATTCCTCGCAGGAATCTGCCAAAACTCCAGCAAGAAGAAGATTTTCTTTCTCTGCTTGAAGAGCGGGCTATTATGAGAGAAGGGAATAGAAGAAAAGATCAGGGAAATTGAGCATTAATACAAAGGCGGTTGACTCTTGTTTCAAGTGCCTGGCATGCTCAATAACAGCAAGAGATTATATCTGATTCATCAATAATAATCATCCAGTTTACATTATTTTGTTTCGTTCGGGCACGTCAGCTTTGAAGGCTTTCTTTTATGAAAACCACTGGCTATAATAGGAGATGGAAACGAATATTTTGTTTTGCATTTCATCAGGAACGGCTGACACTTCTTTCCTCATCATACACGTTAGCGAAGGCCTGAATGGCTTGGGCGATTTCGGCTTGGTGGTCGGAGACCAGCCCGAGGGCAAGCCGTTCGTGTCGCAATGCCATCCTTTTAGCTCGGCGATCTCTTTGAGCTGACATCATGGAAGTGTTATCTGACTATACAGTTCAGAATCACTCGATGGAAGCACAAATCGCAAAGGTTTCAAGATAATCTGCACTATGAAAGAACCGAGAGGAGCAGGAGAGTACCAAAAGTGTGTACTTTCAAGCACGGTAGATCATTAGTGAATGAAGTTTGTTGTGCTCTGTGTGCCAGGGAGATGGTATCCAGACAACGCGCGAGCCAATCAAAATAGCACATTCTTGCGCACCTGCTTGCTGGGTCACAGGCGCAGGCGCAAAGCATTATTTCGTCATCAGCGCTATCTGTAGGTGCGCGCACCAAGTGCCAAGTTTCATGCGCGCTGGATTCTTGTCTGTAAAGAAGGCCCTCTACTGTGTTAGCCAATACACATCGCCTGCATGCAAATGTATGTTTTATGCACCTGTTTTTGTTTCTTTGTTTTCAACTGTATGATAATCAGTGTTCACGTTTACACTTGAATTTGCAATTTGCAATACCTTTCAAATGTCATTTTGCCTAAAATGTACGTAATTATCTGGCTTCTTTTTGATCTTGCCAATCATTTACTGTCAGTACTGATATTATAGCAACGTTCTGATACCAAATAATATTGTTCTCTTTAAGATCTCCAATAAGCGTTTGTTTTGATATTCTTTACAGTGACATCAATGTATTCAAATTTTCCTTAAAATTCATATATCTTAGGTGTGAAAACAATATCTGTTTTTCATTATTAATACTCTTTCGATATATAGGCTGCATTTATTGCGATGAACTTTGGAGCTGCATAAAGAAAGAACAGTCTTCAATATCGATATTATAAAACAACCATCAGTTTTTCTATCAATTGTTTTATATACAATATTGTGAAAGTACATATCCAGCGAGACGGTTTATAGATTAGAAAACCCATGTAATATGATTATGATTTGTTCCCGAATGCATATATAGCTCCATTTATTCTTTTGCACCGTTTTAAACAATCTGTGAACACTATCATCTACCGTTCTTCCACCAGTGCCTTCGATATCTTTTTTGAATTCCTTGTGGGTTGTTATTTTGTATACTTTTTTTTCGTCTGTGAAAGACTTCGTCCTTTATTTATTTTTCTGTTTTTAACACTTAACGCTTGATTCCAACAGATTACAAGCTTTCCTATAATCTATAAAATGCGGGAGAAAAAAAAAGTGCAATTATTGTGGAAGGCATGCACGCCATAAGAGAAAAGCTTTTATTTCTATTCAATTTCCTACCTCAAAGTCCTGGTTTGATCAATCGCCGATCCATTCCGAATTCACGATTCGATTGACATAAACAGCCATGTCCCATCCCAGCGCACACAGCAACCGTGCCGCCGGTCGGCGCGGCGCGATGGCTCTGCTGGTACTGAGCATTCAAAGCTAGAGCTAGAGATAGCGCTACGCATACAGTGTACGCTTACCATGTATCCTGTGATGTGCGCCGCACACGTACACAGACAAGGAGGTACAGTCAAAGAGGTTCTATTATGTGATAGAACAACCTCTTTTGGTACAGTATACTAATGTTATACAAGATGCACAGAATAGAGTGCGTTTAGCGCCTCGTGCATGTTGCACCATTGTCAATACTCTCGAGTGCGCTGTACCTTCACTAACGCCACGAAATAATCCTGAGCATCATTTGTTTTATAAAATGGGTCGAAAACTAACAGCATTTTTCACGTACCTTTGTGGGTCAATACCAGTCAGCTACATACATGTAGCACTCGCTCGAAAGTCATGTCCGAAGATGTTCGTCCCATTAAAGCTAGAGGTTGTATAGAACCTCCTTGGTTCGTCCCAAACATTTACGCACGTCGCACTCGGAAACCCCGCACATAAGTACTGTACGTAGAGTATACGTACGCCACATGTTATATATATGCACAAGAAAGGCCGGCTGGCAGCCCGAACTAGAAGTTGTTTACAGGATTGACAGCGCGTATAGCAGCGCGTGACGCGCACTTGTAACAACTGATTGAGTGCGCACTGCTAGTGTAAACATTGTGACGTCAGGCCGTGCATGATCGTAAAAAATAATGCACTCGCACGTGACTCATAATTTCAGCGCTTCCAATTGGCTACATTCTTGAACTCATTTTATAAACAGTGTTATTCGAGTCGTCGCAAGCAAAAATACAACATGCCCTTATTCGACATACCCGTAAAAATTATTCACAATCCAAGAAAGTCACACTCATGTGGCTGATACACTGCCAATAATGAATTTAAGTGGATTTGTGGAGCGACATTTTAAGTACTCAGAGAGGGAGAGTTTCTTCTTCCACAGAGGGTACCATGGTGGCTAGACAGAAAGATCCGTCTGTCCGGAGGACTCTTTTATATTTTGCCATTGACGCTGTCCTCCGTAGACAGAGGGGATCCGTGAAGCCAGACGCAGTCTCCGCAGAACATTCCCCGACGCACAGATACAGACCGATCTTTCGGTCAACATGGTGGCTTGACCCAAGTCTTTTTCGGGTTTAATCTAAACCCGAAATAGACTCTGGTTTAACTAAACCTAGCTCTCAGAATACAAAATTAAACCTCGGGTCTAACTAATCCACAGGTGAGTCTAAAATGGGTTTAAACCTTGGTCTACAGTAGAATGCGGGCCATTAATGGGTTTGGCCCGAATGGTGTTAGCCTAACTGGTGATTAGACCAAGTGGGAATAGACCAAGTGGCAATAAACCGTGATTATGATTTTGGGAGAAGCTGTGAAAAGCCAAATCCGACCTTTCATTTCATTTACGTAACAAAGATTCAGCCAATGGCTGTTGTTCAACATGTTCGTGCACAGATAAAAACACATAGAAATATACAATACAAAAAATGGAAGAAAAAATAATGAATCAAACACTAACTGGTGATTAGACCAAGTGGGAATAGACCAAGTGGCAATAAACCTGTATTCGCAGTGTTTGATTCATTATTTTTTCTTCCATTTTTTGGAACAATCAGAACAGAGTTGAAGAGATTACATAACTTCGATTCAGTAATGGATGTGACAACAGCTTCGGCGAAGTGCTTGCATAGACTCTTCCTCAGTCCCTCACATCAGATAGTAACATAAATAAGCTGAAAATATCGTGAGAACTCCTGGTTATCACGCCTAACAGACTGTTACGTATCCTGAAATTAGCCGACAGAATTACGCATACGTAATTACGTACCACAGAACTCTTCTGTGATACGTACGTCCCACGGCCACACACGCAAAACGCACAGATAAAAACCTCGATCTGAATGTTCCGGTAAGGTGCAAATTGTATAACTTTGTGACGAAGAAATCGAAATGGCGACAGCGTTGAGGAGTTCGCTTGCCCTTCTTCAAAGGCAAAATTTAGCGACATCTTGTCAAGTAAGTACTGTATTCGTTGAACTGTATCATAACCTGTGTTTGAGCTGATGCGATTGGTTTCAGCTTCGTGGTAAATTTTCACTTTGACTGTGTCATGTCTGTAGTTAACCGCAGCACCGACCCCATACGGACACACAGCGCCCCGCACCGGGGTTAGTCTGTAGTCTACTAACTGCGACCAGCTTATCTACAGCCACCCAGCCCCAGCACGAAGCTCCCACAACAAGGAGCGCCCGGGGTTTACAATGGTGCCTGGCCTTGGCTTGGCTAGCACCACTGCACTGTGTGTCTGTAGAGAAGGACTGATCATCGATCAGTGCTTTTTTACCACGATAAAACTTATCTGCAATAGGGTCTAGAAGCTAGAGTATAGAGGTAAGTAAGTGGATATCTGCTGATTAGTGGCACATGCACTGCAAAAAAAAAAAATCTTTTCAACATTCCCTCTCAGATTGGTCAAGCTGTTTCTCAAAAGTCTTCATCGTCTTCTTGAAATCTGCTTCGTTTACTCCTCGAGTCATACCCTAGCCTAGGCTAGTCCTGGCTTAAACAGAAAGATCTGTGTGTCCAGTGACGTCCGGAGGAGTCTTATTTTTTTGATGTTATGACTCTCCTCTGCTCTGGACACATGCTGGAGGGGATCTGTGAAGCCAGACGCAGTCTCCGCAGAACATGATACGGCACATCCCCGGCGAGGACCAGATAAATTTACAGACTGATCTTTCGTTCAAGTCCTGGCTAGTCTTGCAGATGAAAGTGGGTACATGTATGTGTGTAGCAGAGGAAGTGAGTTGACCGAAAGATTGGTCTATGTCGTCGGGGATGTATGTTCTGCAGAGACTGCATCTGGCTTCACCGTTCACGGATGGTTTGGGGTATTATTGTCAGCTAGGTAAAAATGTCAGAGGTAGAAATGTCAGAAGTAAAAAATTTATTATTAGGTAAAAATGTCAGAAGGGAAAATGTCAGAGGTAAAAAAGTCAGAGGTAAAATGTTAGAGGTAAAATTGTCAGGAGTAAACTTTTGATCTGTGCGCGACCACTGGCAGAGCATCACTACAGAGCCAGTATGATAACCTTCGGTCTGAATAGGAGGGGATCCGTGTGAGGTACCAGGTAAAAATGATAGAGATGAAAATGTCGGAGGTAAAAATGTCAGAAGTAAAAATGTCAGAGGTGAAAATGTCAGAAGCAATTTTTTACCTCTGAAATTTTTACCTCCGATATTTTTGCCTCCAACATTTTTTACCTCTGAAATTTTTACCTCCGATATTTTTGCCTCCAACATTTTACACTTCTGACATTTTTACCACTGACATTTTTACGTCTGTCATTTTTACCTGGTACCTCACACGGATCCCCTCCTATACAGACCGAAGGTTATTATACTGGCTCTGTAGTGATGCTCTGCCAGTGCCAGTGGTCGCGCACAGACCAAATGTTACAGTAAACCCAATTTCATACAGCGTTTTTACATTCAAACAAGTTTGACCTGACATGACACATTAATATGCATCAATATTTGGGTTAACTTTCTCACATTGTTTAATCGAAATACAGTAACTAGGTTAGATCGCCGAAATTTGCATCCATATCGCAACATTGCTGTTCGCTAGCAGTAAGTCCCCATTTTGAATCCATGCGAGGTACTTGTTTTAATAAAACTCGTAGAAATCTACCTCGCATGTGATTGGCTAATGGATTCATACGTTGAAGAGCTGTTACATATATTGGATAATGCTGTAATGAAAGTAATCTCAAAGGCCACAAGTTTGATAAAAGTGGAGCTTTTCTCCAAATGTAGGGAAATAGACCAATAGCAGTCCAGTGGCATCGCCTGATTCAATGTGAAATGATGTGTCCCTACACTCTTCTTTCATTTCAGGTAGTGCGACTTGCACAGACTGCAGCCGCCCCTCACGATCAACAGGCTCAAAAGCTAAAGAAGTTCTCTATCTACAGATGGGTGAGTGATTTTGCTACATGTAAGCAGTCATACTATGTGTATTTAGAAGAAGGCTTGAACTTCATCCTTAGCAAAATGTGGTAGGGGATGTCTGCATACTCACATTTGCAGAGCATTGTTGTAATCAGTGATTCAGGAAAGTTGTGCTTCTAACAACCATATCCATCTACCTATAGTTACCTGATAAGAAGAGTTTGAATAGTTTTATTCAAAGAAAAAAAAAAATGATGAAAAGGAAAACTGATTGGGCAGCATGCATACATGCCCAACATGACCATAACATTAGTCTTTGTAATGCAAAATGAACAGTGATCAGGTATTTTGGTACCGGTACTTAAAAAAAAAAAATGATGAATGGGTAGTACAGTCAACTTCGGATACCTCGACGTCGGATAAGCCGAATATCACTTACCTCGGGGACAAAATGAAAGTCCCGATTGTTCCTATGGAGTTTCCGTGTATTAAAATTCGCGTAGCTCGAAGAAATAACTCGAAGTTCGGTTACCTCGAAGTGAAATCTACTGTCCCGATCTTAATTAACTTATTGTTTTTCCCAGCATGTAGCTCGAACCTAATTGCAACATCACTCGGCATCTCCGATTAAGCGCGCGTAGACAGCGAAGAAGACGTCACAAATCTTTTCACACTCGACTGTAAATATTCCCGACCAGAACAATCGCGCGCCCAAAGAAATACCCGGTACACAGCTGACAAGAAAAATCCCCAACACCTACCTACATACGTACACGGTATGCACATAGCACCCTTGCCAATGGAGTGCTTACGATAGCACTACGCTCTGCCCATCATCTTCTTTTCTTTAACCACTGTGTTTTAATTCTTGATCATGATAGTCATACCGCGCGCGTAGATTTCTAAACCGTCGTGGCGCACCTGTGTAGGTGTTGGGTGTTGACAGTTATATCTTTGGCATTAATCACCGTCCACTGTCCAAACATCGATCTCCTGCGTAGTGCCCTTTTTTTTAACTTTTCTTTTTTTGCCTTTCACGAAGTATGTTTCATTTATTCTTCCCCGAGAACGCAAGCACTGATTTTTTTTTTTTTTTTCCAGCAATGCGATTATGAAAATATTGTGGAATATGATGTGGAAGTATAGGCCGAGCATAATAAAGAATAGAATAGACAGGGCTCCACACTAACTTTTATCGGGCCACCAGTATCACTGATTTTTATTTTTTGGTGGTCGAATTTACTCGAAATTAAAATTAGAAAATCCAATCATCTTATTTTATGTTTTAAGATTTAGCAAATAGGCGTATAGATTATTATAAAAGTTGATGCCTAAAACTTTAGGTCAAAACTTACGTTTGAAATGAAAAAGTGGGAGCATTTGCCGACATCTGTTAGCATCCGACATTTGTTTTCAGCATTGTAAAGAGCCGAAAGTTACCGTTATTGATTTCTTATTGTAAAAGCAATCATCCAACATTTATTAGTCTGTTGGTACCTTACGGAGCCGAATATTACCGTTAATCATTTTTAAATGTAAAAGCAAACAACCGACATTCATTTTAGCATCTTACGGAGCTGAATGCTATCCTTATCCACTTCCAAACGTGAAAGCAAACGTCCGCTATAAAGTTTCAGCATCTAACTGAGCGGATTAATACCGTTAATCATTTCCAAATGTAAAAGCAACAATCTGTCATTTATTTTTGCATCGTACGAAGCAGAATTACCGTTATTCATTTCAAACATACGACATTTATTTTATCATCGTACGGAGCCGAATTTTACTGCTGTCCAATTTTGAAAGTTAAATGAATCATTCTGACAATATTATTTCATCATCGTACGGAGCCGAATGTTACTGTTTTTAATTTTTGAACGTCGAAGCTGACATCAGACGTTTATTTTACCATCAAACGTAGCTGAATATTACCGTTATTCATTTCGAAATGTAATAGCAAATATCCAATACTTTCTTTTAGTATCATATGGGGCAGAATATTACTGCTATTCACTTTCAAACATGCCAAACGTAAAAGCAATATGTATTTTAGCATCTTCCGGAGCTGAATGTTATTGCCATTTACTTTCGATCGTAAAAGCAAACATCCAGCATTTATTTTATCATCGTAAGGAGTTGAATGTTATTGTTATTCATTTCCGAACGTCAAAGCAAACATCAAACATTAATTCTACCATTGAACGCAGCTGAATGTTAGTTATTCATTTCGAAATTTAAAAGCACACATCAGACAGCTATTTTAGCATCGTATGGAGCAGAATGATACTGGATCTTCCGAACATAAAAGCGATCATCTAACATTTATTTCAGCATCTTCCGGAGCCGAATGTTATTGTTATTTCCTTTCGAAAGTATAAGGAAACATCCGACACTTATCTAACCATCGTACGGAGTTGAATATTGATTTTCATTTCCGAACGTCAAAGCAAATATTCGACATTTACTTCAGCGTCTTCCGGAGCCGAAAGTTGTCCTTAATCATTTCCGAACGCAAAATCAAATATCTGACGTTAGTTTTAGCACCATACGGAGCCGAGTCTTATCATTTTTCATTTCCAAAAGTATGAGCAAACATCCGACATTTATTTTAGTATCTTACGGAGCCGATTGTTACCGCTGTTCATTTTTAAAAGTAAAGGCAAACATCCGACTTTTTTTTTTTTCATTTCTTCATTTCTGACATTTTGATTTCAATTCCGATTTTCATTCAATTCATTCATATAAAAGTCGATTCAATTCCAATTGATAAGCATGCAAACAATCGGTAGGCACTATATAACAGATACCATGTTGAACATCGATAAACGTCGGATAAGTCGAAGAAAATTCGACGTACGTACGCGTACCTCGAATTTCGCGTACCTCGAATTTCACGTACCTCGAACCATTTTCTTCAGTCCCGACGAATTCGAGGTATCCGAAGTTGACTGTAGTAGAAAATGTTTGTCTAATTGCCCTGCTAATATTTAAATGTGCAAAAGTTTCAACTGGCAGGTCAATTTTTGTAACATACATCTTGTGTATAATCAGAAAGAGATCAATATGCAGCTTCTAATCCTTCTAGGGTATGCCATCACTATTCATGTAAATCCCTTTATGAACACAAGTCTCCATTTCTCTAAAATTTTGTAAATCTCCTACGAAATAAAAACTTAGAATACAGATGTTTGTAGAATTCTTTATCATTATGTATACAGTGCACTCCCATTATAGCAAACACGGTTATAACGAAATTCTGGTTACAACAAAGTATAAATTATATATTATATATATTATTAATAAATTAATTATTATAAATTATATATAGACAGAAACATTATCCACTTCCTGTTTTTTTTTCTGTTTATTTTGTATTGGTTCGGTTATAACAAAATTTCGATAAAACAAAAGAAAACTGCCTGTCCTAAGGACTTCGTTATAACGGGAGTCCACTGTAGACAAATAAAATTGTATCACTAGTGTACACACTTGCACAAATAATCTATCAGAGATTTTATCATACTGAAAGTTCTGTGCTTTATGTTTCTGTTTCATGCAGGACCCAGATAAGGATGGAGACAAGCCACACATGCAAACATATGACGTTGACCTCAACACGTAAGTATATGCATGTTATTATCGACCCCTGTATTTCTATACTTATGTAGAATGAAGCATGAATTGTACTAGTAAGTATTTTGTGATACCCAGATATGAAAAATCAGGAAGAAAACAGAATGACGTGAGTTAAGAGTTGCAGATGAAAAAAAAAAAAAAAAAGGAAGGTATTAACAAGTGTGTCTGTAGGCAATTGCAGTGGAAAATTCCTTCAGAAGATAGGAAAGATGTTTAGATCTGTGTATGTGAATATCATTAGCCATGATATTTAGTGTGCAGAAGACAATGTGATAAGAGATCATGTTAATATTGGAATTTGGAGTGCCATAAAAATGTCTTACTTCTTATCTGAATATGGCCTTGTGTACCTGTTGGGTGAACCTTGATCATTGTTTTACATTTAAAGAAGCATTTATGCAGCAACTGTAATTTATGTTAAACTTGACATGAGGACTACTCCTGAGGAGCGGTTTTATGAAGAGCCATAAATTAGAGTAAATCTTTTAATCTTGTGGAATATCTTTGTTACATTTTCATATTGTATTACTTTGTTTGTATGAATTTCATTTATGTCAATAGTGCAACACTGTGCCCGTTTATCGTAAATGGGAGCCTTGTTTGATAGCCTGGCAGAGTCAATGTTAAAAGCTGCCCGTGTATGTGGCATAAGTTTTCCCTTATCTCCTTGTTGTAATTTTAACACAATGCTATTGGGGTCAAAGTGCAACTTCATCTGATTGCTGACATGATGTTATGATTTGACATACTGCTTTAGAAATAAAATTATAAACTTAAGATTATGAGTGGGTCTTTGAAATTTAGCTTTTAAACCTTTGTACAATATGAGACCATAATGTCGGGTGAAATTCATACAATTCTGGGCAGACAGGAGACCTTTCATGTCATCTGTCTTTGAACGTAGAGTATGAACAATTTAAAAGCGTCAGCAGTGCTAGTCAAATATCACGTAAGATTGCAACCAAGCCCAGATTTTATGAAGAGCGGACCCGAACTTCACATGTCTCCATTGAATCATCTGCAGCAGAATGAAATGTGCATACACTATGGTGCTGTGTCTCCTGTACTAGTATGTGCAAGCTTCTAGTACACAGAGAGAGAATTAGCACACACATATAGATTAAATTGTCACTGGTTCTGTCCTGTTTTCTTTCCCCAATCCATGCTGTAGTTGCGGCCCCATGGTCCTCGATGCTCTCATCAAGATCAAGAATGAGATTGACCCCACCCTGACCTTCAGAAGGTCGTGTCGCGAGGGCATCTGTGGTTCCTGTGCAATGAACATCAATGGCACCAACACCCTTGCATGTATCAGGTGTGTAGCTTGCTTCTTAAAATTACTGTAGAAAGGACAGTGAAAGATGGGGTTATTGTTATTATTCTTTTCATATTTTACTTTGTATATCTCACAGGACAGGAGCTTTACTACAAATATGTAACTACTGCCACACAAAGACCAAAGTGCCACCAAAATTAAATAATTGTCTTTCTTGTGTATTTGCATTAAGTATTTTTCTAATTGATAATCAAAATAAGTGCTCTTTTTTGCAGCTAGTTCAATGATTCCATATCAGAAATTGATTTGTGATTGAGTCAGTGTCAGGTAGAGTTATAGAAGACACTGAAGGTATTAGTTTTGAATAAAGAGAGAAGGTATGTAAATGTCAGCAGAATTCCAAGTTGAATGAAAAATTGAAAGTCCATGGTTGCATGTTGGAACTGCATGCATCGACATGTTAATGCTACATATTTTCCTTCGTAATTTCCCCAAATTTTCCTTTCTTTGCGAAAGTTTGCCAGAGAATCAATTCTTTTTCCTTTGTGGGCATCAATGCTATGAAATGTCAAAAAGAAATGAAATTGTTCCTGAAAAATTGTCTAAGAATTTTGGAAATTTTTAAAGTTTCAGACAGGTCACAGAAATTTACAAAGCATTGTTTTTGCAAAATATGCCTCTCTATTCCTTTACCTCTGCATTTTTCCTGTTCACAGCCGAATTGACCGTGGTTCCAGTAAGGCCACCAAAATCTACCCACTTCCACACATGTATGTCATCAAGGATCTTGTACCGGTGAGTAAGAATCAAGCAATCCAACTTAAATGATTAGATGCTTTATGTTCTATAGTGCATTGTAATCAATGTTATACTTTCCATCAACTTAGTTGAATACACTGTTATTAATTGCTACCAGAGCCATAGGGACACCACTATACCCTCATAATTTCAAATAAACCACAGATTTAATCTAATACTGATATTATAGAGGGCCTTTTACGTTCAGTTCTCTGTCTATTTGCCTCCATCCCTTAGGACATGAACAACTTCTATGCCCAATATAAGTCCATTGAGCCCTACCTGCAGAGGAAGGAGGATATCAAGTATGGTGAGCAGCAGTTCCTGCAGTCTGTGGAGGACAGAGCCAAGCTGGTAAGTCATCATCTTGCTTTCTTTCTCTCATCTTCCCTCTTCTCTTTCACACAGTCACCTGTGGGTTGTTGTTGTTGTTGTTGTTTTTAATACCCTTTACATCTCACAATTAGGGGTCTTCCTGCATTGTTTCTTTGCCTTAAAGAAACAAAACAAAAAGAAGAAGAGTGATGTGTATGTGTTGTGTTGATAAAGGAAAATACAATGTGAATATAAATTGACTTAGATAGATTGTTGTGTGTATTTTATAAGCAAGCTCTCTTTGTTCACCTTGACCTCATTAACTGTCTGTAAGAACCATTCGGGAATGTCCTCTTAAAACCAATATCTGCCGCAAACCTGATGTGGATGTGCAAATTCATTTAATCTCATTTTGTAATCGGTATTAGTGGTATTCTGACACTTTCCCCGTACACACCGCATTCAGGTTGAAAATATTCTTTATCTTGCAGTCACTTATTACATAATCTCACATTCAAGAAGAAAGTTTTTATGATTTTGTTTTGATCACAAGCTGACTGAGCTTGCCCTGCATTTCTTAATACTATTCTGAATAGGAAGGGTGCTAATGAGGATAAAACCAGAAGCTATGCTAGATATTGTTTGTCAAATGTGATCACTTGTCAAGTAGTAAATTTGTATCAGTAATATGCTCATACGCATGAAAATTTACATCTGGTTTTGTAAAGAGATACTGCAATTTGATATGTTATGTATCATCTTAGACTGTTGATTGTGCCTTGTGGTCACTGGAAGGTGAAAAATTTGATTTCAGCAAAAAAGTAATGTAATTTTATTTTGTATTGAATCTGTCCATGCAGGATGGTCTGTATGAATGCATTCTGTGTGCCTGCTGTAGTACCTCATGTCCCAGCTACTGGTGGAATGGAGACAAGTATCTTGGGCCAGCAGTTCTCATGCAGGTAGGGAGCCAGTCTGTGAATGATTGAAATGGCCAGGGGCAAGCACCCTTGACCTTTGATCCCTGACCCTGAAATTGTGATTCAATTACCTGTTGTTTGCTGCTCTTGTGCTCCCCATTGTGACTCTTAGTGTTTATGAGTTAGACCTGTGATTGAATTGATATGTTGGATGTGATTATTTTGTCATTTTGTGTGTATTCCTGTGCATAAGGCAGTTTGTCTTCCCAAGAGAAGAAATGCGATTGAAGAGGTTTACTGTAAAAGGACATGACTAATCAGAGTATGGTAAAACAGTCATAAGTCAATGATACTCTTAAGATGTGCTTTAAAATCTCTGCAATCTGATTGGTCAATTATCATAATAATAATAATAATAATAATAATAATAATAATAATAATAATAATAATAATAATAATAATAATAGTGAGACTCTTGTAGAGCGCACATTTCTACCTAAAAAAGATACTCAAGGCGCTATAGAACAGAGTACATATTGTGTCACGTTACAACAGTATCACAGAAAATAATAAGACAATAAACCAACAAACAATATATACGTACACATACATTACATACAGGCATACAATATTGTCAATTCAAATTAAAAATATACGTCTTGAGATTCTTTTTGAAACTATCAATGGAAGATGCTTCTCTAAGAGATTTTGGTAGGCCATTCCATAGTTTTGGGCCCATATATGAAAAAGCCCGATCCCCCCAATTATGCTTGATTCGAGGTACCTGTAATTTTAGCGAGTTTGATGAACGTAGATTACGTGGTGGTTGGTGAAGATGAAGAGTATTTTGAAGGTAGACAGGGGCAAATTTGCGCAATGTACGGTAAACAAGAAGAAGAATCTTGAAGTTAATACGTTTTTCAACAGGAAGCCAATGTAGGGACCGAAGTATTGGGGTAGTATGCACAGTTTTCTTCTTGAAAGTAAGTAATCTAGCGGCACAATTCTGAAGACGTTGCAGTTTACTGAGTTCTTTTTGTGGAAGACTGCAAAAACAGAGAATTGCAGAAATCTAGACGAGACCAAATAAGAGCATGCATCAGTTTTTCTGCTGCTGATCTAGTTAAATATCTCCGAATTGAGCCCAGGTTACGCAAATGAAATCTTACAGATTGGGATACATATGAAATGTGGTCTTTGAATGTCAGATTTGCATCATAAACAACACCAAGATTACGAACTTTGTTCGAAGGCTTGATATTACTATTGCCGATTCTAACAAAACATGTATCAGAATTCACCTTAGACAACATCTGTTTGGATCCTATCAGAATAAATCCTGACTTACTGTCATTAAATTTGAGACCATTTCTTTCCATCCATGCCTTAACATCATCAATACATAATTCCAATCGTTTTACAGCTTCAGTGAGTTCAGTCCTGGTTGGTGAAAAGGATACAAATATTTGTATATCATCTGCATAACAGTGATACTGAATGTCGTGTCTTTCAAAAATGTGTCTAATCCTTGAAAGATATAGTGAGAATAGAAGTGGTCCACCTACAGACCCTTGCGGGACTCCGCAAGTAAGTGCAGCCGGATCAGAGTTACTGTCATTGATCTTAACATATTGTGAACGGCTGGCAAGGTAAGATTGAAACCACTCTAATGCAAGATAATACATAGATTTTTACTGATCCACACTGAGCAATTCGTCTGGTAAAATCCAAATGCATGCCATGCGCCTGTTTAAATCCAAAGTCATGGCTGTAGCCACCTATAGTAATGTAGGTGTACCGGACACATGATTGGGAAAAAGGTTGAATTTCTTGAATTTTTGGGCCCATTTTATAAACAAATGATGCATAGGCCTTTTTCATGGATCAGTGAGAACTGGATGCTCTCGTTTAACTTTGGAAACAGTTTAAAACCCACTCACTGTGCTTGTGAGTTTTAACAGTTCCAAAGTGAAACTCACGCATCCAGGTCTCACCAATCCACTCTGTCCTGTGCATCGTTTGTATAATATCCTGGAACTAGCCTTTCCTCCAGACTGATGCATACCTGATATCATGTCTCCAGGCTTACCGATGGATGATTGACAGCCGAGACCAGCTACAGGTGGAGAGGCTGGCCAAGCTCCAGGACAAGTTCTCTGTCTACCGCTGCCACACCATTATGAATTGCACCAAGACATGTCCTAAGGTAGGTGTGGAAAGTGGTGAAATCCACTCCATTTGATGTTCATGCGAGAAGTACACATTCCCTCCACCAAGTAACCCTAACCAGCCGGGGGGGGGGGGGGGGGGGGGGGGGGGGGGGGGGGGGGGGGGGGGGGGGGGGGGGGGGGGGGCCTCCCAGGCCCCCTCTCCAGATCTCAGCCATCGACAGCGCGATCGCGACGAAAATTGGCACACACATTGCCTATGACGTAATCTAAGTACCAGGAAGTTAATTTCTCTAAAAATTTTCATTTATGCTAAATTATGCTAATTTATGCATAATGGTGCATGAAATCAGACAATTTGGTATACATCACTAAATAAAGCTCAAAACAGGCACAATTTTTGTGTAAATATTCTTTTTAGTGTCCTCAGCAAATGTAAGACAAAAAATTTGTGCAATCAGAAAAAAATTCTTAAGTATTTTATTGTTTTTTTTAATTTCTTATGTATTTCTTTGTTTTTTTCGACTGTATGTTTTTCATTGTTTTTTCAATGAAATTTGTCCGCGACATTGTTCAGAACAAGAAAATATGTTATTAATTGATTTTAATCAATAAAACCCCAAAATAATCATGTTTTTATGAAATTTGCCTGTAAACACACTTTGCATTGAAATTGTACACCAATTCACGTTTTTGAGCAATTTTTGGTCTGACATGCACATACGTATTTATGCGCAACTTCGGAACCGTGCGCCCGGGCATCGCAAATTTGGTGTCAAAAGATGCGAGAGACTCGAAAGAAAAAAGTCATGAAACGTCACGGCGATAGCTTTTCGCGTTAGTGATACATCGCGTGAAATGTCGAGGGCCCCCCCCCCCCCCCCCCCCCCCCGGCCTAGTTAGGGTTAAGGGTGATACTCTTGCCGCTGCCTTGAGAAGGATGTAAAGTCAAGTGCTTTCGTGATGCTGGAATAAACCAGTGTTTGAGGAATTTGCCTTACATACTTGTATCATCTGTCCACTTTAGTGATGTCGCAAATTGTTGTCGCCTTCTTATCCAGTGATGGTGGCACATATATTTCATCACAATTTTACAAATTCATAGTTTATGAATGGACTGTCTGACTTTGCTCAGACTTCACTCATGTGTTCTACTGATATTTATTAATTCATGAACTCCAAATATAAGTCTTTGCTCAATTTTCCTTTAAAATGGGCGATGTGATTTTGTAAATATGCATTTTGTAAGTAAAAGTTTGTGGGGCCCATATTTGTTTTATAATGAGAAACAAACTAATGGAATCACAGTAAAATCCTCATAACAACTTGCTAGTTGAAAATGAGATGAACAATATTGGCCTAGTATCATTGCTTTGAAAGGTGTAGGGAGTGATTGATTTGTTTTGCTTTCCAGGTTAAAGTCACAACTTTGTTGTGTTGTTTTTTACTTTTGTTGATTTGTTTTATCTCTATGACTTTAAGTCACTCACCGGTACTTTGAATTCTTTTTTTGTTTCCAGGGCCTCAATCCT
Organism: Diadema setosum; assembly: GCA_033980235.1. Lineage (NCBI taxonomy): Eukaryota > Metazoa > Echinodermata > Echinoidea > Diadematoida > Diadematidae > Diadema > Diadema setosum. The sequence continues at coordinate 20,772,983 of CM067077.1, read as the reverse complement.
GGACGAGCCATTGGTGAAATTAAGAAGCTTCTATCTGGCTTCAGCTCTGCAGACCTCAAGGCAGCAGCAGCATCATAAAATGCAACAACGGAAACATACCCTGCAGGATTCTGTTAGATGGGACTGAGTTGTAGGTGGAATATTTTTCTTGTATAGACTCCATGACTATCTGTGCCAGACAGGCATTGGATGTCTCTAACAACCCCTGTACCATGTTTGGGCCAAAACCAAACAGATTAAGTGTCCACATCATTGTGTACATTGTGTGAAATGTAATTTAACCCAGGATTTCACTGTGACAGTGTTTTGATTGTGGCTGTCTTGCGAGGAAGGCCAATAATGCAAACTCTGACATCCTCTGAAGTTTTACCATTGTCCTGTGTCTTTTTTTTAAATTAATTTTTAATCGTCTTGCAAAGATATCTTTGCAAATATTTGTGTGTTGAGGATCCATTTGATGTAGCATTCTAAAGTACATACCGATTGTAAAGTCACCAAGCCATATCATGCTTCAGAAGACGTAGCATCAGAGAGATCAAACAATATCTGTAGAAAGATCAAGGAGTTAGTGTCACCATCTTTATCAGCTACTGTTTTGATCATCTTTGAATTATACTCTTGTGAGCCAAGTCGAGAATGACAGATGAGAATGTAACTCAAGAAGAGCTCTACTGAAAAAAAAAAAAAAAAACATTGACTGTTATATTTGTAAATCGGAGTGATGTATTTAGTGAGATGCCTCAGCTATAGGGAAATAGACTGTAATTACTGTTTTAGATTTCCAGACCTTTACGAAATTGAGACGTGAAGATTCGATTGGGAATTCACTGAACTAAATATTATGTATTTTCATCTGAGATGCACACTAAAAATGCAGTGCTGAAGTGTTAGATGTTGCTATGGGGTAGTGACAGTGATTGTTACAGATGTGCGCAGTGTGTGAGAATGAGATGATTCTGGGAAGAGTCTGTATGGGTGCTTTCGTGTGGCACGGTTCTTCTAGCCCCTCCGCCAGAACAGTTCCCTTGCTGTGAAATTATCCCTCGAGTGGGTCAGAACTAATGGACTTTTGATAGCTTCGTGTAACAGATTAGGTAGAGATAGCAGAGTGTACTGCTGTCTTAATAGCAAGGAGTCAGATTCAAACCAGGTAATCACAGGTTTTACATGAGAAACAAAAGCTACCAATAGAAAACCAGTGTTTGTTTGAGGAGAGACCCAACAGTTGTAGCTTCAGGTATTTTTGACTGCAATATGTGTGAAATGATAACCCTTTTCTCCAGAATACCCATGACACATTTGCCTGCCTTTGTGTATTGCAGATAAATAACTGGGCATTTCTCCCACATTACTTTTGTAACACAATAAGAGCAGTGTGTGCGCTTTGTATGAACTAACAAAAGTGAATGCATAGAGAACATCTTACTGAAGGTGATGTAAGTGAGAGAACTTTTGGAAGGCAGATGCATATATCATATTTTCTGTATAATATATATTTTAACAAATTTTGTCATTGTTTAAAAAGTTTATTTTATCTTCACAAATGTACTGTGGTCATGGACTTTCTGTACTGAACATTCTCTTTCCATATAAACTCTGCCTTAATATGGCAGGTTGTGCCCAATAGCAAGCATCAAATTTAAGCCTTATCTGCCTGTAGATGTGGCAGAGAGAAGGGAAAATGTACCTCAAAATCCATCTTCATTTTGTTTGAACGCTCTGGCATCTTTTGTCAAAGATAAAGACCATTTTAATCTGGTTCATTTATGCAATTTTTCATTACATATCAAGTTGAATTTGTGTAAAAAAAAAAAATAGCATCATGTACTGAGTTTGGTTAAGCTTGCCTTCAAGCATCCATCAAAAGATGAATGGATGATATGCAGTTTAGAGATACTGCCATGAAAGTATGGTATTTTGCCTTCCCGTGTCATGCTTGTATCCTATGTGTTATAATTTCTTCCTGAGATTTGTAAAATTGAGGGGAGATTTTTTTTTTTTTCTGTCCTGCATTATCAATTATTCTCTGTGCATTATAAGGTAATCAATGTGCATGGCCAGCTTGTTGTGTGTTTGAGTAACTGCACAGTACGTATTCATACACTTTGATAGAATTGAGAAATTATACTACTGGTAGTGGACTTTTAATTCAGACCTACCTCAAGTTAATTTTGAAAGACTAAAGGAGGTCAGTAGCTTATCAGGAAACTTGTATAAAAAATTGGTTCTTCTGTCATATCATTGTAAACGTTTTCGCTTCTTTTTTTTTTTTAAATCACCAACCTCTTTTATCTTAGAGTCAATTGCACAAACTGATTGTCGTGCTAGACCAAGTAACATGTGAGAGATGGAGTGATAATAGACCTATGAAATAAATAACTCTTTAAAAACAATCAACAAGCAGTTGTGTATTATCTTCAGGAGAAATAGAAGAAGACAATGTGACTGAGAATTCAATGAGCACCCAATGCAAAGTCTGTGATGATGTTGAAGTGTTTGTGGTGATTGTGCTTGTAACTCTGCTGTCCTCAGGACAAGTTATTCTTAATTATACAGTCAACCTTGCTGAAGTTTGACCTTACAGAAGTCAAATAATCGTCTCATTCAAAGGTCTTTTCAAGTCCTCTTTTCTTTACTTTCGATTGAATTTAATCTCTCATAAGTTGAATTTTCTCTAAATCTAAGCTATTTCTTTAGTCCAAATAGATTCAACTTTATAGGCAGGGTTGACTGCACATTGAGTGAATGCAGCAATATCAGTAGAACACGAGTGAAAGTTTGAGGAAATTGGATAATCCAGTTAAAAAGTTAAAGGACAAGTTCACCTTCTAACGTAAGGATTGAGAGAATGTAGCAATATTAGTAGAACACATCATTGAAAGTTTGAGGAAAATCGGACTATCCGTTCAAAAGTTATGCATTTTTGAAGTTTTTGTGCAGTCACCGCTGGATGAGAAGACCTCTGCAGCGTATGATGTCACATGCGTACAACAATATAAGGAAAATATAAAGAGAATTTCACAAAATGTCATCTTTTGAAAAAAGTACACATTCCCTTGACTCGTTACTGACATATATTTTGGGTAATATTATTCCCATTGCCTTTAGAAAGAGGCAAGTCAAGAGCTTTTTTATTATGCAAAAAAAGTGAAAATACATGTATGTTGAATTTTCTTTACATTTTCTTTATACTGTTGTACTCATATGACATCACGAGCCTTAGTAGTCTCCTCATCCAGCAGTTCCAACACAAACATTTAAAAATTCATAACTTTTGCATCGATTGTCCAATTTTCCTCAAACTTTCACTAATGTGTTCTACTAATACTGCTACATTCTCTCAATCCTTATGTTTATGAAGGTGAACTTGTCCTTTAACTTTTAAAGTTTCTGTACAGTCACTGCTTACTGAAAAGACTACTACACTGTACTAAGTTGTCGCTAGGAAGCCATATATTAAAGGGATGGTATACCAGTAGTCTTAATTGAGACGGGGGCTTCAGGTTTCTAACTTTTTTCATGTGAGATTATGAGAAACCTCTCATGAAATGCGAAAGATCATACAATTCCAAGAGGAATTCAAGGTTTATTCAATGAAAATTAGTTTTGAAATGGCCGATATATCCAAAAGATCGGACCCACTTTTTATTAGCAACACTTTGTTTTACTTTGTTTTTAGATATCTCAGCAATTTCAAAACCGATTTTCATCACATAAACTTTTAATTCCTCCTATGCTCTGTATTACATGTACATCCAGAGTTCATGAGTGGTTTCTATTATCTCACAAAAAAAAAGAAAAAGAAAAAAGGGTTAAAATCTGAATCCATTTCAACCATTCCTTTAACAAATGTCAATAAGCCCAGTATCTGGGGGCTCCTGGCACATGAAGGACCATGCTCCCATTGGTTTTCCAAACCAGCAGCATCGCCTCCATTAACTAAATGTGATAGGATTCACTGCTGATCATGTTAAAATCACCACATCAAATGCTGATCAATATAGTTGTAGCCATGTCTGTTGCCATCGTTTATAAGACTCCAACCACACAAATTCTCACATGAAATGAAAGCAAACAGAACGACATGATTTCTTACAAAGAGCTTTGATAAACTTTTTTATTTTCACTCACCTTGCAACAAGAAACAAGCTCCCTATATGACACAAGAGCCTTTTTTGTCTTTTATTCTCTTTAGTAACATTACTAGCATCACATGCTCTACAGAAAGATCTGATTTCATACCTAGGCTTACACACATATCTGACATGATGGTGCTCTTGTAAGCCATGGACACACAGCCTACAAAAAGGAAGAAGCAACAACAATCTTTGAAGTCACTATGGTGTCAACATTCTATACCTTGAGGACACATGAGCTGCGGTCACATTGGCAAAACTTCCTGAAGTTTGACTTGGAGAATTCTTCATGAAGTAAACCATTCATACTGGCAGCCAGACTTCTCAAAGTTTCAGTTCTCGATTAGTTCTCAAAGTTTGGGTCACTGGTGTGCACGTGTAACGTAAGACATTGCATGCCATCCGACAGCTAATGATCATTCCTTTAACTATGAAGCACATACATCCCAATGAACTGACGCTTCAGAGGACTGCAGGACTGGTCATGTGACAAACTTGATAAGTTTGAGTTGTGAGCATTCAGACAGCACAAATTTCAAGAAGATTTGCAGGGTTCGGAAAATTTCCCTAGTTTGAGTGGGAAGTTAAGTGAGAAGTGGCTACATATGGTCGAATTCAGAGGTTAGGACATCAATAACACAGGAACAAAACCCGATAAGTTCATCAAATCTGCTTCACTAACAATACCAAGATTCAAGAAAGACACATGTTACTACTGTATTTGTGTAGAGAAGCATGTTTCAGTAGCTGCCGAGAAAAACATGAAAAGGTGTTAATAAGACCACAGGCTCCACAGATACCTTTCTCACAGAGAAAGATACAGGTGGCTGGTCTTCAAATTTTAAATGTTCTTTTGTAGAAACAAAACACAAACGAATAATACACCACAACACATATATCCAGCACAACCACATAACAAAACCACTGTTCAATATTGTCTTTTTTTCCATAAAATCACCCTGTGCATGACTTGAATCAATTCCTGACATAGCATTCTGCATTATGATCCCTTTCTTCTCCCTCCCCCTCCCCCAAAGCAAAAACAAAACAAAATAAAAGAAAACAAATCAATCATCAAGTAAATATCATTAAGCTTGAATGCTCCTAGCCCACTAGAATAAACAAAAGAGATTCATGGAAGTCGGAATACTCCATTTGAGAATGGGAGTGATCAAGTTAGTGGGTCTATTGACAGTCACCGAGTCACCCTGTGTGTTTGGGAGTGTGTGTGTGTGTGGGGCGGGGGACAATCAATGAAACTTCAAATTCCACAGTAATTGCTTTGAAGGGATTATCATATTAGCAACTCCACTTTTACTTCATAATATTAATGTTTACACATATAATTCATTGTTCTTTTCATGTACCTTTATATCTCTCTTATGCTATAGGCACTGATTTTGTCAAATAATTGTTGTTGATCCATTACATTTTCTCAGTTGTACAAGTGGACAAATACATCAAACAGAAATAAACTGAAATTTAAATCATTTGAATAAAGGTTATTCAAAAATAAAACAAAACAAAACAAAACAAAATACTATTAGGTCCTACACACCTCATTTTGAGCTTCCACACTTGAAATTCAGATTAGATAAGGGTTCTGTTAATCCACAACCATAAGTCAACCGAGTTGACCCAGAATGCAACTTCAGGCTTGCTGGAAAAGCTATCAGTATGACTGTGTGGGTTCTGTGATGACAAGTCACATACACTGACTACAGAGAAGTACAATCTGTATGATGTATGGATTACAGGATATAGCCTATTAAAGCTGGTTATAGCAATTCACGTAATTGGCCAGTACAGTAACCTAGAGCAAACCAACTGGACATGACATTGCTGACCAACAGAATAGAGTGCTTCTGACTGTCTTAATACTAATGTCAATCAAGTGTTGAATGAACTAAAGGCTTACAATGTGCATGCAGCTTGTTGTTCTCAATATGTGCAGGCATTTCATAATTTGGCACTGTTTAGACTTTTTAGTTCAGTTCTACATTTTAAACTATTCCTAGCATGGCATATTCCTCTTGCAGAATGCAATTGTACAAAGAAGACATCTTGTTTAGAGGCTACAGAGGGGAATTGATCTAGAGTCTAGCTTGATTTCTGTGATGTGAAACAACCAATAGTAAACAAGAGTATGTTTGACAAAGAGGGAGTGCCTAGTCATTTGTAAGCACACTGGGGTGCTTTGGCATTCGTAGCTTGACCCATGGTCATCACCATTGTCTGGTTCTAGGCTTCATCACAGCTTTTGACAGGCACTCCAGCGACTTGACTTTATTATCACCCTGCCATTCATACATGGCCTAGCCTAGACCTCTGCAAAGCTCGCACTGTCCCCCCCCCCCCCCCCCCCCCTCCCCATCCCCAGCTTGGGTCAGGTTGAATAATGGTGACACTGACATTAACACTATCATATACCATCATATACAAACCAAAGTGTCAACACAATGCATTGTGTGATTTCTCAGTCTACATCTTCATTTTAATTGATAACCATGACTACACACTGAATCAAACTGGGCTTCACACTACTGAAGGAGAACAAAACTTGCTGGCAGTGCGGAGAACTATTACATTTGCAAGGCTTCCCATTACAATTTTACTTCAGACATAGCAACCGGAGTTAAAACAGAATCAAAGTCAGGAAAGATAGCAAGTAGGTTTCAGTGTGTTTCAAGATGATTAGTGTGTGCTGTAATGTATTATAGTATACATTGTATAACATAATCACGCATTGAAACAGAAACTGCGCGTGCTGCATAAATGAAAGACACAGTGTGACTGTACAGTTTCACAATGCAGACAATTTACAATTCAATCCTGAAGTCATAAACGTTTCACTCACGTTGAATCATTTCTTCTTCTTATTGTTTCCTATGATGTAGTGATTAAACTTGGCTCTTTGTTACAAATGTTTACTTTTCACATAAAAAGTAATTGAGCAGATAGGAAAAGGAGGTACAATGAGCAAAAAACTTTGGTGAAACTTAAAAGGTTCACTGCCTTTAAAGCCATAACATGTAATACATGATGGATATATTTCAGCACTGAGGTTTGGACGGTGGAATGTTTTTCAGGCATGAAGTGAATTAGGAAAACTTTTGTCCAACACCAGAGTGATGGGTACTCAAATTAACTTTGTTTCATTTAGTGTCAAAACCCTTTGCATAATTACATGATCAACTTCACTGCATAAGACTAACAGAGTCACCATGCTACTTTTACTTCTTTATAGCATGCAGTGTCTCTCTATTCAAAATACATTAATTTACTCCTTTTGAACAACTGGATTTTCAGAGGACCTTCAAGCAACATATAACGGCATTTTTATTGACCAACAACCATGAAATCGTGGGTATTTTAGGTGACATACAAATGGGCTACTCAAAATATTCATGGATGATACAAACACAACGAGAAAGAAAGAATGAATGAATGAATGAATGAATGAATGAGAGAAAGAAAGGAGGAAAACACCTCTTTACAGTGACATGACTTTGAAAGTAATATGGCACACACACAGATGACCTCACTGAAAAATAGGAGGAACCTTTTTTTTTTTCTTTTTTTTTTTTTGATCAGTAGGCAGACAAAGCAGTCAGAGCATTCTCGCATGGAAAGACAGCATAATACTGTTGAGTGTGATCCGATCGTGAGACCTGCATGATAACACCAGGTGGAGTCTTAACCCTTAGTGAGCTCTGAGTGACGATTGGCACAATAAACCCAAATAGAATTGTACGCACTGTCCAAAGTCCCTGGTACAGGAAGGGTTTAACCCCTTCCCTCTCAAGGTTCTGAAATCTCCATAGGCCTTGCACAGCACCAAAGAGGTTCTCTTTGGCATTGAATTAAGATACTTTATCCAGTGACTGTATGGGTAGCATCCCCATGCACAATCTTAATGTGACATTACAATCTATTACGACTTTAGAATTATGGAGTGTTATGTTAGGAATATATAATAGGATTTCAACAATGATATGAATATATTCTGGACCATCAACGGAACAAGATGAAGCTGAGATAAAGTATCAATGTTTCTGAAGTAGTTCAAACTCAAATTAGGTCATGGCTTCATGTAAATGTCAAACAAAAATTCCCCAACCGAGAAAATTCTTACTTCTAGTCACAGGGTTAGCATATAATATTTTCTTTTTGTGTACTTTGGCATTTTTGTGCTATGCTTGAATGCATAAGTATTACAATTCATATGAATAACAAATATACACTGGGAAAACTGACAAATGATCAGCATTTTCCTTGTGAATGCTCAGCCACAAAATCAGAAAAGGCAAGAAATTGTATGAGAAAACAAGGTTGAGCAACATGAATCAAACACAATTGGAAAAAAAAAAATACATGCACCAGGAAACAAAATGACAGGCAAAAGTAAAGCATGTAGGAGAGTTTAGGCGGTTTGAAGCATAGATTTCTTGGCACAGCTCCTAAATGTCGTGGAATGACAAAAAAGTCAGTCCAATGACAAACTCACACAGAATAATGTGTTCACCTGCCTAGTCATTACCTGTAGAGACATTTTGACACCAGTTCATTGAAATAAAGACATTTCTAGAAATTCCCTGTGCTACCTCTGAAGATTGTGATTGTAATCGACAGACAACTCTTGTTATGTTCAGCAAAGTGGGGATAGACATGGCCTTGTGCTGACACCTCGGCTTCAATTAGGAATTCCTTCCATTGAGATGTACCGTTGTTGCAGTTAGCATGGTAGAAGCAAGATATGTTTGCTTTTAAATAATGGTACGCATTTCAGTTGTTGCTATGGTGACTACGAACACTGTGAGACAAAATGACTACAAATCAGTCCATACAACTGCTTATGCATCTCTTGTTTAAGAGTTTCTGCTTCACACAGGCAAGCAAGCATCAGAAACTTTCAGCTATGTTCAAGAAAACATAATTACTGTTAACATGACAGCACTGATAGATGGGAAAATTTGCAACAAGAATGTGCTTGCACATATACCAACTTGTTTGAATAGATCACAAGTCACCATTCAGTATAACCATTTGTGATTTGTAAAATATGCTATCATGACTGACAGACTTTGTCACTTGTAGCTGCTACGATTTCACATAATAATTACATCACAGTTAACCACTATAAAGATGATGAGATGAAATCATGAAACTTTGCTCAGCATTTTATTCTCAATTTTTTTTTTCACAATATCACGATGATCTAATCTGATTATCTGAATCAAGTTTTTAATCCAGTCTGTTGCATGCTTCCCACATTGCTACCCTACTATGGCTGAAGCATGCAGAAAATAAAGAATTACTTCTTTAGTGATTGGCATTTCTCCCCTTTCTCTGCATGACTTGGTCATTTCACAATTGCTGCTGTGACTAGTATTTTTGCTCTGGCTGCTGATGTTACATGTTTGTGTTTATGCAATGTCTCATTTTGGTAGGTTGGATCGAGTTGCTTTGCTATGGACCTGACTTCCAGGATGTGATGGAGTGGGCAAGAGCTATCCGGTTTTGATGCCCTTCAACACCATCTGGAATCTGACGGGGATGGGTCTCACAGCTCATCTTCCTGTCAGGAGGAATGCTAGCGACACGACATATAGGTTTGAATCTAATCTCAGCAGAGGAGTGGCAAGAAAAACAAACAAAGCAGCTTTTCACAGCGACATACAATGGAATAATATATCCTCAGCTGATACATAAAATGCAAACTCTTTGCATGCTTAGATGTATGAACATAGAGTCCAAAATAGATCAATCTCTCTATCTCTCTTTCAATATGTTCAAATCACTGTATCCTGGTTTCATGTACATCCCTGATCACCTGTTCCCACACTCTGGTAGAGCCTTGTGGGTCAAAGGTCAGCTGCTCAGAAGACCAGTGCCTGTTAATGATCGATAAAAAGCAATCAGATGCATTTTTTCAATTGCAGAAGATATGAAAATATTAAAAATTATCTCGCCACTTCTACACAATGAGAGTATATAATCTGGGTAGCTCAGAGATATACAAGCAATGAGAGCTTTAACCCTATTCTAACTGGGGGGGGGGGGGTTAAATTGACCCCCCCCCCGACGTTTCGCGCCACGATTTCGCAACACGCAAAGCTTTTGCCGCGTTGTTTCACGACTTTTTTCATTGAAGTCTCCCGCATATTTTGAGACCAAATTTGCGATGTCCGGGTACACCGTTTTGAAATTATGTAATGTTTTGCACATGCATGTCAACCAAAAAAACAGCTCAAATTCATGATATCGTGTGCAAATCCAATGCAAATTGTGTTTTTTGGTTAATTTGATATAAATTAGATTATTTCAACTTTTAACCATTGAAATTAATCAATTCTAGTGTAGATAAGCCTGAAAAAGTGCCTGCAACAAGTTTTGGCAAAAAAATAATAGAAAACAAAAGGTTAAAAAACAATAAAATACATAAGAAATTAACAAAACAATAAAAAACAAAAGAAATTAATTTCAATTGAGCTATTTTTTTACACAAAAATTGTTTGATGTGTCTTGAGGAATTCTGATACAAAAATTTAGCAATCCTCCAGTCTTTTTAATAGAATTATAGGTGAAAATATGATTTCATGCACAAATCTGCATAATTAATTTATTAAAAATAGAAAGGCAATATTTTTCTATTGTATGACGTGGTAATCTTGTAGTTGACATCCAACTCTATCTTCAGGCAAAATTTCGCGGCGATCGCGTGATCGGCGGCCGAGATCTGAAGGGGGGGGGGGGGGGTCAAATTGACCCCCCTCAGTAAAAATTTGGTCTCAAATAGCCCAGATAGAATAGGGTTAAAAGAGTTATCCTTAACTACAATGAAAGTTCACAGCCCATTTAAAGAGATTGTATTTAACAACGTAAAATCATCTGCACAGAATAGAACTCTCATTTTTTTTTGATACAGGCAAACACAAGGAAGATAAGAAATTTTGAATAATACCCTGCAAATTGAAATATCTGTTATAGCCACATATGCAAATTAGATGAGGTCATCATGTCATGGCCTCACAAGATTCACACTAATGACACACACATTTTCATCAAATTTTCTTCTGCCAAATCAAGTCAAAAGAAAAACTATTTTGTCCATGAATTTTTCTGGATTTCAATCATTTTAGCAATAATAATATTGTAAACTAAGTCAGCATTTGAACCTCGCACTGTAAGAGGGATGTCTGGTTAGTGCATAATGATGTAGTTCGGACAAGCTACAAAACGGTTCCTGAAACAAATCCCCTCTCCACCCCATTACAAACAAACAAACAACAAAATCTGGTCAAGCCATTCGACTATGCTCATCCCTCGATTTGATGTGCACTACACACACTCGGGAATCTCAGTAACATTATTATGTTTTACAAAATATACTCTCACAACTTGTATTACAGACTAAAGTAATGAACACTCACATGAAGAAAACAACAAACAAATGTAGAAAAGTGCACTGACCTTTGAACCCTGCCTCTGGAACTGAGGATGCTGAAATCAAAAGAGAATACTGGGTCAGCACTAATGTACAATACTACATGATACTTTCAGTGTGTAGCATTTACACCCACATACTGTATAAGTGGAAATTTTCGCGGTGTTGAAATTTTCGCGCATTTCGCGCAACCACAAACTACCGCGCAAAAATAAAATCCCGCGAATATTTTTGCTTGCCATATGTTCCTGTGCGTGATGTCTAGATTCCGCGGAATTAAAAACACGCCAAACTCTTCTGACCCGGCAAAGCGCGAAAAATTAGTCGCGCGAAAATATCCACGTTTACAGTATCTGATTTCAATTGATAAATCTTGCTAAATTTTCACAAAGCTATCTCAACAGACATGGCTTCACCCCACTTACTGATTCAGATTCATTACATGTCATTCTTATCAAATTTGGGGAAAAAACCCAAAATATTGCTAACTAGCGAAGCACTCTGAGAGCACAGACCTCCGCCAAGCAGCTATGATTGCCACCAATGATCTTGTTCTTCCACAGAGTATAGAGATCACTGATTTCCACCCATACATGATGCATGCTGAAAATCGCCCGATTTCCAAATACAATGTATAGAAGCCTTTTGTTACGTCATCAACCCTCAGCTGCGCAGCGCACCTCGCCTTTGCAAAAATTAGAGCACGCACTTTAGTGCGCCCATGAAAACCTCAAAAATGCACAGCTTGAACTCCCATGTTCATTGACCCTACCTGCCAAAATATCGAAAATTCTTCATAAAATCCATAAGAATTTCCAGATCGGTACCAATATTCAATAATCTGTTTTTTGTGTCATTCTCGACCTTTCCAGCAAGTTGCATCAAAATCCGTCTGAAACTTTTTGACTTATTTTGCACATGGACAAACAAACCAAGAGTAATGAAAACATAACCTCCTCCCTTGGCGGAGGTAATGATGGACATCACTTAATCTCATGACTTTGTGAAAAAGACGTAAAAAAAAAAATACATAGAAATATTTACATACATATGAACTGAACCGGGAAGGGTAGATGAAGAAGAAATGCACATTAAAAACAAGGAAAAGTAGAAATTACGCGGTGCGTAATATATGTCCCCGCCGGAAGTAGCATTTTGTAGCAAAATGTACAATACAGGTCACGAATCAAGGTCCAAGGTCAAAGAAGTCAAAGGTCAAAATTCTGTGTAGAAAGTTTTGAAGCCCTCACCTGCTGCCATCACATAAAGCAAACGGAATCGAAATCGGGTAAGAAATGGCGAGGGAGTAGCATTTTGTAGCAAAATGTACAATACAGGTCAAAAATCAAGGTCAAAGGTCAAAGAAGTCAAAGGTCAAAATTCTGTGTAAAAGTTTTGAAGCCCTTAACTAGTGCCATCACATAAAGCAAACAGAATCGAAATCGGGTAAGAAATGGCGAGGGAGTAGCATTTTGTAGCAAAATGTACAATACAGGTCAAAAATCAAGGTCAAAGGTCAAAGAAGTCAAAGGTCAAAATTCTGTGTAAAAGTTTTGAAGCCCTTAACTAGTGCCATCACATAAAGCAAACAGAATCGAAATCGGGTTAGAAATGGCGAAGGAGTAGCATTTTGTAGCCAATGTACAATGTAGGTCAAAAATCAAGGTCAAAGGTCAAAGAAGTCAAGGGCCAAAATTCTGTGTACAACTTTTGAAGCCCTCACCTACTGCCATCACTTAAAGCAAACGGAATCGAAATCGGGTTAGAAATGGCGAAGGAGTAGCATTTTGTAGCAAAATGTACAATAAAGGTAAAAAAATCAAGGTCAAAGGTCAAAGAAGTCAAAGGTCAAAATTCTGTGTAGAAGTTTTGAAGCCCTTAACTAGTGCCATTACATAAAGCAAACGGAATCGAAATCGGGTTAGAAATGGCGAAGGAGTAGCATTTTGTAGCAAAATATACAATATAGGTCAAAGGTCAAGGTCAAAGGTCACAACTGAAATTCTGTGTACAAGTTTCAAAGCTCCCACATAGTGCTATCATATAAAGCAAACAGAATCAAAATTGGCTCATAAATGACAAAGAAGTAGCAAATTGAAGATTTTGATCACACACGGACGCACGGACACACATACACACGGACGGACACACGGACGGACACACACACGGACACACACACGTACGGAGCCCGTTTCATAGTCCCCTGCTCGAACTCGTTCGGCGGGGACAAAAAAAAAATGTATCTATCATTATAGTGTTTACTTCCAAAATGGGATAATAATGCCACATGTAGCTAAACTTAACTTCAATGCATATTAAGAATGTATTATGTCTCCATTGGCAGCAGGCCATCAATCATTTAGTCTCACCTCGGACGATTTCATCCATGGCGAGGGGGTCCTCACAGATGGGACTGTCCACAACGAGGGTGATGAGAGACTCGGGGGTGATGCCAAGGTGACCCAAGGTAGCCTCATTTTCTAGCAGGGCCTTCCCCCGGTACAGTAGGGTCTGGTCAAAGGGTGCTACACTGAAGGCATGCATCACCTTTGTGGAAAAATACAACATTTAATATCCCTCAAGGGCTTCAGTGTGGGCAGCCTGATGAAGTGAAGGGAAAACTTGTTATAACAGGGTTGCCAGGAGTGCTAACTTTACCTCATTATAATATGTACCTCATTGGAAATGTCCTATTAAACAAGAAACTAACTAAATAGTGTGAAGTAAAAGTGGAAATTTCGTGTTGTGGAAATTTTTGCGCATTTCACATGACATGATATTTGTGTAAAAATGAAAGCATCTGAATATTTTGCTTGTTAGGAGTAACATTAATTTAGATTTTGATCCCGCAGAATTGATAATATAAAATTCATCTCATCCAAGAGGTGCAAAAAACTACTCACATGAACATTTCCACTTCTACAGTAAAGGAAAATTGGGACCACCAAATTTACCTTGTTTAAAGCAGTTCTGCCCTGTATGCAAGCTTGTTTTTAATAATTCTCTGTATTTATCATTTTATTATGCTAGAGAGGCGAGCAGTAAGGAGGCTAAGTTGGTAGCATGCTTGATGTGTAATCAAGAGGCATACCTTCAAGCTCATCCAGGACAGCAACATTGTGTGTAATCATGTTATCACTCTAGCAAGAGGTAAAAACACTATGTCCCTTGAATAGGACATACAGTTGAACCTCTCTTATCCGGCCTCCCTTTATCCGGATCTCTCTATTATACAAACGCAATATCGCCGTGATTTTTTTTTTTTTTTTTTTTTATAATTACGGGAGGAAAGGGGGATTCCCAACTCCTTGAGAACTCCTACACAAACACACATGAATTACATATTACTTCCAACATTAACATACACCTCTATTTTGGGGTCTGTTACTGAGTGTAACAATGAAAAGGTTGCAGTATACACATTACTACATGTGGTACTACAATGGGCTACATCAGTACATGTGTATGTATATGTACATGTATAAAGCATTGAGTCTCCCGTATCTGGCCAAATCCCTTATCCGGATGAGCCCCGGTCCCGACTTGTCCGGATACGAGAGGTTCAACTGTAAAATGATTGTCTGTGTGAGAAACACCAAGCTGATGGATATTAACCCTTTGTGTGCCATGTTCATTTCCTGTCCAGTGGTTTGTGAACATTTGACTCATTGGTACAGAAAAGGCTTCAGGATCCCACTTCATTTCTTCATGATACACTCTTAAAGGTATTAGCCCACATTTGTAAACCTGCAGCAATTGGTCTCATAGTTAGCATGGAGTTTGGGTATGATTGCAGTAACACCTGTGCAAACTTTCGTTCCAATTAGTCCATTACTTTCATAAAAATAAACAAAAATGCACCGTAATCCGTATGCATGCGTATAACGCTCGCTAGCTCCGGTCCACGTACGTGTTACATGTACAATGTACGTAGCTATAGCCCGCGCTCGTAATTCGATTTTGGGTCGGGTTGACCCGGTTTGAAAATTGATTTTAAAACGATGATTTTCTCTCTTTTATCGAATGGTATAGACAAAGAGCGACAGGTGAGGTATGTTACTGTTATAACTTGTACTTGAAGTCATATTGGACCTGTTTTATGCAGTTTTGATTTTCGTGGGTTTGCAAATGTGGGCTAGTACCTTTAACAGCCAGGATGAATTACTGGACACATGGTCCATTGTTTGATGTCACATGATCATCTCATCATCAATGATACTATAATGGTATGCTTACAACAATGCATACGATAGCACATTCCTGTTTGGTCTCCTATCACTGGAAATCCACATATTCAATCAAAATTAATTCACCTTCTCAATATAGGTTCTAACTCTTAACCTGTTTCAAATCATCCCTAATTGTAAGATTCATTATGTCTATAGCGATCCAGTGGGGTTAAGGTACAGGTATCATAATGAAACTAAGATGAAAATTAATGAACATGCTGACAGGCTCACCCCTGCTTGCCTAAATCTGGTAGTCTGTGGCCAACAAGAGAGGGGTATGTTTGATATGAGACCCTTGGTTGAGGGAATCCCTTCTCACCTTAATCTTGAGTTCCTTGAGGGTGTTAGTGGAGGAGACAATGATCTCCTTCTCACCCCTCACCCTCCGGTGTCTGGTACTCCTCCTGGATGAGGCTGAACCATCTAGCTCCATCCTCTGCCTCTTGGCAGACACCTGCTCAAAATGATCACGGAGAGGTGAAGACAATATTCATGAATACCAGTGCCTCCATTGCATGCCTGACTCAGTTAATGGCTTGCCAACTTCTTTAATATGACTATATATTCCTCTATAACACAAAACCGATCAATAAAGCACAATATGCAACATTACATTGAAAGCGTCATATGCAATTCCATTCCTCAATATGTTTACATCACAGTAGAGCTTGCAATTCTCTCTACAATTTTGCTGTGCTGCATTTCTAGCATAAATGCTTCTACAAAAGGTTACAGGCTTTTTAAAAAACAAAGATTTTTTTAAAAGCGCTCATGCATTTTGGTCTCACAGGGGATTTGCACCATTGTCATTGTGCACAAAAGAATTCATTAGTGATTTTCTCCATGATGAGGAAAAAACTGACAAATGTGACAGGCTCATGTCTCACTTAAGTCACTTGACCTTTGACCAACCCTGGAAACTTTCCTACATCTTATCACCTAAATCCTTTTGTCATATTTAGCTCTCTCACCAAATTTGATGCAAGTATAAGCCACAACTTTTAGATTTTGTGATAGCAAAAATGTATACACAAAGACACACAAGAACAAGACAAATACAGATAGGCAATCCCCAAAGTGTAATGCCTACAGCACTCGCGCGTTAAGATGTAAAGACTGAAAGTGAGAACTCGCCTCATTGAAATCTGGATCTTTGTTCTCCTGGTCACTGGTGGCTCCGATGGCTGCCTCCGTTAACAGGTTGAGCGTGGCCTTGGGGCTGTCTCCAAAGTCTGGGGCAAGTTTGCGGATGTACACCTTGACTCCGGAGTACATGAACCTCGCCTCGTGCTCCGCTTCTTGCCTCTCTCGGGAGCACGTTTGGCAAACCTCTGTGACACACATCGAGATACCAAGCAATCAATATCTGTGGTTACTAAGCCCCTTCTTGCTACAATAACAAACACAATAAGGTCCATGTACTTACAACTTGCTACACACCAGAGTAAAAGAGGACATCAACTCAAAATTCAGAAGCAACATGAGTCAACTTCAGGAAGAACTCATTCAGCCAAAGAGTCATCCAAGATTTGAATATTCTCCCTCCTTCATTAGTATATGCAATATCACTCAACAATTTTACAGAGCTACAGTTATTTCTGGGTTAATAAGGGCAAATAGCCATCCTCATCCTTGCCGCACTACATTCTTCCTGGTACACTACCAAGATGAATGTGTGGCACTTCAGTAAGTTCAGGAAGATACATCATGTGAAACATGCTTTCCACTACATCTCTACCAGTCTTCCAGCAAAACTTTGTGAAGCACTGTTATGTAACATGACCACTCCTTGATGAAGGATGATGTCTATCAAGACTGAATAAAAACCACTATTTGAACACTGATTAATTCAGTGCTTATTTATGTCGATTCAGGGCATTTTGTCAATCAGTTGCAATAAAAGGTCCGATTATACTTTTATTCACGAGGTCGTCACATATATATGAGCAGGTAGTCAATGCAATCAATTACTGTAAAAGTGGTTTCTTTCGCGGTGGTTTTATTTTCGCGCTTATCCTGCTTTGATGTTGAACCGTGAATTTAACATCACGCGAAAATGTTTTGAACTTGTCGCTTGTTACAACGCTATCATTACCGACCGCAAATTTAAACACACACGAAAAAGTCGGCACCGACGGAAACCGTGAAAGTTTCTGTACGCGAAAGAAACCACTTTTACATTATTTCGCCGAAATGCTTCTGACTTCATCCATGGAAGCGAAGTAATTCTGACCAAACTGAAAATAAAGATTGCAGTGAATACCTGGTTCTGAGATGAAGCATGGTCCGTCAGCAACTACCTTCCATATCCTGATTGGCTGGTCAACAACGAAGGTTGTACTAAGGACTGCCCACTCCACAGGCCATACCAAGGCAACACTAGTATGTGTAGAGACAGATAGCACCTGTCAGTCAATGCGCTCCACTATGACTCATATTCATTTCTCCCAGGAACTCAATAATTGGTACATATACTTGGTATTAAATCTCACATACAAAACACCAAGATAAAAGTATGTACATGATCAAAATCTCTTCAACTGTATGGTCGTAAAGAACTTCTCATGACAACAGCAAACATGTCACATCACCAAAGCTTAATCGTGGTTGAATGAGCTTTTCATCTGCCTAACATGTAAATGAAAGGGGACAGTGATTTGAAATTCACTATTACAGTAAACTTGATAGGTCATGTGCATGAACATTATCTCACATACGAACACACAAAGTAAATAAGCCCATTTAGTATTGCCTTATTGATTCATATCATTAACTTAATTGCAAATTATTGCCGACTGGTTTTGCATGCAGTGTTTGAGAACAATGTACACTGAACAAATGCTCAGCTTTTGCAATCATAAAGAGTAGTGATTTCCTTTCCACCATGTAATAGGAAGGGATAGGTATTATTGACATGATATTGGCTGCTTTTGAAGAGGAACATTGGAATATATTGCTCAGGCTAGGACTGCACTGTACAAATCAAAGATGAGTGCCATATGGTTCTAAAGAGGGCAAAACAATTCTGGCCCAGTGTATCAACTAACAATGCCGGCCAATATCATCATCCTTTTGCACATTATTTATTCCTAAGATGATTTTTTATTAGTCTAACTCTTTGTTGCAGAAGGGAAAACTTTCAGCTGTTGGTGATTACAAGATATTGGCAGCGCTGTACAAACACAGTAACGTCATTCAGGTCACGCAGTAAGTTTGCACATTTTACACAGGATTATATGTAATTGCAAATGGTAATTAACTAAAAAATTTGCCCTCCTGACAAGTTGATTACATGTGCACCAAGGTCTGTTAAGGGTGGGATGTATAGAGTATAGTGGCCCTCTGTTTTTGTAAAGTTTGATACTAGAAAAACAACAAATTTTCACAGAAGAAAGGCATTCTCGGTATGGCCTGTGTGTAATCTATCCAATTCTAGAAATAACCAAAATGGTTGGTGAACAAAGTATGCATTAGCATTTCACTGCTTGGATGCCTCAAATGAATAGAAATCCTTTATGTCTTTTACCCCGACGTTTCGTCCACCGGTGTGATCATGCTGGGATCAAATGTCAGACCGCCATGTGAACAGAGGAAAGCGCTATTGTTGATACTAGTGAGTATTTCAGACTTGACCGGATGACGGAGGAAGCTCCTCCAGGCTTCTACGAAAGCGTGCGGTACAACGTACGCCTCGGTTGATTCCTGTATCAAACACATTCAGAGAGTAGCTTTACAGTATGGATATGTGTGGGTAACCATCACACTTCTTAGTTGCGCTATGAAGAAGAAAGTGAAGTACACTTGAATCAAAGTTTCTAGGCAGTCAGATCAGTAACTAATTTTTAATTTTTCTCTTATTGTTAAACATTCATAGAGGCAATAACAAGTACTTATTCAAATAAATGCTGAATGACAATGCTTGTGAAAAAAAGTTTCGCATTCTCACACATTTGCTATCATAGTTTATCCTCATGCTCTATTGACATCACCTTCTAGCCGTAAACCCCTGCCCCCCCAAAAAACAACAACAAAAAACGAACAGACACTCACAAAACAGTTCGGCAAAGGAGTGAAGCACACATGTGTGAGACTTACCCCTTTCTTCCACGTGGGACGACCTCGACCATGAAAGAGTTGTGGGAGGGATCTTTTCTGCTCCGTTGCCAACTCACACTTCCTGCGTGCCTGCTCAGCATCCTCTGCATCTGCCATCTGATGATGATGATAAAAATGATAATGATGACAAAGCAGATGTACATGATAACAGCAAGGATGTTGATAAAGGAGATGAAGACGAGAGATGATGTTGTCATGGATGTTGATCATAAACAATCAAAATGACCAAATTTCACAGTTAAGCTAAATTTTAATTTATGTAATCAGCTGCACACTGCCCACTCTTGATTATCAAAGCAACACAAGCATGTGGAAACAAAATGGGGGGGGGGGGGGGGAGGGAGTTTTCATAAGTACAGCAAAGAGCTAGTCCTTAAAATTACAATAACTCAACAAAATTACTGTGAATCAAGCTCATCTTGCAGTAATTTTTTTTCCAAATATTGTTGACCTGAAATGATACATTATCAAACATTATCACTGACACAAAACACACACACAATCAAATATTTGATACAGACAAGTTTTGGGCAAAGAAGGAAAGCAAATTCTACGATGAAGACCTGCAGTGATGAATACAGTCCAAGAGGTTCAAGAGCTGGAGTTCCAACTGGCTATGATTATTCAAAGAGCTGTCAATTTTCTATGGATGGACTATTTAAAGAATTCCACACGTGCATTTGTGCCTTTGTTGATCAGGATTTGATGCCAGCATCATTCTAAACAATCTGAAGATCAAATATAAATAGAAAATAATTCTATTTGAAATGATACAAAAAGTATAACTATAGAATATCTTCACCTGACACTGCATACATGGCTGAACGTCAGCCTGGAACTCAGCGCAGTCAGGAAAGTACTTGCGTAGGACATTCCATACAGCCTTTGGGACCAGCCGTCTAAAAGCCACATCAGTACTCAGATTCCCTAAGTGTGAGGAACAAAATGATTACAATGATTTATTAAAAAAATAAATAAATAAAATGAATCATTATTCATCTGTCAGCATACACAAAACCAGTTCATCCAGGACATTTGACTTCCCACTTATATGTGGTGATTTGGTGGCGAGATCAGAATCCTTCAGATGCAGTGTTTGTTTGCATGTACATGTATCATAATCTTCCTATTTCTTCCTCCTCCACTGTAGAAGCAAGGATATATAAACTGTTGCACACACACACACACAAAAAATCAATATGAATCAAAATCAAATGATCACACATTTAGTCTCCAATGAACATGAAAGGTTTGTATGTTTTCTGTGAAAATGTCACGTTGTGATTGACAAACCATTACTGTAAAGTCTCTGTTGAAAATGAAAGGTTTGTCCGTTTTCTGTCTAGCTGTGAAGTTGAGATTGACATACCATGACTGCACAGTATTACCACTGAAGATGAAAGATTTGTATGTTTTCTATGTAGCAATCAAGTTGTAATTGACATATCATGACTGCCCAGTAAGTCTCTGCTGAAAATGAAAGGTTTGTATGTTTTCTGTCTAGCTGTCAAGTTGTGAATGGCATACCATGACTGCACAGTTAGTCTCTGTTGAAGATGAGTGGTTTGTATGTTTTCTATGTCACAATCATGTTGTGCTTGACATACCATGACTGCACAGTAAGTCTCCGTTGAAGATTAGAGGTTTGTCATCTTCTTCTTCTTCTTCTTCATCTCTTCCTCCATGGTTTGACTCATTCAGGTTTACACCATCTAATTGGACACAGAGTTAATTTGTGAAGGAAACATGAGTGTAATGGGATTTAAAAGCTTTAAGATAGGAATGTTTGTATCATTACACTAATGGAACACAAGCTTAACTCACTGAAGACTAGTCTTGAGTATACGAGGGCAAGTGTCTACAGTAAATGTGTGTTATATCATAATCAGCTCATCTTTAATGGTTTCAGAAAGGCTGTAAATGTTGGAGGGTTGATATGTCACTTTGGGATAAAATGTGGCAGTAAGCCTTTATGGAATGACATAATGAAACAACCAGGTTACAGTGTTACATTTAAATTTACATATAAGATACACTACATACATCCAGGACAACACATAGGTGTTTTGATAATCATTGTGGAAATACCTAGTAACAGTTACAACATCCCAAGTGGAAAACTTAGTTTCATAAAAAGGATTACTTGCTTCATTATTTTCATTCACTAAAAGAGAGTAGGTTGTTTCGTTTGTCTTTAATGCCCTGCCTTCTGTTTCTGTACATCATTTTTTTTTCAATCCTAGCCCTCTCAGTTACTGAATTACCATCAATCAGCATTTGTTTTTTATTTTTCCTTTACTTTTTTTTTTTTTTTAAAGCAGAGGTTTGTTGCTGTCTGATAAGACCTTGTATCTCAAATTTTGGTGAAAAATCACTTTTTTGGATCAATTGTAAGATAATAAGTTTTGTTCTGTCCACATCCTTGCCTTCTTACCCCCAAAATACAGTCACTACTGCATGCCAAAAGAAAAGTGATCCCATTTGTTATAGTGCTTTGGCTGCCATGTTTTTTCGCTCTCTTGAACATTTGACATTTTGGAGACATGAGGTTTGTCGCCCCAACAGCAATATACAGATATTTGACGTGTACGACAGCATGATGAAGAAATCAACACAGCAAGACATTATAAAACCAGCACATTACTTTGTACCTTTTGTGTCTGTCTCCCCATTCTGTACAGCACAGTGATGATTGCCAGTGTCTGTCTCATTCTTTCCTTCAATCTTTCTCTCCTCTCCACCTCCTCCATCAAACTGAGACTCTTCCCTCTCTAGAACCATCCTCTTCCACTGCCTCAGCGAGTCCTTGCCAACCCAGAAACCATCCTCACTGTGATGTGGTACAAGATCCAGGAAAGAAAGGAAAGCAGGGTCAGAAACCTGACAGAAAGCTTTGAAGAAGACCTGGGTCCCATTTCATAAAAGATGTTTAGGATAACAACTTTTGCTGGAATGGCAACTTCCAATACCAGCAGCCAATCAGGAAGCTGGATTCTTGTCATTACTATGACAATTGCCGTTCCAGCAAGAGTTGCTATCATATCAACTTTTCATGAAATGGGGCCCTGATCATTGATCCTGATTTTATCTTATACAGTTGCAAAAATCAGAGAACACTACAAAGTCTTAATGACTGAGTCTAATGGGTTAAAAAAAAATAAAGAAGAAAAATTCTTCTTACTCGTAGGAAAAGGAGACCAGAGGTGTTCAAATGAAGCACCTGTTCTACTGCTCATATGAGAAAAAAAAGAAAAGATAGAAAGAAATGAAATCAATAAACTGATTTGATATTCTGGCATGCACACAACTATGGAGAAAGTCATGAAGATCGTTTCATGGTACAGCATCTCTGAAAACATTGCGATGTTCCCTGAACAAAAATTAGAGAGGTAGTTTGTCTACATAAATTACCTACTCTTTATCAATTGTACTTTGTTGATGAAACAATACATAAAGGTAATCAACTTTTGACAATTGACAACTGATGAAAGGACATATGCAGGCAACTAAAATCTGACTTTTGACCATACTGACCAAATCTGGCAGCTAACCTTTGACATTTGACCTTGGTGACATCTGTGACAAACTTGTGGTCGGTGGCAAGCTGGGCCTGGATGCGCATGACACGACACCGCTGCTTGATACAGGTCAGACACAGGCTGGTCTGGGTCAGCCTCGGTCCTCCACCGTACTTCATGAAGAGAAGGTTTGCCTGAAATATGTAGTCAATTAGGAAACAGGTCTATTTGAATTCATAATCATACTGCCTACGTAGAACCACTGTATAGACTACCAAAATGATGATGTCACAGTCTTTTGTTATAGCTTGGGTTGGAACCATGTGTGCGCATAAACACACAGGCCAGATGAGGTTGTTTTGAATCAGTTTCCATGGCGATGAATGGCTATGACATCACAGTTTAGTATCCTATGAGATCATGATGTCATGATTGAGAGAAGTTTGAATGCTGACTTGCTACGAAGATTTTTATGAAATTAAAAACTTCAGTAAGATTTTTGAGTAAATGATAAGGAAATTGCTAGGTTATGCAAAAGCAGAATGTCGTCAAAGATTATAATATGGGCTTTACAATCTCTGCAATCCCTTTGGTCAATTATCATGCATTGATTTTTACTGATCATCACTGAGCCATGCGTCCGTTAAAATCAAAACAGCTTAAACCTTGTATAGTGTTGTATGTGTACTGGACGCATGATGGGGAAAAAGGTTAAATTTCATTCTATTTCGTGAATCAGTGAGAATTGGATGCTCTCATTTAACTTTGGAAACAGACTAAAACCCACTTGCTACGCTTGTGGGTTTGAGCAGTTCCAAAGTTAAACTCCGCTATCCGATTCTCACCAACACACTCTGTCCTGTGCATTTATTTGTATACTAGTTAGCCTAAACTGGACTTCATTGAATGAGAGATGGATTATCATGGATTTGCACATCAGAGGACCTCTTTCATTTGCTAGCTGGTAGTTTAAATGTATCTAAACAGTTTATGTCATCCATTACTTCAGGCAGAGTAGGAGAGAGACAACCTAATACATAAAGTTGACTATCAACATGTGGTCATTCTTATGCAGTCCACTAACGGTCACTGCATGAGTCTAGAGAGAGCCCCTTACAGTGCCCAGACCACCCCAGGACTCACGGCCTGAGAACTGATCCTCTTCAGGTGTTTGACCTGGTCAGGGTCCAGCCGGCCGTGCCTGCAGCAGAACCTGGTGTTGTCGATGGGGTGCTGCTTGGCTGTGGAGGAATGACTCTCCTCACTCAGCCATTTCTTCAACCACTCTGTCGCTATCCACTCAAAGCCATCCCCTGACCACGGACAAGGCAAAGAAGGGGAAGGAAAATATTGACTATAACGTAAACAACAAATATTCTCTGCAGAGGAAAACTCGTCAAAGGGTGTTTTATCATAACTGCAGGATAGAGCAGTAAATGTAATTTCGACATACTGTGAAAGAGTAGATATTCATGGCATTTATTTATTTCTTCTTTTTTTTTTCATGCAAGGTCAGTTTTAGTGGAATCCAACTATGTATAACTGGATGAATCATTAATTTTTTTAACATCTCATATAAAATATTTGAGGTCTTTTTTCCCCCTCTAGCTCAGTGAAGTGCAAACTTGGTGAAATCTCCTCACCAGTAAATATTTCTCATATATTGAAAATTGTAGTTTGCTCCAAAAGGCCACTTTAATATGAAGTTACTTCAAAAGAACAAGTGAAAAAGATGTCAGTTTCGATATATTGCCAGCAGAGAAGCAGCCGTTACTGTGAAGGAGTCCTAGGCTCACCGTCCATAGGAGGCATTTGCTGGTAAATGTTCCTGATCTCCTGCTGTGTGGATCTCCCACAATTCACACTCTCAGTCCGCATGGCTGTCATCTCCTCCAGCCAGCCCTCGAAGCGGACGTTGTCACGGTTGATGAGCTCCCGCAGGTACCTCGGCAGGCTCCCCAGATCCAACTTGGGCTGGTCCACACCATTCTCTATTTGGGAGAGATCAATGCCATGAGAAATATGCGACAAGCAACATGAATTTTGTCTGTTCTCTCTGTACTTCCCAACCTACTGTATATGCCGAATATTTCGCGAGGATTTTATTTTCGAAAATTTCGCGAGTAAGGTGCTATTCACGAAAATAAAGACACGCGAAAATATTGACTCTGATCCCGATGTGAATGTGACGTACGTGTGTACACTTTTCCGTTCAGTACAGAACTACACAATCGCGAATTTAACCACTTGCGAAATCGTCAGGAATTCCCGATTCATGAAAATTTAGACTCGTGAAATATATGGCGCATACAGTATTTCATGATTCAAAGTGACTTCATGCTCTCCTGAAGTCTAAAAACCATGCAAGTGATTATGTCACACCCTATACAACAACTTGTTTCAGAAGCAAAGATTGCATGAATATTCCATCACCTATAGCAGACCTCCTAACCTTTCTGACTGAAAACATAGAAATGCTTTGTGTCAAAAGTAGGAAAGAAAGAGCAGTTCCCACAGGAGTGAAAAATTATAGTAAAAACTATAGTAAAATTACCAAGAAAAATAGGAAACTCCTACTGAAACAAGAGCTAGCAATGGTCAACATTCAGATTCTTTCCTCCAAAATCAAAATGGTTTGGAGGTCTGTCTATACGACTCATCATGCTGAATGAATATACAGTGTCTCCTTCACAAGAAGAGAAATAACTGATACTAAATTGGATCAATGAGGCTCCAACTGGACAACATACCATCATGGACAATAAAGAAATTTTCTATCCAAACACCATCTGCAACATCTACTGATATTGAGGCAAGTATAAGTCAATAGTCATGGGATGGACAGTGTGTAGACTTTTGTGATGAGTCTTTGGCTTTGAATAGGGGAGGATGAAAAAGGTAATATCATGGAGCTAGCTAGATGTCCTTACCTTGCTGTGGTCCTGGTCTTAGTGTGTAGACCAGCATATACGCATTCTTTGACGCATGGCTTCCTTTGGGTACCTTGGGACGTCTCCCCTCCTTCTGACCTGCGGCTGTCAAACAGATCATGTATCATTGGGAAGATGTGAATCAGTGGTCACTAGCTGACAGGGTGAGCTCATTGATGATACAGTAGTTTATGGCGACTGTTGTCTAGATACCTGCACCCTGACAAGAGGGGTCGGAAGCCGGGCATCTACAGCAGCCAAAAGTGCAAAACTTGTGGGCACTGCTGGATTTTTTTCAGGTCGATAAGAACCAGAAGTGCTGAACAAAATGGTATCTGACAATAAACAATATGACATGTCAGATATCAAATGCCTCATGCATTTTCTGTAGAAGAGAACAGACCGCAGACAAGTAGCTTTATGGAGTCCCCCGGGGAAGTTGGTGAGATTTGGGAGCTCCATCAATAATTACACCATCATGCTAAATACCATTAATACAACATCTACAAAGATTGGTCAAAGTGTATACTCATATGAATCTGTGAAAACTCTGTAAATCATTCTCAGAAACTGCAGCTTGTGTGTTGGTTCATTCCATGATTGCATTTGTTTATCCTACTATTTCTATACAATATGAAGTGTTGCAGTTTTTTGGTATGACAGCATATGATATACTGACTGCTCCCAAACAATATACAAAATCCCATCAAGTACAAATAGAAATACCCGATCTTTCTCTTTCATTCCTGACAACTTACCAAGCTCATCCTCTGAGCCAAGCTTCAGATTCTTCCCCTCCATCTTCTGGATCTCCTCGTCATTAAACTTGAACCACGCCCCACTGTCGCCATGACTACGGATGTGGGCAATGTAGTGTCCAGAGTAGGCAGTAGGGCCTCGGTGTATTAACACAGCCTGCAGGTCATAGACTGTCTGCTTCTCTGAGAATGTTAAGCAATGCATAGGTGGCTTTATATTTGGTTTTCTGCTAAATAATGTATCCATCTGAGACTTGTCTATTCATCAAATACAAGTTTGACTTTAAATCTTCACTCTCAGAGGAGGTGAAACAAAAATATTGTTCAAGAGAAGTAGTGCTACATTGGCAAGACATATGATAATCAAACACATAGAAATGCCAGCTCCTTAACAAGACAAATGTGAAAAATTTATTTCATCTGACAAAAGACACACTGATCAGTTACAGAGGAAAATGAAGTAGATGCCATATGATGTTGCAGGATGTATGATTTTAATACTTGAAATATTAGGGAACATGGCTTGGATTTCAATGATTACTCTGTACCCTACTTCAGCCACTGTAAAGTTGTCCATAAAAATTCTCATAACCTAGTCCAATTCTCTTGTCACATAACTCTCATGGGAAATAAGTTTAAAGATATAGATCTCCAGAAAGAAAGTGGTCTTGACCGATACCTCTTCTGGGCAGATGTTTGGACATGTCCAGCTCCTCAGGGAATTGGAGGAAATTATTGAGTTTCTTCTTGGTCCCACTGTGCCTGCCATGACCAATCAAAGAACATGCATACCAAGGATCAAATCAGAAAGTAGGAACAGAAATGCTACAATCATTCTTCACCTTGAATTTTGGGTGTTTCCTCTCAAGACCTTGCATGTAATACAGCTACAAATGTTGCCACTTTTGTAATCAAGTACTTTACGCATTCTATTTATATGCATTGTAATTTACTATCGTTTTCTCAATTTTTCGAGGCCAATAGGTACATGAAGAAACTTCGTACAGAAGCAGTTGCATTGCATAGCCAAGTGCAAGAACTTTGTTACATTCTTCCTTATCACAAGAGAAAGGGGATAGCGTATGTACATCACTACAGTTGTTGTAGATCATGTGGCTTTTTCAAACCTGTAAAATGAGTATGATTACAACAGATTTGGGAGCAAATCATGCACAAAATTTAGGGTGGGGCAAAACAGGAATGATCACATTCCAGGTATAGTCACACATAAATTATAACACTTTATGGTACATATACATTATGTATATGGCATGTTATGCATACAATGAAGCAAAATAAACTGTTAAGAAATTATTCTGTTCCTCTAAGTTGTTTTAATAGGTGATACGCTATCAGTGTATCACCTATTGTGTTTGCTAAAATCTTCCTTTATTTTTTTTTTTTATTCTTCTTTCTTTCGGGACAATTTTGCGTCGTTTATATCTCACCAATGACATGACGGAATAACATGAAATTTTCAGTCAACATATCTCATGACAATATCTAGCCACAATAACATTTTCATGACAACAACATATCTCTGACGTCATCTAGGCGCCATTTTGTGATTTTCAGACGTCACATGATCGAACATAACTTCATAACTAAAAGTCATTTCTGTATTATTTTCTGTGGATATAAAGTTTAGGTCATGACTGATTGTCCACTACTATGCTAATTACCCAGGTCATCATGACGCGCGCGTATGTGCGCGTCAAAAAATTAAAATGCTCAAAACGACTTCCCAATGGGAGATCTCAAAGTTTCAGACAATTTTAAGCGTATTAAAAAATTCCGCGCGTACACGTCCGTCCGCGCGTTTTTGCGCGCACAGGGCGTCAGCAACATGAAAATGCACTTTTTTCAACTGATTTGGATATCCACTGATTTCCGATCGGTTTTGACCTATAACAAACGAATGCACTGGCGTCAAAGTGAAAAATCCGCGCGCGTGTCTATGTGCAAATATAGTGAAAAAACATGTCTTTGTTTATTTTGCCATAGCTCTTTAAAACGTCTGGTGACCCTAAGTTTTTATTGCATATTACAAAAACATATGAATTGTAAATAACATTTCAAGTATCAATATTTCCATAAATACTCTATGATGTCATCATATCGTCATCTTAAATCAAAAAGAGTGGAATTAAATTTGTTGAGATACTGTTTCTGACATTCATTTGCTGGTATCTCTGTTGTTTAAGCTCAATATTATCCCAAATTTTCAGATATGTTGTACTTTGGACATTTCTCTTTCAAGTCCATGTCATTGTTTTGCAATTTGATGACGTCATTATACTACAAATTGTGATTAAAGGTAAGGTATCAAAATCAGCCAAGTTTACGTGTTATGTCTATGGGAGGTGATTTTTTTTGAAACCATGCATTGACTTGATAATGCTCATCATTGATCAAGCACCTTTACCTCAGCTGATTTTGCTCCATTTCCTCTAAAACTTAAGTATGTTGTAGCTGAGACAATAAGCTGCAGTAATCATGCATTTTATTTTTTCAAATCTCCTCATCAGGTTGAAAATTTTGCAGCTGAAAACTGAAAAAGAGAATGGAATGTGGACGAAACGATTCCCTAATTATCTTTCACATATAAGCTTACGTTCCACTCACTTTTCTTGTCGAGATGTATGGCTGAGAGGTTAAAGGCGGCATCTCTGGCGCCAGATACGTGATGTTGCACACGTGCGGGTTCGAGCCCCACAAGAACATGAAACAAAATACATGTACTCCTATCTTTTACTTTGTTTCTTCAATGGAGTAATTACACCTTCGTCCATGTAGAAATCGCGTTCTCATGTAAACACACCCATACGCGCACACATACACACACACACACACACACACAATATCCCTTTGTTTTGTGTTGGAGACCACATTGCTTCGACTGCTGCAAAATTTTGCAGGCTGAGTTTGTCAAACCGATCATAGTATATAATGCCGACGACTGATATGTTGTACTTTGAATAATTGTCTTTCAAGTCCATGTCATTATTTTGTAATTTGATGACGTCATTACAATGAAAATTGTGATTAAAGGTAAGGTATCAAAATCAGCCGTTTTTACGTATTATGTCTACGGGACGTATTTTTCCCCAGTTGCCAGAAATGGCACAGCGCCATCAGTTGTTACAAGGCCGCACTGCTGTTTAGCAATACAATACATGTTCACGCGGCCACGTTTGTTGAGCAGGCATTGACTTTTTTCCCCTGTTATATCTATACATTGTTTTTTTTTTGTCTTTTATTTCCGTGGATGTTCCGTTGCCGAGTGGTTAGAGTAACGGTTTCGCATGCACGTATTTGAGGGATCGATGCTCGCAGGACACTTTTGTTTTTGATTATTTTTTTTTTACTCTTTTTAGATAACGTTTCATATTCACATTCTTTTCGTTGTCGACCACGGATGACCAGTATCTAGAACCCCAGCGTATCACCAACTCGTCTTCAGTGACGAGTTTCATGTCTCGTTTATTCTGATAAGCTCTCTTTCATCACAAACATGACCTTCACGATTATGTCATCATGAAAAATTGGATGAGAATATATGAATGCACATATTATAGACACTAACCTGTCAAACACAAATCTAAGGAGTTGGATATTCAGCACAGGTGGTAGTGTCTTTAGCTTGATGCAGCGTGTGGCGTTTCGCTTGCAGTTACACCTCTCGCACAAGTACTGATTAGCGCCCTCAAGTTTTTCTTCCTGCCAAGGATTTGTTTTGAAGAGAGAGAAAAAAAAAAATATTGTGACATTACACATTGCAGTATCTATCATCATTAAAGCAAGCATTGTGTAATTTGAGAAGTATGAATTCCTTAGTGCTCTATGTGCTCTGAAATGAAAGGTTTTTTTGTCTTGTTTCTTGAAAAAGTCTTGAAATCTGGGATAATATCATAGAGTGAGAAAAGTTAATCACAGACGAGCATTTCCATCTAAATCCATAGTGGAGTGCAGTACATACCCCCCCCCCCCCCCCCACCCTTGATCTAATCTGGTAAATCAGTGTCATTCCACTGCATGTCACCTTCCCCTCATGATTCTGATTAGATGGATCCAAGAGCATGGAAGTTGATGATTTTTTTTTTCCTTCACACCAGCACATTATCAAAGTAAATCAACAAGATGATCACGTTTATTATATATTCAATGTCTTCAAGGATAGTTCTAAAACAGTTTTGACTTCATGATATTTGTAATCAATGTTCACTAAAATTTGATGCACTGCACATTATCAAAGCGGTACCCGAGCACTTACACAAAAACAAAAACAAAAACATTATATCGTAGCTTGGGCGACAAGACCTTGTATCTACAAAATGTCAAATGTTCAGGAGAGCAGAAAAACATGGCGGCCAAAGCATTATAGCGAATGGGATAGCCTTTCCTTTGACATGCCGTGGTGGCTTCATTATATTGAGTAAGACAGGACATCACTTACCCCATTATTTGGCCATTAATCCAAAAAAGTCATTTTCACCAAAATTTCAGATACAAGGTCTTGTCACCCCAGCGATGATATGTCTGCAGCCTCCTTTCTGCTTTTCAATCCTGTATCTGTTGATTACTTGATGCCCAGAGAAACAGCACAGTAATAAAGAAGAATGACTGTCTCTTGTTCCAATACTGCTTTCTCCTGTGACTTTGCAGTGTCTTTGCATACACAGTGCATAGTGTGAGTGTGATAAATTCCTTGTGATACAAAGCGTGACATAATCTCCATTACATGAAAAAATCAAAATCTACTGATTACTTGAGAATAAATTTACCGGCCAAGCACTACCTTTTCAACAATGCAAAGAGTACTGAATTTAAGTCATCATATTGAAAGCAGACCTCTGAGTCAAGCTAATCCACACACCAAGTCATATCATTGCTAACAGTAGTTGGACAAGTTCACATGCTATATTTAATTCTCAGGCATTCAGTGCTGAGGTCACAATACTCTTCATCCATTTCATTCTGTAATGAAATGATAGATCGCCTATCTCTTTAAAAAAACAGGATAGGACTCTTGAATACTAAAGGTCCTAAAACCTGTATTGCTACAATCAATTTCCAGTGACAAAAGACCTTTATACAGAGGCAGATATAGTCTTGTAATCAGTGTTTTGTTTATTTGATTTCTTACCTTCAGAAACTCTGTTAGACTGTCTTCTAAATGCTTATGACCTTTGATGTTGAGGTCAAGTTCATAGAACTGTGACGGTCTCTCGGAGCTGTTGCCGCAGCTGTTACACCTGGGAGTTCAAAACACACAAATGGTATAAATGCCCTGTGATTTCATGATGTAAGAATGACCTTCCTTGTTGACAGTGATAACCTTGTATCCAGCTGAAATGCTCTAAAATATGAGCTGACGACCTCAGCAAACAGACAAATGCAGTTTGCCAAAACAGGAAAATTTCAAGTAGTTGAAGCTTGTATGAGCTGCTGTGAACTTTTCAAATCTATGCAACAGACGAAACCTTACAAAGCTGCAATTGATTGCACATATGAAATCTAGCACAAGCCCCCCCCCCCCCCCACACACACACACACAAAAAAAAAAAATGTGATTGGCAAATAGCTTGGTTCTGTTGATGTTTTTGCCATGCAGTTGATCCTAAAGTTATATGAAACAGACAGTGTCTGACAGCAGACTAAAACACATTTACAAAACCAGGATAGGAACAAACAGGAAAAGAAATCATGTGAGAGTATTCTTGGTCATAGATGAAAAACAGGGATTTCACACTCATATAGAGGGCCATCAACATCAGCAGTACTTTCAGCAAACATGGACAGAACACACACAAATGGCTTCACATCTTCTCAAATCATGCTTAATCACACTAATAAGTATATCTGTAAACAGTGGGTTATCTTAAGCTCTGTGCCTTCACATAATTTTTGTATTGAGGAAATTTATTGCCAGACTTGTTCACACTGTCCTATAGAACAGAAGTGAAATCTCACTGTCTAATTAAAAATTTCTCTGAATAATAATAATAATAATAGCTGGTTTTTTATATAGCGCATTTCACACACTTCAGGGTTTCAATGCGCTTTACAGACTATTATTACCCCGGTCACTGGATACATTATTTCCAACCAGCACTAACAGTGCTCATTCTCCACTCCCTGGGGAGCATTCCAGCCAGTCGCAGCCATTTTACAGGCGCGCACATGCTTATCAACCAACATAAACATGAATACTAACAAAGGTGAGAAATATCTGCCCTGTCATTCTCGCATGCTCCAATAGTCTGGATATTTTGTATCACATATATTCAATGCGCTTTACAGACTATTATTACCCCGGTCACTGGATACATTATTTCCAACCAGCACTAACAGTGCTCAATCTCCACTCCCTTGGGAGCATTCCAGCCAGTTGCAGCCATTTTACAGGCGCGCACATGCTTATCAACCAACATAAACATGAATACTAACAAAGGTGAGAAATATCTGCCCTGTCATTCTCGCATGCTCCAATAGTCTGGATATTTTGTATCACATATATTTAAGTATAAATTCCATTCATGCTCAAGACAACTTCAATAAACAGTCAAAGTGATCTCAACAAAAGCAGAGCAGTGAGAGCTTTAGGCAAATTGACAGAAAACTGAGATGGAATTTCACATTTTCACACATTTTCCCTGACCAGTGATACCTGCCAGAGTCATACACATGTACATTAAAACATGATACTGTGATGATGTTGTGACCATACAAAATCCAGTTTGCTTGCATGAAAGACATTTCACTTCAATATCTTCTATCCCATGAAGTCACAAAGAAAGTGTATCCATCATATCAAATCATTCTACAGAGGTAGCAATTTGATCACATTGCAAAGGGGAGAGTTGTTTGGGTGTTGGTGCTGAGTTACTGAAACAAGGCAAGTGCCAAAATGTGTCTTGCCCATTCGTGAAGAAAATATTTTCTAACTCCAGGAAGTTCATTGACCCTGACTATGACCTCTGACCTTGTGATGACCTTCAACTCCCCATGGGACATTTACTATCCAAGTTTGGTCACAAACGGACATAGGGAACAAAAGTTATGAGCCATAAACGAAACGTGCCGTAAAAACTTAACATTGTGACCCAAAAGTTCGTTGACCCCTGCCAGTGACCTTTAACCTTATGGTGACTTTCAATTCCCCAAGGATCATCTACCATCCAAGATTGGTCACAAGTAGACATAATCATCAAAAGTTACGAGCCATAATCAAAACGCGCTGTAAAAACTTAACATTACATTGGGCCCTAAAGTTCATTGATCCCTGCCTGTGACCTTTGACCTTGAGGTGTACTTTATGTTCGGTAAAATGTGCAACTTTGCATAACCACTCTTCCCTCCAAGTTTGATTGAAATTGAAGTCCTCAGTAGAGAGTTATTCAAGTTTTTGTGGCATTTGTAGCACAATCCTATAGGGCATTAATGAAAAGAGAAATGTGAACGTGCATCACAAAACGAACAAAAAGTCGCACACACTGTTTTTGTGTGAGGACTGAAAATAGGACTGGTGTAATGGGTCAACCTAGCCAATCTTGACTTTTTCATATTTTCTGAAAGAGCAAGTCTTCTTCTACATTATGCTAAAATTTGATATCATAAAATGGGCAGTAAAGTGTGATTTTCAGCAGTTTATCTCGAACATTTTTTGTAGAATAGTGTGATTAGGTGTGTCTTTAGAGTCCCCTTTTTATTTTTTAAAAACCTTGTACACACTCTTCACTTTCAACTCTAATAACTTTTGAAAGGATAATGCTACTACTTAGAAAGTTGGTATTAATTATGGACAGAATGTGTTGATACGGTATGCTCAATTTCAGGTTAATCTAATAATCCCTTCATTGTGTTACTCCGGTGGTTTACAAGCTGATTTTTGCCCCGTTCATTGCACTGCCAGCACAGCTTGGTAAAGAGCGCTTGAATAGACACTATACTTTGGAGCCTCTTTTCTCAGTTCACACTTTTCCTGAGTGTGTGCTTTCTTTCCAATATTTAGATAGGTTAGGAAAGTCCATTTGATTTGAGCTATGCATCATTTTAAAGCTTAAAGTCTGCTCTTTCAGAATATGCTCTTAACTCAAATTCATGTCTGGCGACTTTCTGTTTGTTTTGTGATGCAGGGTCACAAATGTACATGTGCAAGTCACTTTCATGTCGGGATCAGAGATAGTATTTTTGTGTTTGGTTATATTCGCAAATAGCACCAGACAAATTTGCAAAAAAATTAAATCTTGCGAAATATACGGCATATAAAGTATGTGGGGGGGGGGGAATGACATCACTGCCTACTCTGGTAAAGAGTGACTAATATCACTGTTTCACTATAACACATTCTACAATCGGTGATTAGGGATTTGGTAAAATTCTAACGGCTCTCTTTGCACAGCTATACTCTTCTCCATCGAGTCCAAGCCGAGAACAATGAGGACCCTGTGAGGTTTCTTACCTTGTCACATATGAGTACTGCCCACTGAACTGCTGCTCAATGACATTGCCAACGAGTGGGTTGGGCTGCTCCCTCAGTGTACTCTCCAGCAGGGAAATGAAGAGTTTGCTAAATTCCTGGGCATCCTGAGAGTTGGGGTCAAAGGGCACAAACGGCATGGATCATTACAGCACACCAAAAATCAATAATATTAGTTACCCCCTGCTTGTTCACGAAATACGGGCAAATATCTACGGTCTGGTGCCATATTCCATGAGGCCTCCGGCCTCATGGAATATGGCACCAGACCATAGATATTTCCCATATTTCGTAAGAACAAGCAGGGGTTAACGATTTTATCTTATAGTGTAAGTGCTAACCTTCTTCTCGCTGATTTCCCCTCGTGAATCAGTAAAAATGCAATTACAACTACATGTTCTCCTTGATTTTCATCACCAGGTATCTAGCTGTGTGTTCCATCATACATAAATAAATGGTCAATTCAGGATGACTGCCATCATAAAACTAGATTTGAACATGTAGCATCTATCCACATGCCATGACTTTCTGAGAATCAAGACATGACTCCTATCATGGGATTATATTAACCAATCCCTGACTGGCACTGTATAAGCTGTTATATTGAAAGAGGGTTTAATTTTTGTGAATACTGCGAATCACTGTTGGAGTGCGAATTTAACAACATGTGAAAATGTTGCCATGCGCTAGGCTGATAGTACAATTACAATAACCTCAGTGTCAATACGCGAAAAAAACATCTCACGAAAATGTCTGTGACCTCATTGTTCACGAAAATATCTGTACAGGAAAATAAACAGCTTATGCAGTATTTGTCCAGCCCATGAAACATTTTGTTGCATTTTTTTTTTCAACTGCTGCTGAAACTTGCCTGTTGCAGAGCTGCATCCAGTCCCAAGCAGTTGATGAAATTCGCTGGATCAATGTACCTAATATTAATGAATCAAGACATAAGCATTTTTAAAAACTAGAGCACTAGCACAGGAGACGCGTTCGAGCACATGTATCCCCCGAACCCGTCTTTCATACCCCATCTAGTGGCCAAAAACAATATTGGACTCTTTATTTCACTATAATACACCTTTTTGCCCAATTTGAAGAAAATCTGATAAGAAATGTGGCTGATAGAGCATATACAAGAAATGTGCATTGGCATCCAAGTCGGAACACTGAGGGTGCCATCACCACAAAATGTTGTGTCCTTCATGTAGAATGACCACCAATACACCTCCTTAGCAAGTCTGAATAAAATCTGTTGAGTAACAATCAAGTTATTGCATAAATAAGCACTTTTGCAAGTTTTGACATGATCAGGGTGACCTTTGACCCCGTAAAAGGTGGAACAGTGAGGGCAGCATTATCAATAGGTATAGGTGTCTAGACTATGATACATTTACATACCAAATTTGAAATAAATCGGTCAAGAAGCAAGGCCAGCGTCGCACACACAAGCAGACCCTGTTAAATTTACCTTTTCATGTACAAAGACGGAACAAGCGAGGGTGCCATCACTAAAAACAATAGGCATCTTCATTTTACCATAATACACCTTCATGCCAAATTTGAAGATGATCGAAGAAGAACTGCAGCCAGTAGAGCGCTCACAAGAAAATCTCTATGGCGGACGCAGACGCGGACGCGGCGCAAAGAGACCAAATCCATAGTATCCTCCGAACTCTGTTCGGAGGATACAATGAGTAATGTTTGAATACTTGTAAATGACAGGGGGGAAAAAATCACACCAAATATTCAATTATTGATTTTTACAATGAAAAAAAAAAATATTACTGTGAATTTACAGAGAAAAAAAATCATAATCTTGTTGATCTTCATGGCAATTTGGACAGTAGAAAATTGACAAATGAAAACATCTGCTCAAGGCGTCGGCACATCTTCAAAAGGGATTGTGATATTGAAATGGACATCACCTAATGATGACTGCATCACTCACTATCTGATGCGCATCTTACCTTCTCCTACTGAACTGGAGGAGGGCAAAGAGCAGCTGGAGGTGACCACAGATAGTGGACGGCTGGAGTTCAGCCTCTGGCAGGGCAGCTATGATCCTCTCTGGACATGCACAAAATGGTCAAACACACAGACAATAATACAGCGGTCATCAGGACCTTCGCTCACATTCTACTGCGAATGCTTACCACTACATGCTGTAGGAAGAAAAATAGCACATACTGCTATAAAACATCAGAAAGATAGATTTTCATTTTTCAATCATCTCAAGATTTTTGAAGTTTACACTATCAATTCTAGGTTTGATTTTAATGTGCTCTGCAAATAATTTGCATGACAATCTCCCATCAGGCAGACTGTCAGACTTTAGCCTTACACAAACTGTACATCAAGATAATAATCTTTCATAAATTATCAGACTTTTCACTGTTCACACACTGTGCATATCAGCACTATTCTTCTGTGTTTGTAACTTTTTGTTCTCCTTCTCCCAATGAGGCCAGACAAAATGACCAAATTGATTTTGTACACAAGCTGTGCAATGTCTTGATGAAATGTTTTCCAAGCAGGCAAGAAGAGTCAAGACTGGGACTAGTATCTATCAAAGTATCTCACCATCAGCTGACTCATCCCTGGCCCATTCTCTATCCAGGGGTCTCCACTGGTACAGCGCTTCCCTGAATCTCTGATTGTGAAACCAAACCTGGAGGAAAGCAACAACACATGACAGAGACATTTGATGACTGAACATAACATTTGAATCATGACATTTAATCAGCACATCATATGGACCATACTGATTCCAAAATGTGTACCCAACTGCTCTCAGTTTGCAACACAAATGTAAATGCTCCATTTTCTACCATGTAATGCCCATCCACCAATGCCTTTTGCCTCAACTCTAGTTGCCAAATTAAGGATTATATTATTC
Organism: Diadema setosum; assembly: GCA_033980235.1. NCBI lineage: Eukaryota > Metazoa > Echinodermata > Echinoidea > Diadematoida > Diadematidae > Diadema > Diadema setosum. The sequence goes on along the minus strand of CM067077.1, from coordinate 20,734,468 downwards.
ATTTCTAAAAATATTGTGGTAGAGGCAAAAAAAGAAACGCACAAAATCATCACAATGAAGTGAAAGACTGATCCATTTTCTTATCTTCTCAATCGACAAATTATCAATTTACAGCACTTAAAGGGTCATGTGAATGGTTCAATTATCATAAAAGAAAAAGAGACCTCAGGTGATTTTTGTTTTCCCTCTCAAAAGAGAACGAATTCACAACACTGACATAAATCAAAAAGTCTATGAAAATTATATCAAAACTTGGACAAATGAGACAACTTGCTGTAAAACCAAATATTTTCATATGCATATTAATTTTTGCGAGCCAAGATTCGTGAAATCAAAATGCACGCAAAAGTTCTTGCCCACACCATATGCACTGACTGCCATTAGTAAGTAATTTGCAAAATTTCATGCCATTAAAAAGGCAGTCAGCTCGAAATTGCGAAAATTTCATGCTGCAAATATATATGGTTTTACGGTAAATGGTCAATATTTCAGGTTTTGCAGTAATGGTGACACATTGATTCATTCAACATTAATGTCTTACCTGCAGGAAAGTGTTAACATAGCATGTCGCACCAAGGTTTTTCAGGCCAACCAACTCATCCTGTATGCCATTCAAGAATACACACAGACAAAAAGGAGTAGTTGTATGGATCATCTCACACCACCATGAATATGTTCATCATATGATCAAACAGGATGAGAAAAAATGTCAAGAATTGACAGAAAACAGAGTGAATCAAATATCACATTGGATACATTGTAATTTTCAGATTTTTGTATCTAAAACAAATATATAAAATGACTATTGCCCTACATTATCCCTTGGCACCTTGTATAAAGTATTGAGGTCACTGAATTTTGCACTCAACATACACTGTTACTGTGACGTCACTAGAATAAGCAAGCAACAGAAAAGGTACTCTTGGCTAACTTAATGGTACACATTCTGAATCAGTGAATCAGTAATTAACATCATGATCATCATATCACAAGGTGCTCACATACCTCCAACATTTCAAGATGAAATATCTTACTCGTGGATTGCAAAAATCTTATTTTATATGCAAACTGAAGTTAAAAATCTTACTTTCGGTCAAATCTTCAGAAAATACACATGAAAGGTATATCTAAATATTTTTTAAAAAATCTGATTTCTCTGACAGAAAATCTGATTTTGCTATTTTTAACATAAAAAATCTTACTGAATCTGATAAAATCTTACTAGTTGGCAAATATGTGCTCATCTATGAGCAGAGAAAAGATGAAAAATGACTACTAGAGCATAACACTTCTCAATGATTCAGTGTCCAGAAATTGGCCATAATGGTTGTACATGTGCTAATAGTAGGTTTCTCATACACCCTTTATGATACAGTGTACAGCTGAGAAGCATTCATGTTCAGCACCATAAACACACAATACTATGCAGAAACCTTGACGTTGCACTGGAATACTGGGTACTACTACCTTAATAAGACCTCTGACCGACTTCTGACCTACATGTGTTGCAGCACATCAATTACAAGTGCCAAAATTATACAAAATTGTAATTTGTATTCTAATTTTCACAAAGCAATAGGAGCTTTTGCATATAATATGTAAAAATCAAGGTAATAATTCTGATGTCTTTGTTTATGGGAGGTAGAATCAGTGCTTACCTCCTTTCTCTTTTCCTCTTCTGGGTCGTCGATTTGATGCCAGTGGTCATCACTGATCTCCTTCAGCCAATCTTTCTCTCCGAGGTTCACGAGGCAATTTGGGTTGCCTCGACAGTTTCGCCTGGTAAATCAGTAAGAGAGAGAGAAAAGTTCAGTTTGAGTAGATGTCTACTGTACCACCAGAAAAAACTGACAGTGACATCCTTATGCCATCCCTTCTAAGTATAGTTGGACCTACTATCCATCATCCACTTCTTGATTAAATACAGTGTACCTTGTATCTAGAAAATATCCCTCAGTTTCACCTTAATTTCATTTCACTCGAGAAGACAAACACAATTCACATTTTTTACTGTACACCGTCGCAAGCTCACCATTCTAATTGATGGCCCGTTTTCCCATTGAAAAGCATGTAAATCCAATGAATGGGCAAATATGTGTTAACAATAATTATGTTAATTACTAAAGAGGATTTTCTTTAATTCTTCTTCCTCCTGTTTCCTAAGGTAATTTACCTGCATCTCCCTAATTTCTTTTGATTTGCATTCATGTTTGAAAGTTCCAGCGTATTGCGCCCCGTCCCACATGTACTTTTGATTTTATGTGCAAGAAAGCCATTGCGCGATGGTGGTCGATCTAGAATTAGAAATAGGTAGGACCTAGTCGATGAGTAGTAGGGCAATTCCGCAGTTAGGTGGACATGACATGGATAAAAGAAATGTGCCTCTTTATCTTACCCTTTAATCTAGGTATCAACTAATGCCATGGATGTTCACCAATCATTAGGGTCTTTCAAATTCAGTAGATTTTATTTTTCGTATTTATTGATTTTGCGAGATCTACAACCATCATTTAAAATGTACATGTGGGACTGGGGATGCTGAAATTCACTTAAATGTAAATTACAGTGGGTTCCTTTGAAATTTTTTCCTCAAAGTTTTTCTAAAGGGTAAAAGATGAATACATTTAAATACTCCAGAAGTCATGTGACATTTTGTCAATTACAAAAGGGTGAAATGACCTGCGGAATTACTCCGGACAAATGTAACGTTACTAACCGTAACGTTACTAACCATGCTTTTGGGGGTCTAGTTAAAAAATTATCGGTCGAACTGCTAAAAAAATTTGCATGAACATTTGTCATGATGCTATAATTAAAATTAATGCAACACTTTGTTTGAAGTAACTTGAATTTTTGCACACTTTTTGTTACAAGACATTGATTTTTTTGTCATGTCCTTTTTTCGTAACGTTACTAACCAGCCCTTTAAGTTGCTATAGCAATTGTAATATTTCTTGGATTGTGTTCATTCTTTTCTGCATCATAAACCTGGCAGGGATGAACATGTTTTTGACATAATTTTGACTTGAAATGAATAAATGGTAATTTAGTGGTAAAAACAAATATCTAAATTTGTTCAAATGTAACGTTACTAACCGCGGAATTGCCCAGTAGACTTACTATACTGGTACTCCTGTTTTATAGTGAAGTCCTCGGGACCAGTGATTTTCTTTCGCTATAACAGTACAATATTGTGCACACAGATATAAAGATGATCATTTGGGGACCTGAATTCTAATTTTGTTGTCACAAGAATTTCACTATAAGAGTATAACCAAGTTTGTCATTACGAATTAGTGATAATGGGAGTGCACTGTTGGTAGCTGGGTCCTGGGGCCCCGTTTCATAAAACTTGTCATCAGTGACAACTGCCACATTTCTATGACAAATTTGCTCTAAGCCAATCAGATGCAAGGATTTCAGTAGCTTGCTTGTCACATCTACGAGTATGACAACTTGTCACTGATGACAAGTTTTATGAAACGGGCCCCTGCTCATCCTTGCTTCCTTGGTCATCTGGATCTGGATCACCTCCAAAATCACTTTTTTCTGCTCGTCAATAATTTTACAAATAAACTAACGTTACAATTTAGAAATCTAACTAACGTTAGATCTAACAAACATTGTTAGGTGCGAGTTTCAATTTGTCTCCCTCTAACATTACTAATAAAATTTGTTAAGATCTCAACTGCTGACCTGTAAATTAACAAACATGTCGGGGGGGGGGGGGGGAGGAACCAGAGGGACTTGGTCTAAAACTCTAACGTTAGTAATAGTATTACTATTGTATTGGTGAATCTGTCATCTATAAACCAAGTTAAAGTTTACATCTCATTAGGGTGCCTAACCCTGTCCCTAGTTATAATATTAGTCATTTGTGATAGTAAATTAATTTTAAGTTTAGTCTGCGTCTGAGAGAGAGAAATTGAGGAAACTCGCACCTTCCACTCTGAATATCTTGCTTTCAAACTAATTCTTATAACAACAAACGAGCGAAAAAAAAAACAAACGCAAAAAACGAAATCTCCTTGGCGGAGGTATATGGTGATACAGCCTTTGTAAATTAAATTTAAAGGGCATGGCAAGTGCACTTGGTTATGTTGTGCAAGCTTCAACTCGATTTATTTCGACCATAAACTTATGTCAATGACTGTCGTGACTGTTTACCTGCATGACGAGGAACATGAAGGAAGATTAATACGATAAACCGTCTTAACGTGTCCATCATTTACATCTTCAGGAGCCGTCGTCTCCGTCCATCTCCAAATTTCTTTATCAAGAGTTGGCTTGCTGGGCATTTCTGAAATGGTGTTAACAGTATTCCAGCGAACAAAAATGTCCCGGTATTCACAGATGGACCACCACTCAACTCTTGAGTCGTGAAGTGAAGTCGCATCGCAAGTGCAGTAGTGGTGCAGTTGCGCTGTGTGTATTATGTACACTGTTCTTCACTGCGCTGCATACCCCAGTACGTAGGTAGGTGTACAATCGTACATCCAATTAACCATAGCCCACTTACTTGCGTCGTAGCTTAGCTGGGGCATTGCATTGGTTCTTCGCGCGAGAAATTTCGATGGATATTGAAAGATGAGCAGAGGAATGGTTCATGGGGAACGTTGAGGGCCGTACACCAGTAACAATCTAGTCTGGTTTCCAGACCCTTTGCCAACTGGACTCCGCGGCGACGAAGTCGCCGCCTTTGCCGAAGGCAAAGGCCTCTGCGCTAGAAAATCAACTTAAACTATACTAGCTTTCGACTTTGAGGGCGTCAATATCATGGATAGCGAAATAATATGGGCAGAGGGTCTGGAAGCCAGACTAGTAACAATCCGGAATCAGACCGCACAATCAGACGCACTCGGCAGGTTGCTTCACCCACTTTTGTTTTTTTTTTGTTTTTTTTTTCCCCGGGGATGTTGGAACAATATTATGAATAACACAGTCCTACTAAAATCACGCAAACTAATGCAAAGTAATGCAAACTGATGCAAACTGATGCAAACTGATGCAAACTGACGCAAATTAATGCAACTTCAATGCAAACTCAATGCTAACTATTAATTAAATGTTCATATGTTATAAATGTATATGTTCATATATGTTATAAATGTTTTTTAATGTTCTTTAATGTTATAATTAGCTGTTATAAATGTTAAAATCTTATGAGTGCTACTGAATGTTGTAAATGTTTTTATATGTTATAACTGTTTATATGCTATATATGTTATAGAAGGCCCCACTCACAAGCTGTGCTTCTTGGGGACTATGTTTGGTTTGGTTTTCAATAAATTGAATTGAATCGAATTGAATTGAAATTGAATTAATGCAAACTAACGCAAATTACTAATTAATGCAAACTAATACAAACCACTAGCGGTGAAAATTAGGGTGAATTACAGCACCTGAACCTGGCTCTTCCCAGGCCGCTCTAGCCCTCTCGAAACAGATATCGATCAAGTAAATCCATCCTATCGAAGAATGACTAACGTCACCTTTACTTCAGTATATCAAACAGTAAATAACTCGAAAAAAAAAAAAAAAAACATCAAATTTATATTTTTGGACCAAACAGATGTCGTTTAGATTTTAGTTTGCTTTCAAAATTCAGAAAATGTAGAACAGAATGAAGCGCAGAAATATTTTTTTTTGCGTTACTTTTTTGTTTTTCCATAATCTTTTATTGATTCCATTTTCAATACAGTTTCATGATAAATCAAATCACATGTATTATAGAATCCACGATTCAACAAAACACAATCATAATGAAATCAATTATGGACTGTAATGATCGATCATTGATGGCCAAACTACTACATTGTACTAGTAATTAATGCAAACTCAACGCAAACTCCAAGCAGGAAGGTCTCACCCATAGCTCCCTGCTGCAAGACACAACGCTATCCTAGGGTCTATGTGAAAACCAAGTAATATTGGTAACAAATATCGGAAAATGACACCCCGAAATACTAATTAATGAAAACTCAACGCAAACTGCAAGATACAGCGCTATCCTATGAGAAAACCACATTTATCGATTCTAAATTTCGGAAAATCCGAAAAAATGACACCCAAAAAAACTCCAAGACCCAACGTTACCGTATGTGAAACTGACATAAATCGATTACAAAATATCGGAAAATGACACCCCGAAATCTTAATTAGTGCAACCTCAAAGGCACAACGTTACCCTATATATAAACGACCTAATTCGATTACAAATATCAGAAAATAACACCCCAAAATATAAAACAAATGTAGTCTATGTAGACTCACCTAGGTCTCACGGAAAGTTGGAACAATCAAGCGTCAAATCTCACTCTATAGCAGAAGCAAAAATTTAGTTAGCGGCAGATTAAATCACATTCATAAGGAAGAGTGGCGCATAGATATAGAAGAAATTTTAATCTCCAATGTTTGGACTATCGAATTTTCAAGCAGGAGCTTCATTTTAAGAAATACCTCAAGCACTTGAATGTTTCGCAAGGAAATTTTCATGCATATTCCGTATTCCGTTGTGCTAATCACAAATCCAAACTGTTTCCGGAAGATATAATTACTTCACTTCAATTCAATTCAGTTTATTCACTTCACTTCACTTCAATTCATTTTAATCCTTTAACATCGCTTCGATGTAGAACAAATAGGTTCCTGAACTCTTTTTTTTTTTGTGCCTAGCTCGATTAGAATGTTGAACGGAGGGACATTGCTCAGATTGTAATATCTTGTTTGTGTAGTTTTGTGTTATAATTATCAAATCTGTATTATATCAAACATCGTATATCATTATTATGTATGAGTGGATGAAGCTGTGTTTATCAATTGCCCCAAGGTTGGTTTGTTTGCTCGTATGTTTTAAATTCAGTGTATACCAATCTTGTCATTAGACAAAGATTTTGCAGGGCAAGTTCTGAGCTATTTGGTGAAAGGCCAAAGGTTAAAGTCAAGTGAAAATATTAATTCAGGAGTATATAGAATGATTATGACCGTGGTGTGATGTATTTTTTTGTGTGTCAAAAACACATAGATCCATATTTTTGTACCTTCACACACATGCACATACGCACACACACGTATGTATCCTTCAAGATTTTTATACAATCATTATTTACATATAAACATGCATTCATTTGTATTGTTTATATTTCTTATATAGTTATTATCAATTGACACATATTTATACACCCGCATATATGCACACCACATCCAATACAATGTTGACTCATACAGATTAATACATCTTTGATGTTATATATCTATGACAATGATAGTGATATTGTATCGCTGTATATCTTTTGTATGTTTATCATGTCTATGTATTTATGCTACAATGTATGTGTGTGCTTTGTATAATATGTATAATGTATCGATGTAACCGGCTATGCATGTAAACATACCAATTTGACACATTATTATTTATACACCCGTATATATTAATTATGCACATCACATCCAATACAATGTTGACTTATACAGATTAATATTTCTTTGATGTTATATATTCATGACAATGATAGTGATATTGTATTGATGTATATCTTTTGTATGTCTATCATGTCTATGTATCTATGCTACAATGCATACGTGTGCCTTATTATGTATAATGTATCGATGTAACCGGATATGCATGCAAACAAAACAAATTTCCAGAAACGGACAATAAAATTGAATTGAATTGAATGGAACAATTCAGTGCGGGATTTTAACATATTATATAAATACGAAGCATAACAAATACTTTATATATATATATATATATATATATATATATATATATATACATATATGCATATATTATAGTTGCTCCGCGTATTGGCAGTACTAGAAATAGCAATAATAATGTCACAATAGGGGAATGCATTAAATGCCAATCTTGATTTTAATTAAAAATCCGAATTTTCGGGGGTCCTCCCCCTTCGTCAGGGATGACGTCAGTGCGAATGAATTTTCACAGTGATATTAGCAGCGAGGTGTTAATACCCTATACGCGATAAACTGAAACAACTCAAACCAACTCGCCTTAAAATACAACACAACAAGCAAATTAACACATACGAAAACAATATCAGTGATTATTTGTTATCATCATCTACACTTCTTTCTACATTCCACCATTATAAATTGTATTGCACATAATCACCTTAGAATACTGCATATTAAATATATTGTAATTATACGTCAATTTGCCAGAAAAAAATATAAAGGGAGGATTAACGCTAGAGAAAAGAAAGAAAAATAAGAATGGAAAAGGAAGCGGAGGTATAACAGCTCATAAATAACATAATCTATATCAAACATCATCAGCCTACATCACAAATCCAAAAACTGTAAAATCCCAAGATGGTGATCCCAGGGTGATGATGATAATGACCCGTCTGTGGCAATGACTGTAAAAATGCAATGATTATGATGGTGAAGCTGATAATGAAGGTGGCGTTGAGATGATAATGATGGTGATTAAAAACAAGCAAACATGGGATCTTCAGTGCAGTTTCACTGTTTTACAATACCGCCCCAACCCGACAACTTTCCAAACCATAAATCACCGCAAATTTGTCCCCTGTCTATCACAATTCGTCCATTTGAAAGCCCAAGAGTCCACCAAAAGACCCGCTCATCACAGAAACAATTCCGACACACTCCTGCTGACCCCCAACCTCCCTCAAATTACTCAATGACAGTAGTATTCCACGTGAAAACAGTGCATCCTTACGAAAAAGTCCTGTGGTACTCCTGTGGTAATTACCACAGGACGGTACCACAAGTGCCACAAGTACCACAGGACAGGATACCACAGGAATTGTCCTGTGGTATTTTGGGACGTACCACAGGACAGTACCACAGGAATTCCTGTGGTATTTTGGGACGTACCACAGGGCAGTATCACAGGAACAGTACCACAGAACAGTACCACAGGAATTGTCCTGTGGTATTTTGGGACGTACCACAGGACAGTACCACCGTGGTGTAACCACCTGCCTGCGCCACCAAACTGAGTGCAGATAACATTTTGCTAGTTAAGTGAATGCTTTCAAAAGCTGAATTTTATTTAAATGCATGGAAACTCTGACTGCCTTTTGCTGTGTGAGGTAAGCAACAGCGAGCATTATACAAAGGAGGAAAACAAACAGGTCTCTTCCTTCAAGACAAATTCCTTGTCGTCTTCAGTGCTAACAACCAGAGATTCAGCAGATTTCATACCCTATATTACGCAATCAAAACAGCGTGTGCTTTGCATGGGGCCTGTCATTATGAACCCTGCAAACTGTGAAAAATTGAATTCTATGATTACTCAAGTAAATCGGCGCCTGTTACCTTTGAGACCAACTTCTGTAGACATAACCAAAGGAGCAAGATGTGTAGACCTACTTCCTGCCCTCATGACAAAATCCTTTTCTTCACCAATGCAAATTGAATCAGCAGTCCCCCCCCCCCCCCCGGCTCCTATTATATTTCAAGTAATTGGTCGTAATATTAGTCTTAGCAGCCATATTGGAATTCAAAATGGCGGGCAAACCGCTCGTCAGACAGATCATGGTTCATATTCCATTTCCTAACCAAGCGTGTTATAATATTTATGTGCAACCAATTTCAGCGACATTGGCAATTTAGAACTTAAGACAGGGATTTTCAACTTTTTGGTCGAGGCAGCATACTGAAATTCAAAATGGCGGCCATTCGATATGTTTGTCAGACATTTCAAATCCATCCGCCACATGAATTTGAATTTAGCATGTCTTCTCCTCTGACACCACCATGCCACTGTCAATGACGCGTAATCCCGGCACGTAAAGTAATGCGTAATTTGCCAAAACGGGTAACGTTTCTTTATTCAAATGAATTCGGAGCCTTTCGACCGTCGAATATCATGCAAATGCATGTAAAGCTCGGGCTGTTGCTATGCTGTACAGGGATTCGCAGAGACACGCCGGAGCTGACTTTTATTTTGAACATGTCAAAGGGGAAAAAAAAAACCTGCTCCAGCGTATCTCTGCGAAACTAGCTACTGGAAACAAAGAACGTCAAACTTGGTGATTGTTATGAACTATTCTTAAAGGTATAATTTACCATTTGCAGTTGAGACAAAAATCTAGCGTTAGTGCTTCAAAATAGTTCTAAATGTGAGTTAGGAATAGAAACAACCACTGTAAAAATTTGAATCCGTATAATCGATGTGAGTGTCGTTAAATACACAAGATGTGAACAATAGTTATAATAAAAATGTTTCAAGACTAAACCGTCTACAGTTACGGTTTATTGAGAAAAACACTGATATCTCCTTATATTTTAGGCTTTATTGCGAAAATTTTATATGTTAGGATGTTTTGTGATACAGCAGACCTATGCATCAAATGTGATATCTTGAACATTTTTGAAATCGCTGCTCCCAAAGGTAAACTGGACCTTTTAAGCATTAGCAACGGATCCGAACCCATCTCCATTTTTTTTTTTTTTTTTTTTTGAATTCGTTCGGGAATTCGTTGTCTCGATAGGCCTTTAGAGAAGGAGCGAAATCTCTTTGCACTTTGTGCAAATTTTTCGTAGATTCATTGCATGACAATTCTTGAATGCTTACAGACATTCCACTGTCTTTGACAGTGCTCTAAGCCGCTCTTTTACAGAGTTTGAATATATCACGGACACCTCCGTTCAGAAGAAATGTGGAAATCCTGTGTGGGATTTGGGGGTACCATTATGGCAGCGAACAAATCACTTCAGTTTTTCTTGATAAAAAAAATCGATCAACTACCTTGCGCACAAAATGGCTTCGTTTGCGAAGTTTAGAACTTGAATGTGAAATATTTCTGGGAATCTGATTATGAAATGTTGGCTAAAGCAGGGCCCTACTTTTGTGTATACTTAAGTATCATGTTACAGTTAACGATCCGAAGTATGCCTGCTTTTTTAACTGATTTTTGTTCACGTGTCCTGTTCTCTATACACATTGGGCCGAATGCATAAACGCTAGCAATTGCTTGTGCTAGCCTTTTACTCGAATCCGTATGCATAAAAACAAGCAATTGCTTGCAAGCAGAAGCTTTTGCTAGCAAGCACAAGCTATTGCTTGCTGCCCGCAAGCAATCAATTGCTTAGAGACCAAGCATTTGCTTAAAAACGTATGCATAAAACATACCATTTGCTAGTTCTTGCTAGCAATTGCTTACGATTTTCCAAGCTCTGTAAAATGAGCTTGAGCTTTTGCTTAACCGGAACGTTCCCTGTTGAGTATCATTTTCATATTTATGACAGAAAGACCACACTTGTGAAGGAGTGGTATAAATCTACAAGAAAATCTTAATTACTCATATTAAGTAGTGTAAGAAACTTTTTCATTTCAACGACGGGAATGTCCAGTGGTTAGCACGCAAAATGTGATGAAAAACAGGTAGGATGTCTGACTTCGGTGGAGAGCGAGGAGACCTCTCTCCACGTGCGATCTGGCAGAAAGCTATTGGCATAAGCAAAAGATTATGCATATGGATTTTAAGCAATTGCTTGAGCTAGACCTTTTGCTAGACGAGCTTGTGCTTTTGCTTGAAGCAATTGCTTACAAGCAATTGCTTGTTTTATGCATTCGGTCCATTGCTGCCGAAAGTATTGAAAGGGGCATCGAACTGCTGCTCGTTCGGTTTGCTGTGATTGAGGAACTACGCATATTTAAACAGGAACGCTGTGTTTCGTCAAAGCAACTCATCAACACCTGCTATAGATCTCATTTATTCTTCCCTGCACGGAGCGACATTCGTCATTTAGAACTTAATATATGGATTTTCAACTTTTCGTCGAGGCGGCACACTGAAATTCAAAGGGCGGCCTTTCGATATGTTTGTCAAACATTTCAAATCCATCCATCACATGAATTTGAATTTAGCATGTCCAAAAGCCCTTGTGTACGAAATATTATTGCCATTAGTCATTTAGAAGCCAATTTTTAAGCCCTAATTGTTTCTTCATGGCGGCCATGATATTGGAATTCAGGATAGGGGCCGACCCAGTGTTCATGCCTTTTTGATCCGGCAATTATTATTTCTTTCTAAATTAGCCCCCCCCCCCAAAAAAAAAAAAAAAAAAAAAGAAATACCTCTAGAAAAAAAATTTCATACTCTCTGCCGATGCATCATCTCGACCAATCTTTACATCTACATTATCTGCGCCACTACCATTCTTTCTATTCCAACAGCATGCATGAGTTCCTGAATCTATAATGCCTAACAAGCATTCTATTTGGTACTATTCCAGACATGAGGAGTCTGCAGTAAACATTTGAATCGAGCACTCCATTTCTAATTGTCCATTTTGCTACTCATCCTTTTATTTCCATTTGCTATTCGTCCATTAATTTTATACTATCGTGTTAAAGGGTTTGGAATAAATCGTTCCATAGTATATATAAGTGACTAATTACTGTACTTGCTTCATTCAAATAGCTAACAAATCAGCGATCCCGTTAGATTTTCCATTACTCAGCTCAAACTGCACGCATATATGGTATAACCCCCTGTCAGATAAACCCTTACAATGTCGAATGTCAAAAAAGATTCTATACGGAGAATAGATTCTTTGATATCATGCGAAATCAATGCTCACTAATTCTCGGTTGCCAGTGTGAGGCACTCGTATAGACCAATTCGGTTTGGGTAATGTTTTAATGCTAATTTCTAACCGGTGGCTTCAAGTATGCCTGATAAAAGATAATTCATGCACTGACATTGCAACGCCCTGACTCATCTCATAACCCATTGAAAGTGTTTTTGTTCTTCTTTGAAAGCTCCCAGTTATGGCTGCCATAAGCTACAGTGCTCTGAAGTCAGATCTATCTATAGGGCGGCTTGCCCTCGGGAGTGCTAACATCGCTACACACTATCTGTTACGAATAATGTGGTAGTGTTAGGCAGGAGAGTGAGGCCAAACAAGTAGATATTGGTAAAAGTTTAATCCAGAAATTAAAGAATGGAAAGCTTATAACTATCGAAGTTTATTGCATTTTCCAAAACTTCAATGGCCGTCACAAGCACACTAGTATGACGAGGACATTGTCATTGCCTCACAATATTGATATCTGACTTGTTTGTTCATTAAAAGTGTTTTTTTTTTTTTTTCAATATGGACAGGGAGGTGTCACCTCCCTGTTCATATTCAGAAACAACATTGTAAAGCCGAATGCCCCGTCCTACTAATTGACGCAGACTAATGGAAACTGATGGAAACTGATGGAAACTAATGCAAACTAAATGCAAACTACTGTAATGCAAACTAATACAAACCGTTAGCGGTTAAAATTAGGGAGAATTACAGCACCTGGACCTGGCTCTTTGTAGGCCACTTTGTCGTCTCGAGACAGATATCGATCAAGTAAATCCATCCAATCGAAGAATGACTAACGTCACGTTTACTTCAGTTCTTCAAGCATCTCACCTGAACAGTCAACTAAAACGAGGAAAATCATTTGTATTGAAATATTGAAATATTTTTGACCAAATAGATGTCAGGTAGATTTTATTTTTGCTTTTAAAACGTAGAAACTGTACAACAGAATGATTAATGACTACTTTGAAGGCCGAAATATTAATTAATGCAAACTCAACACAAACTCCAAGACACAACGCTATCCTATTGAAAAACCACCTAAATCGATTCTAAATATCGGAAAATGACACCCCAAGTCCAAGAGACAACGTTATCCTATGTGAAACTGACCTAAATCGATGACAAATATCGGAAAATGACACCCCGAAATCTTAATTAATGCAAACTCCAAGACACAACGTATACCCTATGTAAAAACGACCTGACTCGATTACAAACATTGGAAAATAACACCCCATTAAAATATTTTCAAAAGCTAGATATTATACAACCTAGATTTAACGGTAAGTTGATACAATCAAGCATCAAATCTCACTCTGGCAGAAGCAAAAGTTTAGTTAGCGCCAGATCATATGAAAACAGTAAGGAAGAGTGGCGCAGTGATGTATAGAAGACATTTTAATCCCCAATGTTTGCACTATCGAATTTTCAAGCAGGAACCTCATTTTAAGAAATACATCCAACACTGGAATGATTCGCAGGGAAATTTTCTCGCAAATTCCGCTGTGCTAATTACAAATTCCCAACAGTTTCTGGAAGATATTCAAATACTTCAAAATCAAACATTGTGTGAATAGAAGTGGTGATGAATTCTATTACCTTTTCATTGCAGCCTGTGAATGAACAGCGAAAGAAATAGACCTGCGTGATAAGATAACACAGAAAAATACCCAAAATGAAGAGGAATCGTTTAATGTGAGAATTATGAAAAGAGGGCAGTTCTTTCTAGTTAAACTAAGTTTTGTATAATGAGACATGTTAAGATGACTATATTTCGTCCTTTTCTTAGTTACTGCATAAGCCCTTTTACAGACTGTGACTTCTTTATCTGTAACGTGTCTTTTCACTCTCCCCTTCTTTCTCTTCATTTCTTCTCCCCTCTCTCTCGTCTCCATTTTTCCTTCATTCTTTGTTCACTTATCATGGATGTGAATATATTTCCGAACGTCTTTGGGGTTTTTATTTTCCCTTTTTGTTTTTCTTAATGAACTATATACGTGACTTGTATTTCTTTCATTCTAAATTTGTACAGCTGTGCTCATGTCATCAGTTTTGGGTCCTTCTCACTCTTCCCCTTCCTCCTTTTTTTTTTCCTCTCCCACCGCCTCTCTCTCTTTCTCGTCATATTTTCCTTCATTTTTTTTTTGGTTCACGATGTGGTGTATTATAATAGGCCTATATTACATATTACTGTACATTTTCTTGGTTCTTTTCACCAATCGTAATTCGCTCTGATTTACTTAATTACAGTTATTATGTATATTTTCAAAGTTACTTGCAACTCTGTTTGTATTATTGAATTGAAATATGACTTTACATTGGACTCCGATACCAAGAATATAGGTTATAAATTATAGTGAAGAACATAAAATTTTAATTTTCCACTATAATCACAGTATACTGCTAAAGGTGTCTATATCAATTAACAGGTTCTGAAATGCAAACTCCTGAGCACAGTTGGTCGTAAAATCAATCTGTTTCCCCTAAATTACTGACAATTACTGTACCGAAACAATCAAAATCACAATATTAGCTATATTAATAGTTGCCTTTGTATGTTAGTACTTTTATCAATGTTTGTTCACAAAACCGCGCATACAAAGAATACTTATAAACTAACTAAATTATATTCAACTTTGACACATCGACAGTCTATCATTTATTTTAAGAGACAATTTAGGAATCAAATATCACAACAATGTTATATTTGAACTGTTAAATCCATCTGTTCGATATCAGCTCCCCTCTCCATCTCTTCTTTCCCTTCCAATCTCAAGTTGTCTAATCTATTCCTTCTGTTTCGTATCCTTCCATCTCATTTTCTGTTATCATTGCGGGGCTTTAGTTTCAGTTGTTATATAGTTATTGGCTTGTTTTTAAAGGTATGAATACTTCGTTGTTGTTGTTGTTGTTTGTGTAAATTACGGTTCTGTTATGATGGGATTTTTTTCGGGGCCTATCTAGTATACTGGTTGTGCTTTTGATTTAGACTCCTCCACTTAGGTTCTTATGACGACTAGTTATTTACGGTTTGTTGCAAGCGTGTATATTATTTGAACATGTTCTGAGATTATTAAGTTTTTTACATAAAAAATAGACTTTTTCTTTTTTTTTCATAATCATTGTAACTCATTTTTTCCTGTTCTTGTGAACACAAAGTGGAAATGAATTCGGATCAATTCTATCAAAGTAACGATGCGATTTATTTTGGGGGCCCAGGAAATACAAGCTGCGTAAGCTCCCCCTTTGACTATAATGCTCTTCTGTTGCAAAAGTTTGATGTGCTTATCATTTTTTTGTACTTCAATAAAAAAAAGGACAAAAATGGTATTGTATTGTAAGTCAATTATGTTTGTTTCGTGCTGGCGAACACAAAGTGGAAATAATTTTAAATCGAATAGAATTAATCAATCATTCATACAATCAATCAATCAATCAATCTCCTATAGACGGTGCATTTTGTTTTACCTATTGTTGTGAACAAGCATTCATGAAAGTATTAACATACAAATATAAGTCAGTTATCAAAATTGATATTACCTATTATTCCATCGTTTCTGCGCAGTAATTGGCAACAATTTGTAGCAATCAGATATTATAAAGAAAATCGATCTAATGCGCTCGGGAGTTTGCGTTACACGATCTGTTAATCGATCGACACTTTCCTTTCATGACGTGTTTGCGGGACTGTGATTAGTCGAAAGTTGAAAGGTCATTTTACTCAACAACCCATATTCTGGCTATCGGAGTTCAATCTAAAACCATATTTCACGTTATTACTTCAATAATACAGAGTTGCACGTAACTTTAAGTTTATACAAACAACTATGATAAAGTAAATAAGAGTGAAATACGATTGGTGAACAGAAACAAAGAAGAATGTACAGAAACACATGCTTTATATAAACGATATAGTGAACAAAAAAGGAAGGAAAATATGACGACAGATGAGAGAGTGAGAGAGAGAGAGGATAAATAAAAAGTAAGAGGAAACAGTAAGAAGGACACAAAGCTGATGACAAATTCCTTGGACAATTTAACAAAAGAAATATGAGTAACATATAATAAAAAAACAACAACAACAACAAAAGAAAATTAAAGAAACGTAAAAACGTACAGAAATATATTCATACGATAAATAAAGAATGTTAAATGTTTCTTAGGGGCAACATGTGTGGGTTCACATGTCTACGGGCAATAGTAAATAACTTTTGTGTCCCCTGACCCTCATTTTGGCTCCATTTATTTCATTTTCATTTTGTGTGACATATACAGTACGGTGTATTCCTTTGTAATGTTCATTCTGGTTTTGTTTCATGCTTGAAATGTTTATGATATTATGTATCCTATATTATTTACTTGGTCGAATATTACATGAAAAATAGACACAAGAGCGAGAAGAGAAAGGAAGAGAATGAGGGGAGAGTGGGATATATGTTGCAGATAAGGCACAGGCTGTAAAAAGGGCTTTGTACGTATTCAGAAAAGATTGAAAAAATATGAATATGAAAACCTATGTCAGTTTCATGAAATCCATGATTAATTTCAAAGTTAGGTTCCAGATTTTGGTCACATTTTAACCCTCTGTACAAAACCTGAACTTTACACAGGAACTAATGACGTGTATGTGAGTGTGTACATGCAATGACCCTGAACAATGACCTGGATACCACCTGTTTAGAGCTCTCTCCAAGGCACATGAATGCCTTATAAATTATTCATGATGGATTGCCTGGGCACTGCTATAGTTTGAATTCCTAGCAAAGGGTGAAATGCATGCACATGCAAAAAGTAAGCACATGTTTCCACGTGCTTGTATACACCACATTTCAGAATGAATAAAGACTAGCTGTGATAAAGTGGGATTTCTCATGAATAATGTAGTATTCAAATTCTGGTCATTGCCCAGGACCATTGTCTGGGTGTCAACTACACATTCCCATACACGCCAATTAACTTCTGTGCAAAGTTAAAGTTTTGAACAGAGGGTTGAAAATAGAGCAAAATCTGAAACCTATCTGAAAAATTAATGTTTAATTAATGAAACTGAATTGTGCTGTCATTTTGAAATTGCCTCAAAAAAAAATTGTTAACTATTCAACTATTGCTCATATCAATGTCAGCGTTATCAGATATATAGTTTTTGAACGATTAAGGATCAAAACCGGAATTTTTTTTTTGTTACACCTGATATTAAGGGTGTCATTTTCCAATGTATTCGATATTACTCTTGGAGTTTGCGTCGAGTTTGCTTTAATCAGTATTTCAGCTTTTAATGATCGATCATCAAAATCCGTATTTCTGTGCCTCATTCTCTTCTACATTTTCTGAATTTTGAAAGCAAAATATAACGACATCTGTTTGGTTTAAAAAAAAATGAATTTAATGATATTTCTATAAAATGATTTCTCCGAGTTTTAGTTGACTGTTGAGGTGAGATGCTTGAAGAACTGAAGTAAACGTGACTTTAGTCATTCTTCGATAGGATGGATTTACTTGATCGATATCTGTTTCGAGACGACTAAGTGGCCTTGGAAGAGCCTGATTGTCAAGACGTTTGGACGAGAGTGTTTTAGTGTTCTATTCCACCCTGCATGGTATTTACAAACATCCTATTAGCCAAATATTGAATGACAAAGTAATGTGAACACGTCAGGTGTTGTCCTAGCCTATACGGTCAATGACTCTTGGTCTTCCAGGTTTTTACTGCTGAGCCTGGATGAACTTAATTGTAATGGAAGTATACTAATAATACGTAATAGGGACGGCCACAATGGGCAGTGCATACTGCATGTGAAAATCCGAGTTGTCTCAATACTCTGTCATTTAGAGGGGGTTACGTAAGAAAAATGAAACTTTGCCGTATGCAATGGCAAGCGGTTTCGTGTATTATGCGGAAAGACAAACAAATTTGCGTCTGATGAAATTAAATAATAACAGCAGATAACTTATTGAGTTGAATGACCTGCAAAATCTGGTTGAGCTAGTCATTGACCGTGGGCCAGAATAAAGTAGAATATAAATCAACAACCTTGTAGATTAGATGATCCTGCCAAACTTGGTGGACCCAACGTCATTAACCTTTGGCCAAGATTAAGATCAAAATACATAGAATACTCAAAAACACATTTTCAATTTTATTCATTACTTTATATCAGATTAGGTTGAATGTGTTAAATATATGTATGCAGATGTTAAAGTTGAAACAGAGTACTGAAAAACTGTCAGACGTTCATTCATTACGAATCAATATTTATACAGATACCAGGGATTGGAGCAGTCAGTCGTATATTCTGAGAATCTTCCAATTTTTGGTTCGAAAAAGGGCAATACCGACAAAAATAATAACAAATTCTTTATATATCTTTCAAGTAGTTGGATACATAGAAAAGAAATGGATCTTGATTATATGTGCTTTTGTGACTGCTGCTTAAAACCAGCAAAACAAGTTACCACCTATTGAAACCGCACTGTAACTGTAAACTGGACCCAGAGTCACTGTTCATGGGTCAATATTACAACTCGTGATGTGAAATCAATTCACTCTTCTACAGTGGATTTTTTTTTTCTGATCTATTAGATAACTTTTAATCAAACGGACAATGATTGGTTTCAAAATTAGCAGATACTCAGAGTAAACTGAACCATATAAAACAGCGTAGAAATGTTATTTAACAAAAAATTACTTTATGAAATCAATATAACATATTATTTCAAAATTTCCAATCTATCAAAACATTTAAAGAAAAAAGAAATATTTAGATTTTGCAAAATAATAGCTTCATAAATAATGTCTTTCAAAAAAGTTGGTCAGCGTAGGACTATTTTTCAAAAGCTAGGATTTAACTTTTAATAGATTGTAAACAAAAGGTGGAGAATTCATGTCTTGCATGGCTGGAAGAGAATTTAGACCAGAACTGAACCTTGCTTTCCATGATGCACGGCCGTATTGAAACGACATAGATGAATAATGCCTAGTACACAAATTTCACTTATTTTAGAAGAATGAAAGAGCGCCGTACTGATATACCTCCCACTCAACTAAGGCATCAGGGCTCGACACTTCCGCTGGCCCGGTGACCCAGGACCACCACCACCACCACCACCAAAAAAAAAAAAAAAAAAAAAAAAAAAAAAAAAAAAAAAATATATATATATATATATATATATATATATATGTATGTATATATATATATATATATATATATATATATATGAAGAGTTTGTTTGCAAAAACCGATAAGTCCATATTTGCCAAATGGAGATATTTGCGATTAAAGGTCAAGAAAAATAAAGAGAATAATAAGAAAATTTCTGCTTCTTTTGACCATAACTTCAAAAATATACCTTTAAATGTAGTGACCAATATATCATTTAAAAGGTATTATTTTGTACTTTATGACAGAAATCGTACTTCAAAATCTTCAAAATGGACTTCTCGGTTTTTGCAAACAAACCCTTCATATATATATATATATATATATATATATATATCATAATAATAATAATAATAATAATAATAATAATAATAATAATAATAATAATAATAATAATAATAATAATAATAATAATAATAATAATTAATAAGTAAATAAAAATAAATTAAAAAATTTAAACATGTCGGACCACCAAATTTTCATAAAGGAATTACAGCAGTGCAGAGAGCTCCATAAAGTTAAAAGAACAACAACAACGTCAGAATGGATTTTTGGTAATACACGTCACGCAAAGCGAAGCTAGCGAAGACGAACACCTTCTAGTTCTACCCTTGCTGAAGATCAAGTCTTACACGTAGATTCTAGTTGCAGACTTATCAAACGCTTCTAGCATTTGTGTTCTCCTCATTGCGGTTATCTGGGAGAATCTGTAGAAAATGGGCTTTTTAGACAGTATACCGACACATATGGTAAGCTAAATAAATGAAAGTCTGAGCATATGCGTATTGTAGTCCCATATATTGCAATTTGTTTGAGGGTATACTATACTAGTATTCTTCGATCTTGACCGAAAGATCGGTCTGTATCTGCACGTCGGGGAATGTTCCGCGGAGACTGCGTCTGGCTTCACGGATCCCCTCTACGGAGGACAGCGTTAATGGCAAAATATAAAAAGAGTCCTCCGGACAGACGGATCTTTCTGTCTATCTTCGATCTAGCTACAGGCAGCCGCTGTAGAGACAGCGGCTGCACCTCTATTCCTTCGCAGACGTTGTCATTTTTCAGTGTGGTTGTGCGACTCCTTCATGAATATCTTTATTAATCGTGGAAAACTAAAATACAAGGAATTATCGTAATCTATGATAATCATTCAATAATCGGTATGCGATTTTTTGTTTAATTACGTCAAAAACTCACCGAAATCTGTGGCTGAAATCAGGTCTGTAAACGTCCTTATTGCTTCACTCCTCATCTGCGTGTTATTATGAATGGCATTCACTTTCGTTTACAACAACGTACAACGTAGGTAGTCGGAGAGGCGCTAGCTCTCCGACTACCTACGTTGTAAAGGACAGGTTTCCAAGCCATTCAGAAACTCAATTTTTTTTTGCAACCGTTCTGACGGACAGAAATTATCGGGTTGGGTTATCGATCACCATTGCTCAGAATTAGAAACTCAAGTAGAATTTATTTTGCAACTGTTCACATATATAGAAATAACCCGCTAATTGCCGATTGAGATAATTGCCAAACTTGCAAATTGTTTGGGTCACACAGCACGCTTCACTGCCTGCGCTTCCCTTTGCCCAATTAAGTGTTGTTTTAGCACGTCTCAAGTGATATGGTTCACATGCTGTTGTTATGGGGAGCAAAAGCTGTTATGTTATGATGTGCGCAATGAATGATGGGATATAAAAACTTGAGTTTCTAAACCCAACAGTTCACACATACTGGTGGGGCAAATTAGCACGCTAATTCAGAAATACGAGGAAGATTTCTTGGGTTTAGGATTGCGCTGCTGATAGCACTAATTTTCTGGGGGGGTTTTTTGTGTCCACACGTGCAAAAACCTCGAATTTGCTAGCAGGTTTCAAAACTCTAGTTTTGTTACCTGCTAATTTGTGTACGTGTAAATCCCCAGCTTTTTTTTTTTTTTTTTTTAACATAATCGGCTTCTAGGTCTTGCCTGAGCAGAGCATGCGCTTTAATTATACTCAGTGATGACATTTCCTTGCAACTTGTAGTTGTATCTGGTCGTCTGGGATATTTTTCTGCGGAAACTGCATCTGGCTTCATGGAATCCCCTTCTATACAAAATGTAGGAGATCCTGTAAAGTTAAAAAAATAAAGACTCCTCTGGACAGACGGATTTTTCTGTCACCACATTTTGTTTACGGCTGCCTTTATCTAATGTGATACATAGGCATCAAGAGAATGATTTATCTATCAATGCCATGATGTGTGGGCAATAGTTTTGTGTTATGTGCTTGATAGGTAGACTTGCCTCTGTACGCATTGTGCACACAACCTGAGCTTGTGAAAGATAGTGTCACTGTCAGTGCAGTGAAGATTTCTGATTTTTATGCCTCCGCCACGAAGTGGTGCCGGAGGCATTATGTTTTCGGGTTGTCCGTCCGTCCGTCCTTCCGTCCGTCCGTAATGAATTTTGTGGACAAGGTAACTATCGAAAGCTGTTGAGGTATCCTAATGAAACTTGGCATGTATGTGTATTAGGGGGTGAAGTTGTGCCTATCAACTTTTGGGTGCACATGCTCAAGGTCAAAGGTCAAAAGGTCAAGGTCAAATACATAAAATTTCACTATTTCCACCATATCTATTGAATGCCTGAAGATATTTTCTTGAAACTTAGTGTTTACATGTATTACCCAATTAAGATTCTCTGGTGAAAGTTTGGGTCATGAGGTCAAAGGTCAAAGGTCAAAAGGTCAGGGTAACATACATAAAATTTCACTATTTCCACCATATCTATTGAATGCCTGAAGAGATTTCCTTGAAACTTAGTGTATACATGTATTACCTAATTAAGATTCTCTAGTGAAAGTTTGGGTCATGAGGTCAAAGGTCAAAGGTCAAAAGGTCAGGGTCAAATACATAAAATTTTACTATTTCCACCATATCTATTGAATGCCTGAAGATATTTTCTTGAAACTTAGTGTATACATGTATTACCCAATTAAGATTCTCTGGTGAAAGTTTGGGTCATGAGGTCAAAGGTCAAATGTCAAAAGGTCAAGTAAAAATATTAAAACTTCTTTTTTTTCTCCGTACCTTGGAAAATTGTTCAAGGTATCTTCATGGAACATAGTATACTGACTGAAAGTGATTATCTAGAGAATGTAGGGTTCATGGGGTCAAAGGTCAGGGGTCAAAGGTCAAGTGCAAGACTTCAAAATTTTACTATTACCCTCATATTTATGCAATGCCAGCAGGGTTATTTTTTCACACTTGGTGTATGCGTGTGTAACCTAATAAAAATTCTCTGGAAATTTTTTTTTTCTCTTTTTGCCTCAAAGGTCAAAAGGTCAAAGATCAAGTGAAAGTGCTGAACTAACTTTTTCCTCCATATCTCGGAAGTGGCTCAAGTTACCTTGAAACTTAGTACATATTATGCATGTTCTACCTGAAAGTAATTATCTTATGAATTTTAGGGTCAAGGGCCAGATGAAAATGGTAACAATTTACTATTCAATTCAGAAATTGCACTTTTTCTCCACACCTGTACCTTGAAAATTACTCAATGCCTAAATGTATGAATGGGTCAAAGTCAAGTTAAAGTCCTTAAATCCCTAGATACATGCTCTCCTATTCATCCAATTAAACATACGTCAAGGAAGGTGAACATTCAACACATTTGTGACAAACTTGTCATTCCAATATTTTGCCAATTTTGTGAAAATGTAATCACACAGTGTCCACATGTACAGTGTACTATCTAGACCTACTGGGAAAATCATGCATTATGGCGGAGGCATACCAGTCGCCAAAGCGACATTTCTAGTCTTTTTTGTAAATTTTAATTTTATTATTGAAATGTCTAACCTTCGTACAATATTTCCCTGCTTCATTTTCCACATCAGGACTTTAAAGGGCAGAAACTCGCAGAACAGATATTCCAAGCCATCATAGTCCTATTTGCGGTAAGCTGATTCAGATAAGGAGCTTTTTACTAAAGACCAGTAAAGACAAAGTTGATATTCAAAAAAAATTTTAAAGAAGATTTTGTGTGTTCAAATCATTTACTCCTTTCATTTTTGCATTATTATTATTGAATTATCATTATCATTATTAATATATTATAATTATTATTATTATTATTATTATTATTATTATTATTATTATTATTATTATTATTATTGTTATTATTATCATTATTGAATTATCATTATCATTATTACAATTATTATTATTATTATCATTATTAGTATTATTATTATTATTATTATTATTATTATTATTATTATATTTATTATAGTTGTGAGGATGTGCTTAGATATTTATGTTTACACACCTACATTGTACCTTTCATTTCTGTATCTACAATTATATGGTTTGTGTTAAATTTTAGAGGTCCAGGCATCCTTCCATATCGTTTTATTACAGGAACAAGTGAGCATGAACTCCATTTTATATCATATTGTCTTTTAGCAAGAATAAAAGGAAAATAGTGCTAAGCCTGGCCCTATAATGATGATTGCAATCAAATTGTGACTTCATTCCTTAGTAAGTAATATTCTAGTGTTCCTCAACAGTATATTGTTTACAAGGGCTCTGGTAGAAACAAATATTATTGATTATAGTTGAAGTTTGAGGTATACATGTTATGGCAGTCCATTATTTGTTTAATTACGGTACTCAAATTGTTCCCTGTTTACTGTGAGACAACCAGCAAATTGCCTATACATATATTTACTGGAAATAACAGGATACCATGATATATCTTACAATTATTTTGTTAATGCCTAACACATTAATTTAGTGTGAAGAAAACGTGAAAGGAAAAAGATTTACCTGTCTTTCATCTTTCATTTTCATTAATGTTTGTACATTTTTTTTTTTTTTTTTTTGTGGAGGGTGGGAGTGTGGTAAAGAACAGATTTAGATATGTGACTATGGTGTGTATTCCAATTTTTTATGACCAGTATTTTTTTTTTTTTTTTTTTTTTTTTTTTTTTTGCTGTTGTAGATATAGAGTGCATATCAAAAAAAAAAAAAAAAAAAAGGTAATCCAACTTTGGAGGGCTACTATTTCATAATTTTCAGCATTGGAGAGTTGGAGCAATGTTGGTTGTTAGGAAAGACGAACTCTTCTTCTTTCCACTGGTACCTAATTATGTTAACAAATATCATGCATGACTGAGCACATCAACTCTAAAGACAACAATGACAAAATGCACTTTTTCCAAGTGTGCGTGTTATTGTGAAGAAACAATGCATGTCTCACTGCATGGATGCTGTCAATGAAAGTGGCCAAATAGGCCAGTCTGTACAAATGCAGGTTGGCCTGATGATTTGGCCACTTACATTGGCAGATCTCATCCATGCAGAAAGACATGCATTGTTCCTTCACAATAACACACAAACTTGGAAAAAGTGCAATTTGTTGTTGTCTTTGAAGTTTATGTGCTCAGTCATGCATGACGTTTGTCAACATAATTAAGTATTAATGGAAAGAAGAAGAGTTTGTCTTTCCTCACAACCAACATTGTGCTCTCCATTGCTGACAATTATGAAATAGTAGCCCTCCAAAGTTGGAATTTATCCCTTTTTTTATATGCACTGTATTTCTTTTTTTTTCCTGTTAAATTCTGTGTACTATTCCATTGCTTCTTAACTTGTTTGCATCCTCATTTACCCTTAGACATAGTTGATCTTGTAAGGTTTCATAATAATTGATTATGATTTTAAGGTGAATAATTATAATGGTCACTGTAAGAGTGCACAACAATTTTTTTTTTTCTTTGCCTCTTCTTTCCTCTGAAAAGGTTGTCGGGTTCATCTGGGGTTATGTCTGTGAGCAGTTTGTGCAAACCGTTTACATTCTTGGTGCTGGATTTGTGCTTTCCTGCATTGTAAGTTGAGTCAGGTTGTATTATTTCAACTGCATTCTTTTACCTGATGGAATTTTACTTGGCAGAATTAAGTTAAAGAAAAAAAAAGTGCAGTGCTATTTTAATGCCTATAATAGATATCAAAATACTTAGAAACTGTAACAGAGCACTTTGTTGATTAGTTTTTAAGGGTAAGATTAAGATCAAAGGCAAAGGGTCACATTCTGAAATTATGATTTATTTTCATATGGGGAAAAAAGAAAAACCCTACAAAATGTCTGCAGAGAAATTTTCTTCTGCCTATTGTATTTCTTTCCCCCTTGTCCTTGACTGAGAAAATATTACAGTTATATAGATAGCAAGAATGATGATAATAATGATTGATAGGAATTATAATACATGTAGCAATATCTTCTTGTATGGCATCATTCTGCCCTGATGCTCAAAGTACTCACATCTGTTAATATAAGTTATTTTTCTTTAATCTATTCAAGTTGACACTGCCGCCATGGCCAATGTACAGAAGAAATCCAGTGCAATGGCAGAAGCCGCGACTAGAGCCACGTGTCTACGAACAGCCAGAAAGTACGCAGGTGACATCAAGGAAAGCGGGGAAACGGAAAGAGAAGTCCAAGTAGAAGTGTGCGACAGGTCACCTGTTTCATTTTGATTTATGTTATTTCTCAAAAGCCAACATTGTCACATTTGAAGCCTGTCTCACAAATTGTAGCATAGTCCTCACCTGTATCACAGATATTTACTACAATGTTGTATATGCACCATGCTCTTTTGTACAAAGAAGTGGTACATTTCCTGTTCACAAACGTTTGTAGAATATAAAGAGGAAGATAGAAACAGAAGCTTTTGCATATAAGGCAAACTTGTACAAGTGATCATCTAGCAGCACCCTAAAGCAGCCAATGTGGTGTTCTATGAGAATCCCATGACTGGGTCATGTCACTGACATCATCCAACGCTGCACACTGGCACTGGTCTGACGGTCCCTGACCAGTACAAATCACAGTAATTTTTTCAGGAATGGACTAGTAAAAGATAGAAAAACTGGGTTCCTACCAGTCAAAGTGACAGGTTGGACCAGTAGGGAAAAAAAATGGGGTAGTGTGCAGCTCCGCATCATCTATAAACATTTGAATTTCTAGGTGTTCAATCTGTCATTTTAACATGATGTAATTGTTCCCTTCATGGCTCTTTCCAAATATATGCATGATATTGTGATCTGATGTTGGCTCAATAATTTTGTCTATTCCTTTCTAAAACGTTGAGATGAGCAAGATCTTGAAAGAGCAAAAATATGAAGGGCGAGTTCAGCTGATGTGACAGTCATGTGGTTTAGGGTTCAGGAAAAGGTCACTGGTGCCAGTGGATCTTACTGTAGATACTCCTATCATTATTTTATTTAATTTTCATGAATGTGGGACACATTTGTTTCTCTGATATAATACTATTTCTCTAAATGCATTGCTCCCAGATATAACATAACCATCAGTAGTATCAAAGGTTACCCAAGTTATAATCCTCATTAATTTCGATCAATACAAACAAAAAAAAAAAAGAGAAAAGAAATAGACTATTGGCAGTATGTCATAAAAATTTATTGAAAAAAGTACATGTACATACACTGTTTTGCAAAAATCAAATTAAAGTCAGAGTGCAACAAATGCAGGTGACGTGAATCATGTGTCCCGAAGACCTGTTTAGAGCTAAAACACCATGTAGGCTGACATGTTTATCTTTAAATGATCATTACTTCTCAATATTCGATGGATGTTACTGACAATTTCACTGAGCTTTTGCTTGTGTTTATCAACTGTCATTGAAGTACAATTCAAAGTAATCACTTTTGTCTACTTTAGGCAAGAATTATTTGGCACAGTACTTCAGCAAGTGATTTTTGAAACATGTAACACTGTGAGTCAGATGGTTTTAACTGCAATGTATGCATCTCAGTTTGACCAGAATCCCAAATTGCCTTCTGCTAGGGTAAACTACAGAAAGTAGGGGGAACAGTGACGGTTGCACTTTTTTTTTTTCCTGCAACAACATTCATTATACATTACAATTTGCTATCACATACAAAGTAGTTCTCATCACTTGAACTTGCCAATATGTCTTGTCTGTAACTATATTTGAACTGTAATATTTGTCCTTAAAAAAAAAAAAATGTTGCAAATTTCAGAATAAAGTAAAATTCTATCATGTCAAGGTGAATCAAGTCTGAAACTATGTTTTAGTGGTTAAAAGTACAAGCAACCAAGATGGAAACTACATGTATTATGTGCACATACTACAGATTCGACTGTTACATTACAAGCAGGAAACCTATTGGTATTTATGAGTGAATTCAGATTTAAATCTGGGAAATTTAAAAACAAAGGGAGTACATTTTAATCATAAACTTTATGCTAAAAATGTATCTATTCTTACCTTGTCTGTATAAACACATGCACTGCCCTTCCCGAGGGACCCTGCCATTATCATTACCCAACATTACAGGGTGCTACATAAGCACTTGCCCGATTGCACGAGTGAACAATGAACTTGCCCGGGTGAACAAATGCTGGCCCAAAGTGGGCAAGCAAAAAGTTTTGAAGCCACCTTTTTTCACTTATTCCCCCAACAAAAATGCAGAAAGTCAACCATAGAGAAGCCCAAAGATATATATTGCTGTTAAGTAATGCAACACACTTTATACAGTACATGTACAGTTGTAACTATACACAGCCCAGTCGCCATAGTAGCGTGTCTAACAGTGTCTGGTTGGGTTAGTACAGTTGTAAATCTCATTTCAACAACTTTCCAATACTTACATGAAGAAGCCCCAATGCAAACAGCAACACTTGATCAGACCAAGTTTGTTACTTCATTGACGATTGTGTTGAAGTAGGCAATACAATAGAATTTGTGCTGTTTATTCAGATGATTGTGTTTTATTAAACCCTTACTAGATTTATTTCGTTATATTTTTGTCCCCGCCGAACGAGTTCGAGCAGGGGACTATGAAACGGGCTCCGTACGTGTGTGTGTCCGTGTGTCCGTCCGTCCGTCTGTCCGTCCGTGTGTGCGTCCGTGTGTGATCAAAATGTTCAAAATGCTACTCCTTCGCCATTTCTAACCCGATTTTGATTCTGTTTGCTTTATATGATAGCACTACAAGGGAGCTTTGAAACTCCTATACAGAATTTCAGTTGTGACCTTTGACCTTGACCTTTGACCTATATTGTACATTTTGCTTCAAAATGCTACTCCTTCGCCATTTCTAACCCGATTTTGATTCCGTTTGCTTTATATGATGGCACTAGGTGAGGGCTTCAAAACTTCTACACAGAATTTTGACCTTTGACTTCTTTGACATTTGACCTTGATTTTTGACCTATATTGTACATTGGCTACAAAATGCTACCCCTTCGCCATTTCTATCAAAACCTGATTTCGATTCTGTTTGCTTTTTGTGATGGCACTAGGTGAGGGCTTCAAAACTTCTACACAGAATTTTGACCGTTGACTTCTTTGACCTTTGACCTTGATTTTTGACCTATATTGTACATTTTGCTACAAAATGCTACTCCTTCGCCATTTGTAACCCGATTTCAATTCCGTTTGCTTTAAGTGATGGCACTAGGTGAGGGCTTCAAAACTTCTACACAGAATTTTGACCTTTGACTTCTTTGACCTTTGACCTTGATTTTTGACCTATATTGTACATTTTGCTACAAAATGCTACTCCTTCGCCATTTGTAACCCGATTTCAATTCCGTTTGCTTTAAGTGATGGCACTAGGTGAGGGCTTCAAAACTTCTACACAGAATTTTGACCTTTGACTTCTTTGACCTTTGACCTTGATTTTTGACCTGTATTGTACATTTTGCTACCAAATGCTACTCCTTCGCCATTTCTAACCCGATTTCGATTCCGTTTGCTTTATGTGATGGCACTAGGTGAGGGCTTCAAAACTTCTACACAGAATTTTGACCTTTGACTTCTTTGACCTTTGACCTTCATCTTTTTACCTATATTGTACATTTTGCTACTAAATGCTACTTCCGGCGGGGACATATATTACGCACCGCGTAATTTCTACTTTTCCTTGTGGACTTTCTTTTCGGGCATTTGTTTTGCAGCAAATGTGAAAATCTGCCTGCCTGACCGGGCAAGTGGCAAAGTGAAGTTATGTAGCACCCTGCATTACATTGTACTAGCATATATGTACACCTGGATCAAGATGGATATCGAAGGTTAGACATTGTGTGCGAGGAATACAGACCTTTGTAAAACTCTCCAGTGTGCCACATACCACTTGCATAAAACAAAACGAAAAGTTGTGCTCAATTGTTTTAGGTCTTGCGGGAAGATGGAATTACAGTCAACCTCGCCTTCATCAGATCCAAAGAGCTTGGAGAAAATCCTTTGACTTTCATGAATAAATTTTGACATACACAATAGATTTAACATAAGTTTACATCCATCCAGGGGTAAAATTTTCCTTCAGCTTAGGTTGACTTGGGTGAGGTTGACTTTATAACCTCCATCTTTCATTTCTTATTGCCCAAATAGCACGGAATGCTGTCAAGATGGACATGTTTTCTACATCAAAACTTTCCCTCTGGGTAGTAAGACATCTTCAGAAACAAGCAATTGCCATAGAAACAAGGATGTTCTGTACAAGTAATTCAGCAAAACTGCTAAGTCGTCATCACATCTGTGTCATTACCACAAACACAATTTGTGACAGCATCACTCAAAATATAATACACGGAGAGGGAGAAGCTTGTGAGAATAGATGCCTTTACTTTATAAAATTAACATGTAGCAGCAATATACAATACTGACTGCATAGAATTACTTGCATTTGCAATCAAAAAGGCTGAGAGGTGTATCAAAATTGAAAGACTTTGGAGTTGTCATTATGAATACAATCAACACACAAATCAAGTGGATGTGAAATTTTCCTGGCATTCATACGCGTGTGTTGGGTGACTCTTGAAATACTGTACGTACGAATGAAGCTTGTTTTGCGTAATGCACCTATGGCATTCTTAAAGGACAAGTTCACCTTCATTAACATAAGGATTGAGAGAATGTAGCAATATTAGTAGAACACATCATTGAAAGTTTGAGGAAAATCGGACAATCCGTTCAAAAGTTATGAATTTTTGAAGTTTTTGTGCAGTCACCGCTGGATGAGAAGACTACTGCCGTGTATGATGTCACATGTGTACAACAATATAAGAAAAATATAAAGAGAATTTCACAAAATTTCATCTTTTGAAGAAAGTACACATTCCCTTGACTCGTATACTGACATATGTTATGGGTAATATTATTCCCATTGCCTTTAGAAAGAGGCAAGTCAAGTGCTCTTTTATTATGCAAAAAAAGTGAAAATATGTTGAATTTTCTTTACATTTTCTTTATAATGTTGTACTCGTATGACATCACGAGCCTTAGTAGTCTCCTCATCCAGCAGTTCCAACACAAAAGTTTTAAAAATTCATAACTTTTGCATCGATTGTCCAATTTTCCTCAAACTTTCACTGATGTGTTCTACTAATATTGCTGCATTCTCTCAATCCTTATGTTAATGAAGGTGAACTTATCCTTTAAAGCAATAACTATTTTTATTGTTTGCCTTCAGAGATGAGACTTGCTGTTTTATATAATTTCAAACTTAACTTATAAATTCCGTTACTTCACTATATACAATATATACCTCATATTCATTTATACAGTGATAATAATGATTATGGATGTTAGTAAAATATATCCATGTATTATCTACTGAATACCTGCTGTACACATTAAAGGTAAAGAGCAGCTTGTTTTCTCCTCCACTATGGTTGAAACATTTTCAGCACATCAGTACACCTAGCAAATATTGATGCAAACAGCACTACATATCCTGCATATTACAGTGTATATATCTTTGTTAGTATAGAAGAATGTGCTTAATCTTAATCTATACATGAAACTACCACAAGATGAATGCTAATCATGACTGACAATTTGGTATTTTTTTAAATGTTACTGGATAGACATATAATCAAACACACTTTATGCTGTGCATAATTTCCACACACTTAGATAGTATACTGAAATACACAGCAAACCTGGTTCACTGCAGTTAGTACTGGTCTCTTATTTGGCATAATTAGCTGGCAATGACCTATACACATATACATTTACTACTAAAGATAGAGAGAATACCTTCTTTTTTTTCTCTAAAGAGATGTTATAGTTTGGTTGAGATGGGATTCAGGTTTCATGAGGGTTATTTTGCAAGTAATTAGAAACCACATTTATGAAATATTAATATTTGAGAGCATGCAATTCTAAGAGGAATTAGAAGTTTATTGACAGATATTGGTGTTCAATGGCAGAGATACACATATGCAAACCAAAGTGCTTTAAAAAAAAAAAAAAAAAGAGTCCCACCTTTTATTACAACCTTTTTGTCTTACTTTGTTTTTTCACCAAATAAACCTTTGATTCCTCTTAGAATGATATGCCCTTCAGTATTTCAACTTCCTGGTTTCTCCTCATCTTGCAAAGAGTTAATTACAAAACATGAATCCCCATCTAAGCCACTACTTCACCATCCCTTTAAAGATTTAATACCGCATTTTGAAAGACATCAATGAATTATGTACCAACTCATGCATCCCTTTAAAGATTTAATACCACATTTTGAAAGACATATCAATGAATTATGTACCAACTCATGCCCGCTTGATTGCCTTTTAACACCTTTATGTTGCTTGAACCACATCAATCACTTTCAGAACATACATAAGGTCCAAAAATGGCCCATATCATTGTCTACGAATTACAAATACATGCATATACATGCTGAAGTTGACTGGAATGGAGTTCATACAGTGTATAACAAATCAAACAGAATTGCACAAGTTTCCTCACAATTGAAATTCAACAGTTATAGAATTGCAAAGTGCAAGTAGCATAATGAACATCATGTTTGTGATCAATATCTTTGCTTCTCCAGTCACTTTAAAGAGTGTGCTACTTCAGTTCTACATGTACTACAATCGAATGGAAAGAATGCAAGTCATCTTCATTTCATTCAAAGAAACTCAAAACAAAAAATCTAGTGAAGATTTGTATGTATGTCAATATAAAGACATGACAAGATCATCACCTCCAATACAATTATATGTGTATTAAAATAGAGGTATTTCAGGTAAACAGATGAGCTATAATCCTATAAATTTCTAATTCTATGTCAGACTTCCCCATTTTTTCCATTTTATTTACAATGTATAAGATGCAAAATAAAAGCAAAGTGGCATATCACTCATTTTAACCACAGAAAAGCTTGACTTCAAGTGAAATGATGTCCTTCTGCAGGACCTTGTGGATTGAATTTTGTGAGTTTTATTGTATCACATTTTGTCCTTGGACTTTCCACAAGAGTTGCAAATATTCAAAAGTAATATGTCATACATTGTGTCTAATCAGCACTAACATTTGCATTTTCATTTGAGAAAATCAAGCAACTCTCGTCCATACCTTGGGTGTACTACTGGCACAAAAATCATACAATATACTGTTTTTGTGACATTACATGCAAGATTTACTGTATAAATCCCTTTCTTTCTGTAGCTTTTCATCCTTGATACTCGGACGATACTGTGTGCCAGGGGTAGCTATACAGTATATGCAAGATTGTCAGAGAACAGTCATAATGATAAGGCTGTTGCTTTACAATTACAGTGGAAGGAGTTTTCACAACATAGATAGCCTAAATAGTTTAATTACAGTAGAGCAATCTGCATGCAATGCTATCAGGTGAAGACAGCCTCTAAATGTTCAAAGAAATGCTTATATTTCAGGGGATTTCAAATGAAAGATTTTTTTTTTTTTTTGTATGCATTTATTTCATTGAACATAAAACATTCATTGTTATTATTTGATCATACAAACCCACACAGTGGCAAAAACACCAACCAATACCTGTGGATTACACAGGAAAGAAATGGCGAGTGTTACGTACGACAAAGGGGGAGGGGCATAAGTTTGACATCCTTTTTTACAAACAAGGATATACCTCCTTTGTATTTTGCAAAAAAAAACAAAACAACAACAACAACCACAAGACAACTCACATGAATTCCATTTGAGTCAGGGAGGTGGAACAATATACAGCTGTATCTCTTTAATTTATTTTACATATTCTGTGAAATAAAAGCGAGAAATAAGATCAGCCTCCTATAAAAGTTTGAGTGAAGATAAGGCCAAATTTGGCAAGTGTATCATTTGCCAAGGAAACTGTGGCTTGTTATAATACATGTCACCAAGTTTGGCTGTGCAAACAGATATCCTTTGTGTGGTTCTGCTGCCTTTCCTTCTGCACCATACAGCCAACATGGTGCATAATGTGTAAATTTCCTTTTTTTGCAGGGATTGGCAACACAAGTATGAAATAGACTTCATTCTGTTTATCACAGTTTACTCCTTGAGTTCCCTGTCCACATAAGTGCATATAAAATGTAAACAGATCATGAAAGGGATGGTATATACATGGTTGAGGTGAGAATTCAGTTTTAACTTCTTGCGAGATATTTAGAAACCAGTTTATGAAATGTTAAGAAGCCTACAGTTCTAAGAGGACTTCAAAATTTATTTGATGAAAATCAGTTTTTGAAATGGCTGAGATATCCAAAAACAAAGTAAACAGAGGGATCCTAATCAAAGGTGGGTCCCATCGTTTATTGGGTTCCCTTTGTTTTAGATATCTCAGCCATTTCAAAACCAACTTTCATCAGATAAACTCTGAATTCCTCTTAGAATTACATGCTCTTTCATAAGAGGTTTCCCGACTCTGAAAAAAAAAAAATCATCAAAAAGCATTGGAAACCTCAAACCCCATCTCAACCGAAACTGTACCATCCCTTTAACTTGAAGGACAAGAAAACATGTTTGACTGAAAAAAAACAAAGGACAGTCCCACTGACACCAGAAATGCAGTGCTTCTCCATAGACACTGCACAGCAGATGATGGTCAAATGTGGAAGCTTAATGACATTGAACCTCATACCTTGGATTCACACTGTCCATTGCAATCCAGCAACTCCACTACTTCTGGCCCCATCTCTACAGACCTGGTGTTATTGGTGCTATTGGTATTACCATTTACATGAGTGTAATTATTCCCTCTGTCATCTTTCCAAGCCCTCTGCCTCTTCCCTTTCCCTCTCCCTTTCTTGATGCATCGTCCCTCCAGGGACATGGTGGTAGTAGCACCGGCTATTGGTCCAGCAGCACCCCTTGATGACAAAGGGTCTGTGGTCCTCAAGGTCACATCGCTTGACCCACCCTGTCTCTCTATGTCCAAATAATGTGAATCTCTCCTCGCTCCAGCATCCCTTGGTACCTGTGGAGTAGATTGGATGATGCGGTTGACTTGACAACCAACTATGCCAACACCTGCTGTCTGTGGAGCTTGCTGTTCTTCAGCATGATCTTCGGCATCCTCAAATTGATGAAGCCTTTGGGCCTCTTCCTGTTCATTGACTGCTTGCAGCTCACAATGTGCTCCATCATTTCTACCAGGCTCTATTCAAGGAATGCAAAACATACAATATGGCATACAATGAAACAGTAAACATATCCCAATTCGGAGCATATGAAGGACAAAATTGCCAAAGGAAATAGAAATCAACCAGATGCTATTATGTTTTCACAAATTGAATGTCCCAATATAAAAAGCATGCCCTAAAAAGACTGTTTTACCATTCCCTGCTTTCTTTGTACAGATTTTTCCTTATCTTTGTCTTATCTTTGATACTATGAACAGCTAAAAGTATTTGTCTCTTTACTTTTTGAAAAATCTAGAATGGAAAGAAATCTGGGAAAGCTTATCTTTACCTCTCTTTGTAGACATGTAGGAAACATTTCTTTAAAAAGTCATACAAACAGTATAAGGCTGATACATACTATAATAATAACAATACTTTTCATAAATTCAAAGCCACTTGATTTTGTCTGATTCAACTGATCTTGATACCATGTGAATTCTGAGTTCATGGTCCTTTCATTTGATAATGATATACACTAGTGTACATGTATGTGAATTCACACTAATCAGAGTCTGTTGATAAAACAACAGCTGTTGATTTTCACTGTCAATAACCCCTTTTATAATACAGTCTTTCCTAAATAGTGTGGATTTTTCTCCTTTCTGTTTTAGCCAAATGACAATTTCCAAAGGCAGCAGACAACTACAGACAGTACATTGGTCTCTATTCTTTGAACTTTTGGCAAATATACATGTGCAAGGAAAACATCAGAGGCTACCTCGTAATAACATCTTGCAATGAAAACATGCATGATACAAGATAAATGGACATATTATATATGGATTTTAACAAAAGGATCACACAAGTCACAAGCATTTACTAAGATAATGGATTTTTAGATTTAGAAAACACAGCAAATGCTGTACACAGCAACTAGAGATAAAAATTCAGGTACCAGTAGTACTGTGACTGATACAACTTGCTGTCATGTATGTACTACTCTTTCTGAGAACTAGGATCTGGCATTTATGACTATCATTTGACATGCTTGATTTCATTAAGTTGATAATGATAAGCCATGTAGTATTTTCAAATACACTTCAATTTTCAACTACCATCTTGTATCATGTTAATTCCTTTTACAACTTTATTCATAATAGTTTTTTATCATTATTTACCCTCAGGATGATGTTTCTTGACATTTCTTTTCATCCTTTGTTCAACATGAAACAGAATGACTATGATGAGCAGAACAATGATGACCACAGAGAAACCTGCTATAGCCCACAGCAGAGGACTGCTGTCAGCTGAGTACACTGACTGGAATGTTACTGGAAGAGAAAATCACAGAGCAGCAAAACAAGAACATTTTATGAAGGGTGCCAAAGTTTGACATGTATTATGGACACATATCAATTATAACAAATACATGGTGTGTATATTGGAACGGTGAACCATATGCAATCATGAAGCTAGTGTCTGCACTAGTCTGATTAGTTTCAGTTTCAGTGGTGCTTCCCAAACACTGTATCAAGAGCTATAGAAATATTATTATATATCACTGTAGGAAATAATGTATTGAAATTTGAAAATTCTCCTGTACATCTATAAATCAAATCCATAGCCATTGTATTAGTGGCATTCCCTAACTCCATAATATCTAAATAAAAAAAAAGGAAAAAAAAAAGTGAATTTCAGACACACCCTGATATATAAAATCGATATGTTGTTTTGACTAGATTGTCTTTTAATGTTTATTCAAATCAATGTGGCAGAAACAAATGTTTATTCCTTGTCACAAAGTCTTTCCAAGATGACATATGCAATGAATAAAAAAGAATACACCCATGGGCTTGATATCTTTCCAAGAATGTATCTGCAGTGCATAGGCTTTGATCATGCAATGGAACAAGATTTTGCATTCAGTGAGAAATAATAATGACAAATCTTGAACTACATCACACCATGACATTTATTCCTCCCGCAAAGTCACTTGAATTTCCTGGTTGAAAGTTTTCCATCGTCACTTGCATTGTTCAATGCCATCAAACACTAAGACAAAAATTGATCCATCTAGACTTTACCATCTGTTGTTGCAGCTTTTTGTAACATGATGGATATCCTCACTGTAGACTTGCATTCATGTTGTTTACATAGGTCTGAAATATAGTGAAAATGGGAAACTAGAACCTGTAAGTTTAATCATGCCTACCTGTTTCACTCTGTCTTGGTGTGGGGTAGCTCGAAGAGATCATGCTAGGCTGTGGACTAGGTGTCAGCTTGGAACGTCCCACTGGCACTTGAGATGAAGGAAAAACTGAGGCCCCGAAGATAAAAATGATCAAACTTCACTACATTGAAAAGATCTACAACTGGAATACATAAATACCTTATGGCTGTGTGTTAATTGTATTTTCTATTAGTATTTATACATAACTTTTCTACAAAGTGTGGTTGTATTACCTAGTCTAGAAGAACCAAAACAGGACAGACTACAAGTAAATACAAGTAACAACTACAAGTAATATCATCATTCATTGTACTAAGAATATCAAATGAATTTGCATATAAAATTGAAACCAAAATAGCTCAGTTCATACATTTCATGTATTTCAAATACTTGTAATCATGCAAAACAACTGACCCAAGTTTCTTTGTTTATTGGAATACATGCTAATTACTCTTATTGACATGACAACAGAATATCTTGAGACACGATGGTTTCAAACAACAACAAAGAACGACATACAATTCCCGCATAAGGAATAAAGACACAACAGATATACCTGACTTGTCAGATGTCACACCAAAAGTAGATGCTGATGAAGGTTTTTCATCCCAACAATCTGTATCTCTTTCTGCTGTGCAGTTTTGCTGTTAAACATGAAAGGAAAGGTGAACTTTAGATTGAGTCATTACAAGGCAATGCTCAAACTTCCTCAAACAAACTCTGCTTTGGAGCATGTACAGTGGCAGAAGAGGTTGCATAACAATTATTTGGGGTGAACTCCCCTTTAATTTCCTTAACTATCAGTTGACCTGCAAAATTCACAGAGATACAGCCCCATCACAAGATAGAGCCCACATCGTGTCACATCCCCCCCCCCCCCAAAAAAAAAAGGAAAAAAAAAAAACAGATTGTGGACTATGATATCGCTGCAACCATGAAGCAACTGCCACAGATCAGATACTTGGCTAGCAAATGTGAATCACATACCTGTATGCAAATATTACAAACTTACTAACCATGCAAGTTGGATGAGCAACAAAGTAACACAAGTCTTGGTAATTATGTGAAGTAACGCTATCAGTATTTTAGTATTTTAACGTTAAGTTTTGTCAGCATAATGTACATGCACAGCACATTATTTATTTCAAGTATTTGGCTCATCCTGCCTTAACATGTATGTGTGATGTGGGTTTAATCACATGCATATTATCTAATTGATACACTTCAGAAAGCACTGATTGATACTGGTATTGGGCAATTCAAGAAACCTGCAAGAGAATAAAAGTTATCAAATCTCAATAAGAAATGATGTTGATGTGATCATTATCAGTATCATCTACTCAGCAAACACCCTGTACCACACCTCCATAAATCTACATGCAGTCTAGCCAGACCAGATGCCGTGCGCATGTACAGCGACAGGGCTGTGGTATATAGTTACTATGCAGTCATAAATATAGTCACAAATTGACTATTTCCAGTGTGTTCTTTTACAACATGACACAATTTCAATGTACAAGTACAAGATCTTACCTTCACACCAAACCTACATGATTGACATTCCAGGCACTCCCTGCAGTTATTCCAGTTTGGTGAAAATGTCCCCTCAGGACACGGTCTGCATGTACTGAATTTAATTTGGAAAGAAAAACAAAGAGCAGGACAAGTATCTGTAACAAAATTCAGAAATGAAACAATTTCTTATAGGCGAACACAAGCACATGGTGTTTATTGCTACTGTAAAGGGGAAAAGAATCACGAGGAAGCTTTATAAGCTATATAACTTGAGTATTCTATGCAGTGATAGATCTATGGAGATACTGAAAGGAACAAGAGTCAACATTGAGTGTAAAGTACACGTTATTGTCTTTTCTTGACAATGTGGAATTTGTGAGAATTCCAATGACATATACCCAGTGAACAATTTTGAGCATGCAAAATGAAGTTTTGTCAAGAATTGATAAGACTACTGAAACTGGCTATTTAATTCAAAATGGTCTACTTAATCCATGTCTAAATATGAATTATGCAGCATTCATTGTAGAA
This sequence comes from Diadema setosum, assembly GCA_033980235.1. Classification (NCBI taxonomy): domain Eukaryota; kingdom Metazoa; phylum Echinodermata; class Echinoidea; order Diadematoida; family Diadematidae; genus Diadema; species Diadema setosum. Next base: position 20,695,050 of record CM067077.1, on the reverse strand, counting down.
TAGTACTTTCAAAGGGAAACTTTATTTACCTTAGAACTTGTAATTTTATGAACACCTAAAACATTTCACAGAATCATTATCTTCTCAAGAGAGTGATGTTGAAAAGGCCTGCTTGGAAGGCAAAGAAGATTGATTCATGAATATATCAAGTCAAATCATGACAAATGTCTTTGTACAGTGGTACAAATGAAAATGATTACTTCTTGTAACTTACTCTTGCAATAAACTGCATTTGTCTGCTTGGTACATCCCTGCTTGACAAGCATGGCCAATCGTTCCTTTACAGTGGTTGAAAAGAGATGGGCTGTCATCCCTTCGCAAGCACTTTCTTTGCTAGAAGTGAAAAAGGCAAAGATGCGATATCAGTGGTCATGTGAATGTGTCATGGAGCAGTGGAATATACTGTCATAACCAACAAAAGACTTGCATGCAAATAGAGTGTTTGCTCATGAAATAGCACCCCCCCCCCCAAAAAAAAAAAAAAAAACAAACACACACACAACAACAACAACAACAACAACAAACAAATAAACAAAAACAAAACAATCCAAAAACAGACTCAGACAGAAGGTGAACAAATTAGGTCAAACTTTTGGACAAAATTGTTGGTTCTTTACAACTTCAGGTTGCTAATAAAAGTGAATCATTCTTTGAGTATGCCTCTCTGTGAAAAAAAAAACCACATAAATCCTAACAGCTGTGTCTATGTTCTGACACTGCATTGTATGTGTATTGATTACAAGTGTGAACGTTTGCACATGGTTTTCAACATGCAGTTTACGTGTGGAAGATTATAAGAAGAAATTTGTTTTTTTAATAAGTCTGATCATTGTCCCCTTCAGTATTATTGTTATTTATCTATTATCTTTTTTTCTTTGCAAAAAGTGAAAATGACACTATATGATACCCCTCTAGCCAATATTTCGTTGAGGTATGCCCCCTCACCATCACCATTCAATTCATTACATTGTGTACATTCTACATCCTTTACATTTTCATTCAATTTCTCTTAACCTTTCGAGTTGCCTTTTACAAGTATTTGAAAATTGTGCGTTCAAGAAAAAACATTAACTATTCTGGCAGCATTGCCACATGCTATATAAGTACAGACTATTAGTAAGTTTCAGTTAAAGTAGTAATACACTAATGAATGATTCCAAGATGAATTTACCTGCAAAGCAGAAGCACTGTGCCCTGATGTCTGCATCATGGTGACAGGGGTCGTTCAGGGGAGAATAGCTGTTTGTGGAAATGCATACCAATTTGCAGTCAAACACCTTGACCGACTGTGTGACTTTTTCTCCCTGTGACAGCAAGATGAGTATCAGGCCCACAGAAAAAAGCTAAAAGGATACTTTCATGAAAAGTATCATTAGCAAGTTATGGGAATATTATATTCCCATGACTTACAACTGAGTTTTCTTATACTTTACTGTATTGTGCAGTAGAGTACATTATCATAATAGCTGCGAAATATAAATGTCCTTTATTATTAGGTGATCCGAGTATCCTCTCGGATCACCTTCTGTATCTGTACAGATTCTTTGTTGGTGGTTCTTCTTCTTCTTCTTCTTCTTTCTTTATTTCTGGACAAAATTTGTGCATCGATTAGCTCAGAAAGTGTTCTTCCTATCAATTTCAAACTTATACCATATATGTATCATGTCCCAAAGACGACGGGTCTAATAATATCATAGTGATCAGTCGACCGTGACGTCACTATGACGTCATTATATGAAAACACATTCTCAATCATATCTCATCAATGGAATGGAATTTTACAATGAAATTTACGTCATATATAATTCAAGTTATGCCCATTCTATTCATTTTCTCAAAATTCATATTTTCTCTTAAAACGTGTGCGTACGCGCGCGTTGAAATATTTGTATGCTCCAATCGAGCTCAAAATTTTTTTGCACACGTTTCAGACCATTTGGAGCATTTTTTGAAAAATTGAAAAAATTGGATGGACGCGTACGCGCGCGCACATATTCGCACACACAGCTCACATGCAATAGAAATTTCCCGTTTTTTTACACTTATCGGATGCCTAAAATGTCAAGGAACATTTCTACCAAGTTTCAAGTCAATCCGACTCAATATGACGTCATACGGGCCCGTCAAAGTTGAAATTCCGCGCGCGCGTCAATGGCGATATACAGTGCAACGATGCCAAAAAAACGCCAATTTTAAATCCGATTTTACTCGTCAGGATGGACGGTAACTTCCCATTTTCTTTACATATTCTGAAAGCTGATGAGTTGGACATGTTATTTCATGGGTTGGCGATGCTGGCAAAATGATTAAAAGATATTAAATTTCTTAATAAAGTAAAAAAAAGTAAATTTTCAAAATGACGTCATCAAATTTCAAGTTCACTCGAGCATATCTCACTTATCCTTTGCCAATTTACACCCAGATTTCAGTATGTTGTAGCTTATTAAATGATCTTTCATTAATATAATAACAACATTTTGATTGGATGACGGCATCACCTCGTAAAAATGGATTGAAAGTAATATTGTCAAATTTGACCAGTTTACGTGTTATCTCTAAGGGAGAGCAGTTTTTCTGGCAGTGAAAATTGACATGACTCTCTTTTTTGAGCACTAGCTCACTTATGCTTCGGTGAATTTCTCCCAGATTTTAGTATGTTGTAGCTGAGACTTTGGGCTATCGTGCACTCCATTTTTTCATACGATGTCGGCATCACGTCGAAAAACTTGGTTGAAAATGGCACGAGGCTTTGATGCAGCGTCATTTTGCTTAATACACAGGGCCTATGGAGAATGAAATAGGTCATTGCGTAGCGCATCCGACTCGTAATCCTAAGGTCCCTGGTTCGAGGCTCACCCCTGCCAATATTTTTTTTTTTTTTTTTAACACTTTTTTTCTTCTTTTTCTTTAGTTAATCTTAATCTCCCTTTCCTTACTTTATCTTTTTCTGATTTTTTTTATGCTTCTTCAAATTTCTATAAAATAACATAATTTTTTTTCTTTCTTTCTACTACTTTCTGTGCAATAGATGAACAACAACAATGGCTATCAATCCCATATTTTGCACATGTTTAGTACATGTCACGTACATTATTTCATAAAATAACAACTACTTGATCGGACACCATCTTGGGTATTAGGGTCAAAGGTCATAAATGTTTCATCCTGTATCTTGGTGAATACATGTCCTATCTTTCCCATATTTTGCACACGCAAAGACCATGTTACAAGAATCATTTTATAAAATAATCACTTTTTGCTTAGACGCCATCTTGGGTGTACAAAGTGAGGTCAAAGGTCAAATATACTTCATTCTGTATTTCCGTTAGTGTATACGGAATTCGGTACCAAAGATGACAGGTCTCACTCCCTTTTCTAAATGACAATCCAAACATCACACGGCCAATGTCCCGTCAACACAGATGAAACCTGTATGGTCATGAATATTTGGATCAGGACTCAAATCGTTGATTTTGGAAGAGATCGGATCACCTAATTTGTCAGTGTTGACAAATTCCGGTTCTAGTTATCATTATTATTGTTCATATATTGTGACATCACAAACTGTAGCCTTCTTATCCAATGATGGACTTGCACAACGATGAACCAAAATTGTACAAATTCATAACTTTTGATTGGAATATCTCATTTCCCCATAAAGTTTTCTGATCTATAAAATGCAATCTCTGCATTCACTAAATCAAGGTATAGGTTTGAGGTTGAACCCAAATAACACCTTACTTTTGTCCATTTCTACTCATGGAAACTGCAGAACTGGATCTGAGCATTCTATGACCATGGTAACCTAAGTAGTATTTCAAGATCCCCATAATACTATTGAAAATGTGTCTCATGTAAAATTGCTCATGAATTGCATTCAAAACATTTTAGACACACTACTTCATTTTTCCCAAACTTTACAGATCTGTTTATCTTTTATCTCATGCTTTTGTATTCATATTCAAAGGTCCCATTCAGGATGATTGCAATTTGAATATTAGTTAAAAAAGAGCAAACCTGTTGTTACATATTATATACCATTCAAGCTCATAGCAAATCCATTCATTTTCATTTAGTAAATTTATTGTGTATTTTAGCACCATTCCATTCATAGCCATTAATTTTGTCAAACGCATTTAAAAGCATTTAATTTAATACACAATACACTGGTAGTACTATTGTATTGCATTTTTGGCAATAAACCCAGCTAATGGCGTAATGCATAAGCTGATCGGCCTTCCTCGTTACGCCTCCTTTTTGTCACATGGGTCAAAGCAAATATTTCTGGAAACACATAATATGGATGACACTGCTAATTGAAACATTGTGAATGTCATGAAATTTTCTAAAAAATTGTCCTATTTTGATAGATGATAAATGCATGAAAATGGGGCGACATCTTTCAACATCTTTCAATATCAAGCCTAAAATTCACCAATAATCATATCGTATCAAGTATTCAAACGTTTCTCCGACATTAATTCTTCTCAGATTGCTCTTTGTTACTTAGAACTATATTGACCCTTCCTGAATCAAGGAAAATATACTCTTTACAAGTTAGCATGGCTAGCAGCATATATTAATACAATATTGAATATAGAACCTAGGACATAGGTCCTACATCCATATACATGCCGCACCTGCGACAACACCCAACACGTTCGTACTGGTTACAGCGCCCGAGGTTAGCATGGCATATCCACAGCTTAATTATTGCGTCAAAACCGAAAACCCTGTAGATTTTCTTACCTGCAGAAAGAAGAGAAACCTTAGATTCCTCAAGACTGTACCATGGTTCTTGTCCCCAGCGAAAATCTTCCAAGATTTTCATTTGCGATTGTGGTAAAACCCGGTGGTATGAGTGAGGTATACTAATGCGTTCTAGCTGGTGGTACCAGGTACAACTGGGGCTACGGGGGAATCCCCCACATAGACTGTTCGACTCCAGTCGAGATGTAGTGCCGATGCGGGACTCTTTTCTTTTTTCTCACTCTTTCATACGCCCTTATTGGCGGTAGCGCGAAGTCATCTCGATCGCGACAGTCCCACCACTGTGCAGTCCACGCATCGCGCGAGTCCACGAACTGCTCCCCCCCCCCCCCCCCCCAAAAAAAAAAGGTGGTCTCTCCCAGTGCCGTATATTAAGCAACAGGAAAATCAGAGATATTGATGATTATTACGTAGACTCTAACATTTCAATTATCCTGCTGGATCTTGGTGGTTGGTTTGCTTCACTTACTGCACTGCATGTTGTCTGCTCCATCGCTGGAAAATTAAATCGCCATTATGATTATAATTAGGTGATCCGAGTATCCTCTCGGATCACCTTCTGTTTTTGTACGGATTCTTTCTTCTTCTTCTTCTTCTTTTTCTTCTTTCTCCCCAAAAGTTGTGCATCGATTAGCTCAGAAAGTCCTCTTCCTATCAATTTCAAACTTATACCATATATGTATCGTCTCCCGAAGACGGCAATCGAACTAAAATCAAAGTGATCAGTCGACCGTGACGTCACTATGACGTCATTATATGAAAACACATTCTCAATCATATCTCATTAATGGAATAGAATTTTTCAATGAAATTTACGTCACATATATTTCAAGTTATGCGCATTCTACTCATATTCTCAAAATTCATATTTTCTCCTAAAACGCGCGCGTTGAAATATTTGTATGCTCAAATCGAGCTCAAATTTTTTTTGGACACGTTTCAGACCATTTGGAGCATTTTTTGAAAAATTGAAAAAATTGGACGGACGCGTACGCGCGCGCACATATACGCACGCACAGCTCATATGCAATAGAAATTTCCCATTTTTTCATACTTATTGGATGCCTGAAATGTCAAGTAATATTTCTACCAAGTTTTTGATCCCACTTGTGATACTTCTATCACTGAGCCTAGCTCTGATCCCCCTGTGTGTACAGAATGTAGTTCTGGTACCCCTGTGATTAGTGCTGAGCCTCGCTCTAGGAATCCCATAGATTATACGCTGATGGGACTCCACCCATCTCCTGAGAGTGCAAGTCTTGCCACTGTCGGTGAGACATTTCCCTCCTTGTATCCCAGGAACGCCACCCCTCCTGATGATCATCAGAAGTGGCCCATCATCAGCTCTGATGGAGAGACGCCAGGTGTTCCCCACAATAGTGATGGTGTGGCTGTCTCGCCTCCACTACATCACAACGCCAGTCGTGACATGGCAGCATTTAGCTACCAGTGTCGGTCTGCCCTTGACCGGAGTGACCAGCTGTCAGCCCTGGTTGTTGCTGGAGAGCCTCGTGATCCTGTCCATCAGTTGGATTGCCGTACTCCATCACCAGACGTGTGTCCATCAACCAGTCAGAATGCGGTTTCTGTCCTCGCTGCTGACTATTCACAAACCTTCAATGCCGATGATGACACTCTGGGCCTCCACCTGTCCTTGGATGGTGCTGGCCCTGCCTGCTTTGACGCTAGCCCAACCTGGAGTACATCCCCTTGGACCTTTGGCCACCGCCCACCTTCAATACGTGTTGAAGGAGGTCCTTCCCTTCGCCCCCCTGACGGTGCTCTGCAACTTGCCAGCTGGATGATGACCACCAAGAGCGATCCTGTTCACCAAGCTCCTACCAGTGACATCACCGCCTGGTTAGCCGCGGACGTCAACTGTTCCCCTGTGCCTTGGATCGCGCATCCCCCAGCCTTAAATGGCCTCGCAGTGCCATTCCACCCTCCCTTGTCCCCAGTGACTCCAGGTTGAAGGACTTCATTAGGGTATCTTACCCCCTTGTCATGTTCTACTGCTTTAAGCAGTGTATAATTCTATATGTAGTTTTGTTTCTTACCTTCCCTTAAACCATGGTTAATAGACATAATTCTGATACATGTTGTATGTACGTGTTGGCAGACTATTACTTCATATCCTCTGCATTGCAGGATATATTGTTTCTCAAAGTGGCATTAAGGTTGTGTTATTTATATTGTGTTCATTGTTGTCACAAGTGTGTCATTTCTTCTCAAAATGTATGATTCTTTCCTTTTTAACAGATGAAGGGAATACACTGTATGTCATGTTATGTGTTTCTAGCAAGGTGCTTTATTATTGTCTTATTGCAGCTTGATGTCCATAGTTACTTATGAACATTAAACTTTGTTACATTTTTTTGTATTTGCCAGCTCCTTGCAGCATATCTTCTGTCTGCATGTTGTGTATTGAAGAGTCCAATACTTGCCATTATTCCCATACTTACCTCAGTGTCAAGCCAAAAGATAGTATTTTTCTTTCAGATGTGACATACAGCTGTACGCATATTTTGTTTTCCGGAAGGGACCGCACCTTCTCCTCTTTCTACTGTGTGATGAGGTCTTTTATAATGTATGTGCTGGTTTTTAATTCGTACTAGGTTACCTGTTGGTACTCGCTGCTGGTTCATTCATATCGTGATGTAGACTGTATTTTATTTCTGGAGCAAAATGATTTTAAGTTGTATACTAGCTTCTACCATGGTGGTGCCTGTATGCCTTGAATTTCCATTATATCTCGTCGCATTTTTTATGTACAGTGTAATTTGTAAGTGGTGTCATCAATATACATATTGTATACCAGCTCATTGCTTCTTATACCTGCCAATCATTTTCATAATATGCATATTTGATATGTTCATACTTTGCTTATAAATGCAGCCTTTTTGAGGGGCAGGTACATGTATCAATTCTCTGGGCTTGACCCTCTGTCCACCTTTCGTAGTATCCTATACGGATATCCATAACACACAGTTTCATGAGTTATAATACATGTCATTTTTGTGGTATATCACAGGACAATGTAGTTTGCTCGTTCATCCATACTTCAAAACAATTTTTATTTTTATAGATTTCACACTCTCAAAGTTGGACTTAGTGTGTATCGGATAATGTTTTGTTTTGTGGACTTTTGTCCTAAATGTGGTTATATAATTATTCATTGTCCATTATAGTCTTGGACTATAGGTTTCTTAGGGTTTTTTTCACACTTCTCCCATGTATCCACATACAGTGTGTGTTTATGGCCCTTTCTCCAGTATCTTATAGGCACTAATTGTTGAGTAATTTTTGCTGTTTTTAATACACGCTATTCCTCTTATTGCAAAGCTGGTCCATTGTAAGTCTACGTTTGGCTCAAGGAGGAAAATAGGAGTGAGGTGTGATGTAAGTGTTGAGTATTTATGATACATGTGAAGATGTACAGTGTAAGTAGTACGATAGGTAGTTACACATGTATGTTTTCCATTAGGCGCAATGGAAGTGTTCCTTGAGTATTCGTTATACTGTAGGGGTACGTATCGAGGTAGGTAGGTACACTGTGTACTTCCACCGCTTGCTGTGCAAAGTACCATTTTTAATATTTTGCTATTGATTTTATTCTGTTAAAGTTTGGGGTTTAGTGTAACCTATTCATGAGTTACTCTGTGTGCCAAAGCAGTTATAAATGTGGTAGTTATTTTGATGTTGGTAAAGAGTGATTTATGATTAATGGAGGTGTTTTGATCAGAATAGTTTCAGCATGTTAATAGTGTTCTGAGTGATGTTGCATGAGCTAAATACTGTGTTAGTAAGGTAGACCTGATTCTGTAAGGTGTCTGTGATAGTGCATTTATGTACCTGGTACTATTTGCATAATCAATCTAAATTGGTTTAATGTTATGGTGCAGATTGTTTTTGTTTGGATATGTGACCAACATCTAATTTTAGAGTAGGCCACTATAGATAATAGTCGTCTGACAGGCATAAGTTATTTATTGAGAAGGATGTTGATAGTTGTTTCATGTTACATTATTCAATGTTAAGCCATATGTGGTGTGAAGGATAGTGCGTATGATTGCAAGTTGTTTTATTCTTGCATAGCCTGACACCGTATTGTTGATCAAGGCTGTTTCAGAAACAGTTGTTTTGAGTAGATTTGGTACATGGTAGTATAATCATTATTTAAGTAATGAGAGGAAAGAAGAAAGGGATCACGCCATTATGATTATAATTATAGTTATGTTTTATCAAGTGGCTTTCCATACTCTGATTGGTTTCCATGTGTTGTGCACGCAACGTGTTACACCCGACGTGTGTAATAAGTACCGCTGACTCGGTCACGGCCAATAAACTCTTGAACATCACATACCAAGATCGTCTGATGTTTCTCCTTATTTACTGGCGAATGATAAAGGTACAATTGACAATTTTGAGAGATAGTATGCTCTGCAGTTTGTTGCGAAAAACAGGAACAACGAAAGGTCTGCTTTTTCATGCCTTTCATGGTGCTGTCTGAAGTTGAAAATTTGAGGATGTCTCCAAGAGCAAATGGACCAAGAAGTATCTAAACCTTGAATCAGGCAGAATGTGCTATGACACAGTCTGTGCCTCCAGAAGTTTGGCGTGGATGACTTCAATCGGGACAATTTTCAGCTTTCCCTCGTAGAGACTTGATAAAATATATCCAGAGAACGAACCTCGTAAACTCTCACAACTTAATTTGTGCCTCTAATAACTATAAATATGACATATTAGATAGTAGATATTTTCAAAGGGTATGCATAAATCGATCAATTATTATAAAATGCTTCGAGCTTCCTACACCAACGGTAGCCACAAAATTCATTATCATGCTCAAAAGCAAGAAATGCAAAAGTCATTATTTCTGGAAGAATTTAGAACTAATTCTCCACTGTGTACAGCTTTAGAGTGTTGTTTCTTTAAAATCACGTGCAGGGATTGAGCCTAGAAAACATTTAATTATCTACGTGACTATCCCATGAATTATTAGAGTATATAGGGCTAATATTGTAAGTTCTTACAACCAAATCGTCTAAATTGGGCATTATTTAGTCACTTGCACTCAGACACATTTTTTTGAAAGTCATTTGTTTTTAACATCAAAATCACATGATTTCCCATTCACAAAATTTACCCAAAGGCTATGCTTTTAAAGGAATGTTTCACATGGCAGTCTTTGCGCATTTCAACACAACAGTGTACATGATAACAGGACAGGAAACACGTCCGCTCACGCAATATTCAATGAAGTGATTGACTTTAAATACACGATCGTTTCACCATGCTTGGGTCATTACAGATCTTACAGCACCATGGTCAAAATACTTCTTGAATTTCCAGAGTGGCGACCAATACAAATAATCCAATATTACAGAATGTATAGGCCCTATGTGTGTGTATGTGTTTTAAAAAATGTACACTGTACGCCACCATAAACATTGATATGTCTAAAAGTTGCTTGTAACCAGAGATATTAGCTGAAAAGCAGCCATTTTGAATTTTAAGAAGGCAGCCTTGAAAGTGATCTGCAATTTTTGGGAGGGGAAAAGTGCATCTTAATGTTCAACATCATGAGCCCGGTTTATGCCCGAAATGTGAACTGTCTGTATTTCGTACAACATGAGATATGGGTCAAAATATACATTCAGTTATGGCGGCCATTTTGAATTTCAGGATGGCCACCTTTGATATCAAAATGAACCATCGTTTCAGAAAAAGATGTTTCAGAATGTCTGACAACATATGCATGCTCTCTGCCCCAAATTAGAACCTTACACAATGCATCGATGTGAGATACCGGTCCAATTACATTTGTTATGGTAGCCATTTTGAAATTCAAGATGGCCGCTAAGGAAAATGATCCATCATTAAATAAAAGAATGTATATATTAGCATGACTGACATCATATGCATGCTTTTTGCCACAAATTTATACTCTACATAATGCTTACAACCTGAGATATGGGTAAAAATATATTTAGCTATGGTGGTCATTTTGAATTTCAAGATGGCTGCCTAAAAATTGTATCAAAGCTATGTACAATATTAGAAAATGGTGTATCAGAATGTCTGATATCACAAACATGCTTTTTGCATCAAATCTGAACCTTCTATGATGCTCACATTATGAGAATTGGGTCAAAATACAGTTTGCTATGGCGGCCATTTTGAAATTGAAAATGGCGACTGAAGACGCTGTCGGACAAAATGGAACCAAAGTTTTTTGGATCAGCACCCCCAAATTGACCAAGTTAGCTAAAAAAAAAAATCAATTTTGGCACGAAAATCTCACGGGACCCAATATTTCGACATAGTAGACTGTACTATATACATTGATGAACAATCTTGCAATTATTCAACATGTTGATGGTCTACATGCAGGTAGTCAAATGTGGCTTGATCTGTATCATATATAGTGTATATCCGTATTTACATATTTTCTTAATTTACCTAGGGGGATAGGTAATAATTATGATAGTGACTGGCCATTCTTTCGGGAGGTAATTGCCCGCACTGAAAACATATTGCCCTCGTCTTCGACTCGGGCAATATGCTTTTAGTTTGGGCAATATTTTCTGGTACCTCCCTCAGGGCCAGTCAATATTATATAATTATTGTTAACACATATTATTTGCCCTTTCAATGGATTTACGTACTTTTCAATAGGAAAACGGGGGTCAGTTTAAAAAATGCGCTGCCACGGGCGCACGAACAAATTGTCCCGTGTGTTTATCGCCGATATTTGCGTGCGTAGGATACAGAGCGACAATCTGAGCATGGGGTATAGATCTGATGCGGTATTTCCTCTCAAAGGGAGACAAAATTAAGGTAAATCTGTCAAACATTTTCGGTGAAATAGTGGTTACAAATAAAGGCGGTCGATGAGTAGTAGGTCCAACGTACCATACTTAGTAGTACATGTACTGGGCAAAAAAAGATCCGATAAAAAGGGTCCTGTAGGCTGAGGCGTATCAGTCTGACTTCTAGACCCTCTGCTCGTACTTTCGCTATTCAGGATATGACGCCCTCAACGTCGAAAACTGGTATAGTTTAAGGTAGTCTGGTTTCCAGACCCTTTGCCCAACTGGACTCCGCGGGGACGAAGTTGCCTACTTTGCCGAAGAACGGACAAAACCACCAAAACTACTAGTAGTCTTTATCAGTTTTCGACGTTGAGGGCGTCATTATCCTGAATAGCAAAATAGTACAAACAGAGGGTCTTGAAGCCAGACTAAGTTTAAGGTATGTTGCGTAAATATTCTTAGAGGAATGATAAACGCCAGATAAATTCAAATAACAACAACAACACCGGCGTAAATACTCATTCTTGAGTGATACACGCCATTAAACCAAAACAACAACAACAACAACGACTTTGCCTTCGGCAACGGCGGCGACTTCGTCGCCACGGAGTCCATTTGGCAAATGGTCTAGAAACCAGACTAGAGGCGTATTATGTATATTGTACATGTGTGTGTGGGGGGGGGGGGGGGGAGGCGCTTGGCGGGGACGGGTTTTCCCCATCGGCACCACGTACCCCACTGCGGCATACTAGTAGGCCATCATGCATGCTACACGGGTAGAAGTAAGCGGAAGTACGTCCAAAGTGCACACAACCAGGCGCTGATGCGCACGCGAAAGAATAACCATTTTGAAACATGGTAGAAACATGTAGCTAGTAGGTCTACTAAATAGTTTGTACTATAAAAACGTTAGTAATTAGACAGTCCGGAGGAGTCTTGTATTTTTTTCGGTTGACGTTACATGTATCGTTCTCCTGTAGGGGATATCGTGAAGCCAGACGCGTCTCCGCTGAACACGACGACCAGATACAGACCGATCTTTCGGTCAAGGTAGGTAGTATAGTATATCTCGTAGAGTCGTAACCTGCTGCGCGCTGCTGTGGTGGCTGCATGCAGTATCGCTGTCCTTCAGTTCCCGTGCGAACGAGTTACGAGTTTACAAACAACCTTCCTTCTACCTACCTACCGCCCACCTAGTTCTACTTCGGTAAGTGCCCAGCCATCCAACTCCTGCTCTTACAAAGTTTAAAAATCTTAAAAAGAAGATGTGATTGTAGATCCTAACTGGAATAAAAGTTCAAGAAAAACTCGTGAAGATGGACTCCTTTAGTTAAATACGTGAGGTGAGCCCGCCTTGTCACCCATTACATTGCCTGGCATCAAGTGCTGCTATTAAAGAATAAGATAATTGCCTTCCATCATTGCTTCCAAGACAACCAATGTAGGCCTATCAAGTAAATTACACTATCTCAGAGAGTTATTCTAATCTATCAAGAGGAGAAAGGAGGGTTAGCCAGCAGGGTAAGCAACGTCATCAATTGTAGTCATTATCGGTGCTGCATCAGGAAAATTTGATCTAGACAAATCTTTGGACTTTGTCATAGCAAATCATATATTACTTTCATACCGATATTTGAAACTTGAAAGGGTAAAATCAGACAAAGGTAATGTCTAATGATTAATCAATGGGAGCAGTTCTGGCATAAAACAGGCGTGGTTAGGTGTAAACCTAACCACGTCGCGTAGCCTCAAAAGGGCTTTTTACACTTGTAAAATTTTGCTTAGCCCTAGCCCGACCAGACACTGTTACGCGACGTACCATGTACACAGCGACTGGGCTGTGTATAGTTAGCTTAGCCCCGGACCAACGGTGGGGCTAAGGGGGGGGGGGGGGGGGCCTTAGCCCCACTGTTGGTACGGGACTATCCTTAGCCCACTTTCTGTTTACACTCGTTTTTGCCAAAGTGGGCTAGCCCCACCGATAGTACGGTACTATCTGGCCCTGCAAAATAGCAGGGGTTAGCACCACTGGCGTAGCCAGGGGGGGGGGGGGGGCGATGGGGGCGGTCGCCCCCCCTAAGATTTGGACCGGGGATTTGGGAGGCGGAAAAAAAAAATGCGTGTATACTGTATGCATGCACATGAAGCGGGTCTCCTTTGCAACCTTTCATCAAATAAGATATTTTTTTGAATATTTCACTCAAAGTGTGCACCAGATCGTTGAATTTCAATTCAAAATATGCAAAATCTCTCGTGCTTGGGAGGGGGTATCCCCCTCCCAAACCCTCCCCCTTTGTGCCCCTTTCCGTAGCTTAGTACACTTAGATTTACGCACACACACAAAATATGAATAATTCTGAGTGCACAAGACTTATCACTTATATTCCGAAAACTCAAGGTTCCCTCATGTATAAGGGGAATTTCCCCTTTTAATCTACCCTTTCCTCCCTCAGCCCCCCCCCCCCCATCAGTTTTTGTTTTGTTTTTTGTTTTGTTTTTTTTTTTGATTTCCCAAATGTTGATTCCATCAAATATGCGTATACGAGATATCTCAATTTCAGGCAAAAGCTCCATCGGAAGGGAAGGGTGGAGATAACACTCGCCCAAGCCTTCTCCCTGATCTCCCGCCCCTCCCCCCCCCCCTTCCGCCGTGCATAGAAGTAGACTGTTTAGACGCTTTATTTCAATTCTAAAAACGCAAAAGCTCCGCGAGCGGGAGGGGGAATCCCCCTTCCCCTAAGCTGTACCTCACTAGACTTTATACATACACACAGATGGTGCACATTCGGAATAAGAGCTAAATTCCGTGATTTTAACACTTCGATGAAAAAGTATTGCACCAAAAATTTGCACCAGATCGCTGAATTTCAGGTCTGAAAACGCAAAATCACCTTCGTGTGGGAGGGGATATGCCCCTATCTACACCCTCGTGTGCATGCTTTTTCTGTTTGATTGCTGAACTGCAGACAGCGTTCATGATATTCAGTGAAAAGAATTAATACAAGAAGATTATTTAAATGATATACCATTTTATAGGCAAATTGTTCAATAATAATCTACACTAAAATATACTGTAACCTTAAACAAGTGGGACTGTTTCAACTCGTTAAAACACGCAAAAACATGCATCAAATTGCACCATTTGCAACATCAAAATGCAAAAAGTTCTCACCGTAGGAGGGGGGACACCCCCCTCCCACACCCTCCCCTCCCCCCTCTCTCGCTCCGCTCGCTCGGGTTCAGTCGCGTTCATGATATTCAGTGAAAAGAATTGATATTGAGAAGTGTGTTTAAATTATATAATACCATTTTATAGGCAAATTGTTCAATAATAATCTACACTAAAATATACTGCTACCTTAAACAAGTAGTCCTGTTTCACGTCGATAAAACGAGCAAAAACATGCATCAAATTGCACCATTTGCAACATCAAAATGCAAAAAGTTCTCACCATGGGAGGGGGGACACCCCCCTCCCACACCCTCCCCTCCCCCTTTGCAACATCAAAATGCAAAAAGTTCTCACCGTGGGAGGGGGGACACCCCCCTCCCACACCCTCCCCTCCCCCCTCTCTCGCTCCGCTCGCTCGGGTTCAGTCGCGTTCATGATATTCAGTGAAAAGAATTAACACAAGAAGTGTATTTAAATTGTACCATTTTATAGGCAAATTGTTCAATAATAATCTACATCAAAATATACTGCTACCTTAAACAAGTGGGACGGTTTCTCGTCGATAAAACGCGCAAAAACATGCACCAAATTGCACCATTTGAAACATCAAAATGCAAAAAGTTCTCACCATGGGAGGGGGGACACCCCCCTCCCACACCCTCCCCTCCCCCTTCACTCGCTCCGCTCGCTCGGGTTCAGTCGCGTTCATGATATTCAGTGAAAAGAATTAACACAGGAAGTGTATTTTAATTGTACCATTTTATAGGCAAATCGTTCAATAATATTCTACATCAAAATACACTGCTACCTTAAACAAGTGAGACTGTTTCTCTTTGATAGAACACGCAAAAACATGCATCAAATTGCACCATTTTCAAAATCAAAATGCAAAAAGTTCTTACCGTCGGAGGGGGGACACCCCCTCCCACACCCTCCCCTCCCCCTTCTCTCGCTCCGCTCGCTCGGGTTCAGTCGCGTTCATGACATTCAGTGAAAAGAATTAACACAAGAAGTGTATTTAAATTGTACCATTTGATAGGCAAATTGTTCAATAATAATCTACATCAAAATATACTGCTACCTTAAACAAGTGGGACTGTTTCTCGTCGACAAAACGCGCAAAAATATGCATCAAACTGCACCATTTACAGCATCAAAATGCAAAAAGTTCTTACCGTGGGAGGGGGGACACCCCCCTCCCACACCCTCCCCTCGCCCCTCGCTCGCTCCGCTCGCTCGGGTTCAGTCGCGTTCATGATATTCAGTGAAAAGAATTAATATTGAGAAGTGTGTTTAAATTATACCATTTTATAGGCAAATTGTTCAATAATAATCTACACTAAAATATACTGCTACCTTAAACAGGTAGGACTGTTTCACGTCGATAAAACGAACAAAAACATGCATCAAATTGCACCATTTGCAACATCAAAATGCTAAAAGTTCTTACCGTGGGAGGGGGGACACCCCCCTCCCACACCCTCCCCTCCCCCCTTGCTCGCTCCGCTCGCTCGGGTTCAGTCGCGTTCATGATATTCAGTGAAAAGAATTAATACAAGAAGTGTATTTAAAATTATACCATTTTATAGGCAAATTGTTCAATAATAATCTACACTAAAATATACTGCTACCTTAAACAAGTGGGACTGTTTCACGTCCATAAAACGCGCAAAAACATGCATCAAATTGCACCATTTACAACATCAAAATGCAAAAAGTTCTTACCATGGGAGGGGGGACACCCCCCTCCCACACCCTCCCCCCCTCGCTCGCTCCGCTCGCTCGGGCTCGGTCGCTTCGCTCCCTCGCAGACTAACCGCCCCCCCTAAGATCAAATCCTGGCTACGCCGTTGGTTAGCACCGCAATTGCGGTGCCAAGCAAGTGAGTGTAAACAGAATGAAAAAATAATCCTGGGCTAAGCGATGGAGACGAAGTCCGACCCTCACTGACCAATCAGAAACGAGGTAATCAAGTGCTGCCGGTGCGTGCGTGTACATGTACAGTACACAGCATATTCATGTGGTTTGGAAAGTCCGGGGCTAAGAAATACGAGTGTAAAAAGGTCAGTTTTCTCCTTAGCCCCGGACAAGAGATAGTACGGGACTAATAGGCGAGTGTAAAAAGCTGAAAAAATTGGTACGGGACTAACGATAGTCCTGGGTCAGAGAAAGTCCGGTGTTAAGAAACACAAGTGTAAAAAGCCCTTAATATGGCCCGAATTCACAAAGGTGGTACAAATGAAACCATGGTTTAAACCATGGAGCGCCAAGTGTCGCATGGAATATTTCGTTACGAAATCAATCATTTCGTCGATGAAAATGATTAGTTTGTAACGAAATGACATTTTGTAACTAAATGAACATTTCGTCCACGAAATGATAATTTTGTTAACGACATGGTCATTTTGTAGACGAAATTACCAATTTCGTAATGAAATATTCTGTACAACACTTGGCACTCCATGGTTTCATTTGTACCACCTTCGTGAATTCAGGCCAAACAGTCTATGCTCACAACAACATTGTCCATTGTCATATTGAAGCAAATTAATTCACTGAAGATAAGTGTGAAGAACGTTACAACGCACAAAACTGCCATGGCCAAAGATCTGTCTGTCTGGAGGAGTCTTACTCTTATTTTATTTATTGATTTTTTAAAAAAAAAATTCTTAATGTTATCGCTCTTCTTCGTATAGGACGGGATCCATGATTGAAGCCAGATGCAGTCTCCATGGAACATATCCCTGACGACCAGATACAGACCCAAACCTAACTTGCGTTATTAACCCAAAAAGCACTAAATTTTACATTTGCTAGGTTATTGTTATTGTATATTGTATGTACCACAATTGTAATTTTTATGACAAGTATTCAGATTTTCATATCAAAGAAGGGCATTTATAGTTTAGATGATAATCATTTTATTTTCTAGTGTGTACATATAGGTTAGTTCTTGGGCTTGTGAGGCAATGAAATCAATACCTCATTAGATTTGCATATCGTCAGCTGAGCATGAGAAGGGCTTTAAGTTACCTAGTGGCAGCTAATGAGGTTGCTACTTACATTGTATCATGAATACATAAAACTTGATATTCCATAATCTTCTAAAGTCTAAAAGTTCCAAGTTTAAGAAAAGAACATACTTCTTCTTCTTCTTCCAGTCTGGTACAGTCTGCCCCTGGCGTATTATCGTACCTTTAATATACTGCCAGTCTATTTGTTCGAATTTCTAATCATTCTAACATAAAACCAGCTTAAAGATGGCATGTAATTATGAATTATTAAGTTAATAAATGTGTTAATAATGTGTTACTTGAGAATGACATTAATTTTGGCAATTCTTCATAAACTTGATGAAACTTTGTGATTTCACTAGAAAAGTGGAATTTCACCATTCTTACAAATTTCATGAGTGGTGTGATTTTTGTCTTGATTAATATGTAAAACCTGAAGACAAAGGAGGTCATGTTAGATGTTCATCCCATTAATGGTGGCATGAGTATCTTTACAATGAACATCCGTAACAGTTGCATCCTGCATTCACTTCCCCTTGAAACACACAGTTACTGTAAAACCAGAAACACTTGACATTTTACTTTCCTGGATTGCTACCAGCGTTCAATGCATTGTGGAAAAAAAGAAAAGAAAAGAAAACAAAACAAAAACCTTTGGGGAATCTTTGCTCCTCACAAAATTCACAAAAGTTTCATGCAAGCACAAATTTCTTGTTTTACAGGAGTTAATATGAACAGAATTTGAAGAACATTATGTTCTTGGGAGATCTCATAGAAATTGCATAGAGTGAATTTCATGGCGCACATACATTGCATGCTGTCTTTGTCAATGAGATAATTCACAAAATATGATACCTAGTTTTTATCAGTGGTTGATAAATGGACTGATTTGACAAATGACCAATTGATTGATTGTTCTGAACCCTATAGTAATAAAAGCTCAAGTCAGGAAGAAATGTAATACGGTACTACTAGTCTTGATACCATACCAATCAGAATTGATACATGGAGAGATTTGCAATCAATTGTACCCTGGTACTCACTTTTTGTGCTGTAGATTTAGCCTTGATTGGTCAAGTGATCTGCGTACGACACACACTCCAGGCCCACAGACACTACTACTTCAGCCTGTAATGACTCAGTTCATGTAAACCAGAGTGGATTATAAACACCTATACAGTAAGTGCACCTTTTCTTAGCTCGACTTCTGTGTCCTCACTTTTTAGTCAATATCTCTATCTTAATTTGTGAAATAGGGTTATTCTGCCATTTCAATGATAACCATCAATTTCTGTGAGATTACATCTCAGGCATGCTGATATAATGTTAGATATGCAGTAGAGGATCCCACCATAAACTGCGGTCAAACTAAATTTGTGAGAGAAGACAGAAGTAGTATGAACGTCACTGGTAAAAATGTCAGTGATAAATTTATTTGAGGATATATATCATTGGTAAAAATGCCTTGGATATAGCTAAAATACTTTGATTGATACCGGTACAGTAAGTTCAAATTTATATTACTGTCAATCTCTAAAATTTCTACCTCTGATTATTTTACCTGACATTGTCAAACCATTGTAAAGAATCCAGAGAAAGATAATTGACCTCATCTGTTGGTCATGGCATTCATGACATGAAAATCATGTTGTTCGTGATTTTGTTTTGTTTTTGTTTTTTTGTTGCAAGTACACTCATCATGCTGTATACCGTATGATTAATACAAGATGGATAATCAGACTGTTTTCTACAGAGAGGGAATAACCCTTATACAACACTGTATTCTCCGTCCATCTATGTTCTTCTCGATGGTGGATTTAACCACTCGTAAAACTGATGATAACTCTGACACGAGGGAGAAATCAAATTGATTCATTCTACCTCCTAGCACGAAGTTTATGAGGCAGATGTGATTCTCAGAATTCTAATATAAAATACCATGTAGGAGTACATCAGGCCAGGTGATGTTGTTTAGAGTTGATCGTTGTGTGGATAATGAAGCTGGCCAATAGATCAGCAGCACAACTAAAGATTAACGTCTTGCCATGGGTATGTAGAACAGTTGCTATGGCAGTGATGAAATTAAATGACATGCAAGTCCTGCTTCTACCCATATACAGCCTGTATGCGGGACCAGGTCTTCATTCAGCAACACAATGTACATCTGCTATGATAGACTGCTTTATACTTTGATTTTTGGTCTCCTGGCCCTGTGTGCACGCCATACACGAAGTGCGCCATTTTCCTTGCCTGCAGAAGTAGAATCAGTAAGTATTATTGTCATAACACGGTTATAATTTCTCTGAGAGAACATGAAAGTACACTGTAGTATGAGCCAAACACAGAGAAATCATTCTGTTCTATTGTGAGGGTTTGAAAAACACATTTTATTGGAAAGACATACAGGAAATCTCTGTGGTTGCTGTGTTTTTTTTAAGGAAGTGGAAGGGCTGACATTTTCTTTTTTACCATTTTGCCTGCGTAATCTGAGGAGATGAGTTGAAGATCACAACAGATACAGTAATGGAAATCACCTCATGTAATCAAACATTATTATTGCTTTCATGCATTAACAAAGAACTACCTTTTGCTTTGCTTTATACTCCCTCATAATAGCAGAACTTATCATACAGTATGTCATCTCATATAACATGCCCTGTTGTTGCAAGAGGTGACTGCCAAGTCAGTTAGGCGCCAAACCCCATTTTATCGGAAAGACGTACAGGAAACCTTATTGTAGGAAAAAAAATACCAACGTAATTTCATGCTGCATGCTCTTTTTCATGAAGGCATACTGTGCATAATTGCTGTCAGTGAGTTCAAATTTTTCCTGAAGGAAGTCGTAAAACGTCATGACTTCCAATATTACTGTGATCAAGTCATTCAATACACCTCTTGTCAAGTAAGTTTACAGTTCCTTCAATAAATCATTGCTAATGAGTCATATATATTGCTCTTCTCTTTATACAGTTGGTCATACAATGTATGTGACTCTCTTATAATTGGTAAATATAGAATAAAGATTGTCATGCTTAGAATCTGAAGTAAATATACATGTTTGTTTTTTGTTTTCATTTTCATGTGATGATTCAGTAGTTTGCTTAATGCATGTTGTAATTTAGCCTTGTTAAAAGGGTGTGTCATTTCATTTATTTCCATTTCATTTGCTCTATTGTTTAACTTAGTGTTTGCATGGTCTTTGTGTTCATAATCCTCCCCGTAGCATTGGCATTAATTGGAGGAGAGTTAGTTCCACTGAACCATTTACATGAGGTACTGAACCTCAGGAAAATGATGCATTGTTGTGACAGTGTAAAACAACATGTTGCTCTACAAATCTGTGAATTTAGATAAATTGCCAAAGTAAATCATGAATGCTAGAAAGCTACTGACCCAGCACGATGTCATACATGTATGTACTGGCCCAATAAGCAAGCACGCAGCACTAACATGTTGTGAAATTTTCAATACCAATACTTGCCCAACCAGGCTGATGTAATGGAGGAATTTTGCCTCCTTTACCTGTTGAAGACTGATTCAAAATATACTTGATGGGCAGGTGTTTATGGGAAATGCATCAAAACAGAATCACTGCACCCTCAATGAGAGGATTTACTTGACCTACCCTGGATAAGTAGGTTTAGAAAGACCTGCACATGAAACTCATCCCGCACATTTTTTTTTTAAATTTGTATTTCACTGAGTACACTTTCACATTATTTGCATGTACTGCTAGTATTTGTGCATCCCAGTGACTTCATGCATCCTAAGATCCCTCACCCCCACCCCACCACAAAAATGGATATAAAAGAATGAGCATTTTGCATAGTATTAATTTGCCAGGAATTTCAATGGTAATTTATGTAATTTGGGAGCACACCATAATTGGTAAATAAATTTTGTATCACTTTTATTTGTTAACATATCACACGTGAAAGTCCATTCCTCATATATCCTTGAAAGGTAAATCCAATCAAACATTTGTTGTTACAGCCATCTTCAGAAAGGAAACATTGGCCCTGTTGCATAGAATTATATGGTAACTTTATTGGCTGCATTTGAGCACTCAAAAGTGAACCAAAGTGAACTACTGTAATCCGATGCATACAATATCGTACCATGCCAGATTTGGAGTGTTTTAGCACTCTGTGGAGAAAGCACACCTCTTGAGTTATTTTTGGACTTGAGTCAGAGGGGTAACACATTCAAATGCTACATTTACAGGGGTCAAGAAGAAAGAGAACTCTTTGCATTATGACATTCTCCTTGTTCCAACTTCCGGTGCTGCACTATGTTCTTATATGGTACACTTTTGGAGCACATTGGGAAGTGGTCCACATTTGGCTTGGTATAGTAGGCGTATGGTACAGTACCCAGTACACTTGAAGAACATTTGAGCACTCCTCAGGTGCAGGTATGGTATGGTATGGTATGGTATGGTATGGTATGTTATGTTATGTTATGGTATGGTATATGGTATGGTATGGTATGGTATGTTATGTTATGTTATGGTATGGTATATGGTATGGTATGGTATGGTATGTTATGTTATGTTATGGTATGGTATATGGTATGGTATGGTATTTATGGTACAATAGATGGCAATTCTGCATTCAGTGATAACCATAGGTCATTCCTTGACTTTGATTGGTTATGAAAGAGTTTTGTATCATAGTACAGCAAATGTGGCTTCGGCCATATATACAGTTACCACTGATTGCAGAGTTGCCATCATTTGTAATTCCCATCGCATAAAACTGTGTAAATCTTCTTATGTAAAGTTACCACAGTTTTATGCTAATGGTCACATATGTGATATTTGGGCAAGAAAAGTTTGCTTTGCTCAGATTAGAAAATTTACCTCGGAAGAAAAATGTGATAAATGCATCACTTTACAATTGATTCTTTAATTATCTTTGGCATACTTTCTATTGTTTTAAATCTTCAAAAATCAGCACAGTGTATATGAAATAATGTATCTTAACGGGTGCGTACAGTTCTGGTTGAGGTAAGGATTAAGCTTTTAATGTTCTGCAAGATATTCAGAAACCACTCTATGAGATATCAAAGACTAAGAGCATGCAATTCTAAGGGGTATCAAAAGTTTATTTGATGAAAATGGGTTTTGAAATGGCTGAGATATCATAAAACAAGTTGAAACAAAGAGATCCTAATAAAAGTCGCCTTTTATTATCACTTTTTTGGATATCTCAGCAATTTGAAAAACGACTTTCATCAAATAAACGTTGAATCCTTCTTAAAACTACATGCTCTTTCATATTTGATTTGATTTGATTTTATTTTATTTTATTGGTTCCTGCATTATATCATTGCTCATGCAGATACATACACATATATCATATACATTGATGGTACCATACATATAAATGGATATACATAAACATTAATTGCTAACAAGGTAAGTTTCTTCATTACCTTTAGAATGTACAGCAATACAGTTTCTTCATTGCCTTTACAATGTACAACAGAACATAATCAGTGATGCAATATTGCTTGATTTGCATGCAGCCCTCGTACATAATACATAACATGTAGGAAAATAAGGGGAGGGATGACTTGAATAGAGAAAGGAGAGAGGAAAGGTCTGTCTGCTTTCGCTAATACACAAAGTTAGATCACCTGGATCACTGAATAGTAAAGCATGGCAAAGTATTTTCTCACCGAGGTACAGGTGAACAGTTACAGGTCATGATCGGTTACATAACATTACGCAATAAATTCTGAACGGCGATAATTCTACGAGGGAATTTCATATACAATACAATTGCAATGACATAAGAGCGCTGATATCCAGAGAGCAGCATTGTCTGTACAGCTTTCTTGAAAGAATACATAGACTTTAAAATTCGAATTTCTGAAGGAAGAGAGTTCCAAATATCAGGTCCAGTGTGTCTGATAGATTTCAGAGCCATCACCGTTTTAGGATTTTGTAGATGAAATTTATCAGATTGCCTTGTGGGATAAGAATGTATATCCTTGTTTAACTGAAATAATGAGAAGAAAGAAGATGGCAACTGACCGTTATACAAACGAAACATGAAAAGTGAATTTTGCAAAAAATTAATATCATTTACCTTTAGTGTTTTTAATTCTACGAACAAAGGATCTGAATGGTCTCGATGACCTGAATTGGTACATATACGTATAGCTTTCTTTTGTAGAAGCAATATACTGTCAATGTGACTTTTCGCAGTTGCCTAAACAATGTTACAATGTAGAGATATTCGACAATATCAACGAATTATAAAGCATAAATAAAATATTCTTTGGGACATAATACTTAAGCTTACAGAGTATACCAACGTTACGAGACACTTTATCTGAGATGTACTGCACATGAGCATTCCATTTCATATTTTCATTTCATAAGAGGTTTCTCATTTTTTCACTTACGAATGTTCAAAAAATGAATCCCCACCTCAACAATAACTGTACAGCTAGTCTCTTTAATGTGCACTGTATTTGACAATTGTATAGTTTATATTACCAGGTTTTTTCAAGTAAACTTTTAATGGCTAAAACTTTGCTGGGCCTAATATCAACTGGAGAACTGTGTCTTGTATGCACCCCAAATGATTAATTACTTTTTGGCTTTCATAACTACCAAACAACTGCTGACATCACACTCCCAATGGTATGGAGAAGTATGTCCTCTTTAGGAATTACAATGCACTGCTGCACCCAACATCATCTAATTTTCCATGTGCCTATTGTGATGGAAAAAATATGACCCTTGTCGTGAGAGGTTTGTTTGTTTTTGTTTGTTGTTGTTTTTTGTTTGTTTTGGTGGTAAGATAGTATAGGCCCAAAGCATTAGCAGTAGTTTCCCTTTGATGTTATGTTTACAGCCTGCATGAGTCACAAAGATGTCCTGCAATTTCACGAGTTTAAGCACTGCATTATTTTTCTATGATATTTGTGTGAGCCAGGAGTTGTGCAATTATTGGTCTTTCCCACTGCTTCTTGTCATTGGCAATTTTACCACAGTGAGAAATAATTGCATGCACCCACTGCATGATTGCCCTTGTGGCTGTGGAGGATGTGGTTTAATGTTAAATTATGATGCTCAAAAGAATTATCTGATTTGACAGAGGCTTAGTCTTTGCCCAACAATATCATCATCTCTCTGAAGTCAATGATTCTTCAAAATGAAAATAAAGAACAAAAAGCGTCCACACATGTGACTTTCATGTTTATTTTGTCTCCAGCACCTGTCATACAGTAATCCCATCAGTAACTATACAGGAGAACATGTGGTTCAACGGGTGCCAAAGTCTATTCAGGTGAGATCTAGACAAGTGCGATGACATAGCGTTTTTTTGTTGTTGTTGATGAAACATCAGAAGTCGCACTTTGCAAATTGGCAATAAATGAAAGTAAGATGACACATGCAAGGAAAGTTTGATGCCCTCCTCTTCCTGTAGTGATGTCTAGCCAGTCTAGTCCAAGAAGCAACTGGCCTGCAGTTCAGCAAAATTTTCTTGTGTTATTATTTTCTTATTCACCACAGAATATTTAAAAGCCCACAGTCTGGAAATATATGTGACTGATCCTTTATATATTTTGAAATATTAACTTTTCATTTTGAAATATTAACTTTTCAGTTTCTTTCTCAAAGTAGTAAGTTTTGGTACATTGCTCTCTGATTTGTTTTTTATATTGACTGAGCTTAACCAAATCTGTGTAATGTTTGCCAAATACATGCAGTAAAAATTTAAAATTGTCAATTCTCAACATGATCCTGATTTACTGTACATTAAGAGCTGATAATGTGCAAACAGATTGCAAATTGGAACTTGTCTACCATTTCGATCCGCATGTTGTCAATGTCAGTGATTTTTTTAGGTATTTGCATAAAATCTGTAGATAGTGAATTTTCTAATAGTCACCAAGTCAAAGAATGTCATTGCCTTATTGCATGCATATAGTTTGGTACAATGTATCTATTACACTCTTATGTGCACAAAACAGACAAAGCATTAAAATGAGCAGAAATCCACAATTTAGTATACTGTTCAGTGTGCTTTCTATTATTAATAGGGAGAATATTCATAAAACATGTTTGAGTCATGCGTTTGAACTAACATTTTTATGTGAAACCAAAATCTCTTTTTGTGTTTCTCGCTACCAATTTTGTGTGTATATTGTTTTGTTTTGTTTTTGTTTTAACAGGAGCGGCATTCAACTTGTAGCAGTGATTCTCATATGACAGTAACCTGTGAAGATGGAACAGAGTATGTGTTGATATGTGTTCCAGGAACATACAGAAATGACCTAAGCTGCGAGAACAGTGATGAAACAGCTAACTCTCAACTGTAAGTATTATCATAATTGTACTTCCATAAAGTGAAGAGGTTGATGTATGTGCAAATATACACATTATTAGACAATATATGTAGTTTTAGATGTCTGTGTGATGTAGTCATTCCATGATGGATAGGGCCATACAGGCAGCTGTTACTTGTAGATACTGTATTCAAGAACAAAACTCATCATATTTTACTTCTCTGCAAAATTTTCTAGTGAAATGTAATGATAACTATATTAAACTCTGCCTTGAAATTCTTTATAGATACTGCATATGCTGTTATTTTTGTGCTACAGACTGATATTTTTACGCTACAGATATTTTCATGAATGAGAAGGTACAGTGTAACAGACATTTCGCGAGATGCTGTTTTTCATGAATATTTGACACAGATGCCTTTATATTAGTGCGTATCAGGACAACTCACCCGGAGGACTACTCCCCCGGGGACTACTCCCACCTGACAGCTCCCCCGGAGGACCACTCCCCCGGAGGACGTCTCCCCCAGAGGACTACTCCCCCGGAGGACGTCTCCCCCGGGGGACAACTGCCCCGGGGGACAACTGCCCCGGGGGACTACTCTCCCGGGGGACAACTCCCCCGCAGGACAACTCCCCCGGAGGACAACTCCCCCAGAGGACAACTCCACCGGAGGACCACTCCCCCGGGGGGCAACTCCCCCGGAGGACAACTCCCCCGGAGGACAACTCCCCCCGGAGGACTAGTCCCCCGGAGGACAACTCCCCTGGGGGACAACTCCCCCGGAGGACAACTCCCCCGGAGGACAACTCCCACCTGACAACTGCCACGGGGACGTCTCCTGGGGGACAATCCCATAACTGAACAGAGATGTTTCATTTCGTGTCCTAGAAATTAAGATTAAATTCATCTGTGTAAAAACAGTATTCTTTTTATATAAAATTTAAATCAAAGTTAACGTTACCTAAGACACATCCATCTTTATAACAAAGTTTTTGAAATCTCAGCACAAAGTTTTTACCATTGTACACGCTACATGTAATGTCGAAAAAAGTGGAAACGCAGGTCCATTTTATCGCTGAAAGTTGGTCAAGAGATAAACACATTGACGTAAACACGCTTTTGAGGGGAGAGTTCATTCCTTAGCATGCTCCGTAACTGTTGTTCTTAATTATTTTATAATATTTCAAGAAGTCTATTCTTTGATGATTTTCTTTTTCTTTTTGCAATTCATGATCATGATAAGCAGGCGCACCGGAAGCAGTTTTGGATTGGGGGGGGGGGCAAATATTGGAGGGGGCTCGTTTGGAAAATAAGGGGGAGGCGCACCAGGCTCAACTGCTGGCAATTACTGGCAGCAACGTTAGGAGAATGGCATAACGATTAAATGCGAGCGAGCAAAGCTCGCGAGCTTGAAAATTTTGACATTTTACAGTCCAGAAACTGCCGTTTGTAGCTACATTTTTTTTTTCGCTTTGGAAATTAAGGGGGGGGGGGCGGCCCAGGCGCAACTGCTGGCAATTACTGGCAGTAACATTCTCTTTTACAATGGCATAACGATTAAATGCGAGCGAGCTTGAAAATTTTGGCATCTTACAGTAAAAAAAACTGCCGTTTGTAGCTATACTTTTTTTTCACTTTGGAAATTAATGGGGGGGGGGGGATGCACCCGGCGCAAACTGCTGGCAATTACTGGCAGCAACATCAAGAGAATGGCATAGCGATTGAATGCGAGCAAGCAAAGCGAGCGAGCTTGAAAATTTTGACATCTTACAGTCCAAAAACTGCCGTTTGTAGCTATATTTTTTGCTTTGGAAATTAAGAAGGGGGGGGGGGGGAGGGCGGTGCGGGCTGGGGTTAGAACTATTTTCCGGGAGCGCTACCTACGTTAGGTGTCACGTTAGTAACAATTGGCGGTGGAAGAGGGACGTATAATGGAATAATTTTTTAAAAGTTGCTTCAAAAGGAGGGTTGGCATGGGCCAGTCGTGCAAATCGCAATGTCTAATGAAAAAGGCAATGAGAGATGTAACAGATCCAGATTTGGCATTTCTTGACTATCGGAACACATCGATCGATGGGCTAGATGCTAGTCCTGCACAATAATTGTTGATGCAGAGGAGGACAAGGACCACCCTGCCAACAGCTAGCCAGCTGCTGAAACCAAAAGTAATAAAAAATGTGCAAACAAAGCTGACCAAGAAACAAAAGTGCAGTAAAATTACTTTGATCGAAGCGACAAAAAAAGCTCTCTCCACTCAAAGAAGGAGAACAAGTGAAGATGTGAATGTAAAACAATCTCTGGAAAGATGCTGTTGTTAAAGTTTCCAAGAGGTTGCATAGTGGAATGTGAAGGAAAAATGCTCCTGTCAAAACAGAATTGACATCAGAAGAGGTACAGCGGAAAACAATCCTTAATGCAACAAAGCTAGATGACTCAACATAATATCGTATCACAAGATCAGGTCAAAAATATGGACCAGTGTAAAAACTGATCTGTTTTATAGGAGAGATAACGAAACTTGACGGGAAATGAAATGACAATGATCACGGGATTGTGATAATGTTTTAGATGTTGAACTATTCATCCATGGAGAGTAACAGAGTTGGTTACATTTTGAGTGCAATAAAAGTGTTTCATCTAACTTATCCAAAGTAACCGCTCTGTTGATTATTATAAGAGAAACAATGATTGACGTTTCTTCAAAGACAAAAATAACACATTTCTAAAAGTGAACAAAAGTACAGTTTACAAAACAATCACAAGTATTTCTCCAAGTGTGAAGAACGAGATTGAACTTACGTCGTTACAAGAGTGCGTTGTAACGTGTCATACAAAGCCGTGGTATCTCAACATTGAAGTGAAGTGTTACTGACTTTACAAGTAGTAATGTTTGTGTTTATAAGATGTGTTGCTATGATTACACATGTTGTAAAGTTGAATGTAAGATATAAGATATGGCAAGTCAAACACGCCCATACAAGTAAAGCATTTCCATTATTACTCAAATAGGACATTAGTATATTGTGTGAACAACGTATCAAATAATTGTCATAACAATCCTAAAAAGACAATGCCTTATTAATTAAGTTTCAGTGGTAGTTGATAAATGAAAAACTCTGTGTGAAAAAGAGAAACTTTACTTTTCTAAAGAAAGGGAGATGCCAAATGTTTGAAATTAGTACAGTTTGAACGTACAGACTAGTGTCTAGCTATGCAGCACCAACCAATCCCCATTTTGAGATGATGCTGTTGCTATGCTCTTACCCCTCTCGAGAAACCCCGGAGGTATAGTACTACCTCAGCAAACTTCCTTACTTGCACCCAAGACCTAGAAGAATAAAAACATATCAACCTATCACCTGCATGTTAACAAAGTGTACACATATACTTTTTGACCAGTGTCCGTTTCTTCCCTTGGGCATCCGATGCAATCGATATCGCTAAAGCATTTGCATTGTTCAAACTCGTCAAGATTGTAATACAACAAATTACTGCCAAGATCGTGTGCTTATTCTGACTGATTAAAGAAACAACTAAGGAACTCTCTAAATAACAGCCTAAACATTACAGTCGTCATCCTTTGATATCTCTTAGAGATGGGCTAAAGAGGGTGACATTTTCAGAACATGCTCATCACACCTTAGTTTGATGACTTTGTGCCTACCGACACCATTTTTGAAAAAAAAAGAACGAAAAATGCTAAATCCAGGGTGCCCCAGCCGAAATCGTAAAAAAACCAAGCTGGTCGCCGATTCGGCTTAAAAAAGACATTTCTGGTTATAACTCGGTTATTCTTTGGTCAATTGTGATGGTTTTGGTGTCTAACCCCATGTTTTTGGGGTCAAGGAAATGGATTGTAATGATAATTTTAGTGTAAAACCTAATCTTCCACATGATACTAACCTTTTGCCCATATTTCGTATAGACATAAATTTTCCTTGCCCTTTACCCCTACCCCAACTGCCATTTTTTGCACTTTTTTCTGTATTTTTTTTTTTCAAGTAGTAATGACTACCATACTCTTAATAACAAGTTCTAGCTATCAAAAATTGTGTTTTCTGCCAACAATAGTACAGCAAGGGTTGTGTCATGCAGATACCGGTATGTGGCTGGTGCATTCAGGATGCATGGTAACTGTGCAACCAGTGCTAATACTGTTTCTGCATTGAGTGCCCAATGCCTGTTGGAAGATATTACCTTTTTACACGTTCAAGTCTTTTCAGGAACAGAATATTCATATTTTTTTTTTTCTGTCAATTATTTCTCCGACATTAAGGGTTGTAATGATGTTCAGATAAATTCTCAGTCAATATAACAAACGAAAATTGCACAATGAAATTACTGACAGTGACATACAGGATAGTAACTAGCATAAGAATCTAAGATAAAAATCATAACCCCATTAAAAGGGTATTTCTAACAAAATATTCCTTTGTAGAGGGAGACAAACTGAAGAAACTCAAAAACTTGAGCCTTCACCCCTCTGAATGATATCTTTCTTTCATTTAACATATTCCTTATCATAATCATGAATTGCAAAAAGAAAAAGAAAATCATCAAAGAATGGACATCTTAAAATATTATAAAATAATGAAGAATAACAGGTACATGCTAAGGAATGAACTCTCCCCTCAAAAGCGTGTTTACGTCAATGTGTTTATCTCTTGACCAATTTTCAGTGATAAAATGGACCTGCGTTTCTACTTTTTTGGACATTACATGTAGCGTGTACAATGGTAAAAACTTTGTGCTGAGATTTCAAAAACTTTGTTATAAAGATGGACGTGTCTTGGGTTACGCTAAAATTAATTTAGATTTTATATAAAAAGAATACTGTTTTTACACAGATGAATTTAATCTTAATTTCTAGGACACGAAAAAGAAACATCTCTGTTCAGTTAAGGGATTGTCCCCAAGGAGACGTCCCCGGGGCAGTTGTCAGGTGGGAGTTGTCCTCCGGGGGGAGTTGTCCTCCGGGGGAGTAGTCCTCCGGGGGAGTTGTCCTCCGGGGGAGTTGTCCTCCGGGGGAGTTGTTCTCCGGGGGAATTGTCCTTCGGGGGAGTTGCCCCCCGGGGGAGTGGTCCTCTGGGGGGAGTGGTCCTCCGGGGGAGTGGTCCCCCGGGGGAGTTGTCCCCCGGGGAGTTGTCCTCCGGGGTAGTTGTCCCCCGGGGCAGTCGTCCCCCGGGGGAGACATCCTCCGGGGGAGTTGTCAGGTGGGAGTAGTCCCCGGGGGAGTTGTCCTCAGGGGGACAAGTCCTAGACCCATATTAGTGTACTATCACCTATATGCATGGTGACATTTTCGCATGTTGTTAAATTCATGGTCCAACTGTGATTCACAAAATTTGTGAAATTTAAACCCTCGCTAAAATAAAAGCTTACACAGTATACACAAGACTTGCACTAATGATGTATTGTGTCCATTCACAGTTTGATGTGCAATGTCTAAAACCCACAGGAAGTTGCAGACAGGAGATGTACAATCAAATAAGTGGTTTTACATGTGAGCTTTGAGCTGTACTGATTACAAAATTCAACAGGAACTAGCTGATTGTAGCACTGCCAAGTCTCTCTGAGTCTGCAGGTGCCTTTCCTGATAACATTAATATCTCCTCATGTCGCTAGACACTAGAGTTTACAAAAGAATCTCCCTCTTGTGGGATTTGTCATACCCCACCCATACATGGTGTGTATGAGGATATACATCATTGGTCATTTCATGACGTGGCATCTGACTGTCAAATGTTGATTCTGAGATGATACGCTGTTAAAAGTCTGACTTGCTTTTTCATGGTCATTACAGAATGAAAGTTAATAATTTTGTAGCCAGAAAGAGACATTGAGTTCTCATAATAAATGTGATGTTGGATTGAAGTTCATTTAGTCATAAATTTATTTAATATCTTCAAACAAGCATAGAAGTCAGATCGTCCATCCCATTTTGTCCATGATGGCTTCAAACGTGGTTGCTGTGGTTGCTGGGAACATGGTGTACATGCAGCATTATATCAAAAAGGGTCACATGAACTACATCGGTAAATCTAGTAAACTGGACTTACTTGTAATTTGGAGTAGCGACGTTTCACGTCCGCTCCGGGACGCTTCATCAGGCCGACTAATCTTTGACGGCAATTGGTTGTTGACTCGTAACAGGGTCAGGGAATTTCGGAAGTCCAGTTCACTAGATTTACCGATGTAGTTCATGTGATACTTTACCTGGATGACTGAGAACATTCACAGTCATATTAAAAAGGGTCATAAGTCAAATCTTCAAATCCCCAAATACCTACTCTCAAGACAATATAGCCATTCATCCAATAAGCCTAGTTCAAGGAAAGTGAATAATTGACACATTTGTAGCAACCACGTCATTTTTGTCGAGCCCACCGGAGGTGAGGGGAGACTAAGGGATCGGATGCGAAGTCCGTCCGTCCGTCCGTCCGTCCGTCGTCTGTCCATAACGCTATAAAAACTTGAATAACTCTGTACTCTGGGCTTCAATTTGAATCAAACTTGGAGGGAAGAGTGGTCATACAAAGTTTTACCTTTCACTAAGTATGAAGGTCACCTCAAGGTCAAAGGTCACAGGCAGGGGTCAATGTAATTTTAGGGCCATTTTATGGCGCGTTTCGAGTATGGGCCATAACTTTTGATCCGTAAGTGTATATGTGACCAAACTTGGCTGGTAGATGTACCTTGGGGAGTTGATGGTCACTGCAAGTTCAAAGGTCACAGGCAGAGGTCAATGAACTTTTAGGTCCCAATGTTAAGTCTTTAGGGGGCATTTCAATTATGGACCGTAACTTTTGATACATAAGTCCGTTTGTGACTAAACTTGGGTGTTAGATGTCCCTTGGGGAGTTGATGGTCACCACAAGGTCAAAGGTCACAGGCAGGGGTCAATTAACTTTAAGGGCCCAATGTACTGTGCATTTGATTATGACTCCTAACTTTTGATCCATAGATCCATTTGTGAACAAAATAAAAAAAAACAGGTGTTGTACGTTTGTGGGCGAGACACATTACGGCACTTGCCTTGTTTATAGTATTTTGCCAATTATGTGAAACTGTCATCACACATTGTCACGATATATGCTGCAGACCTATTGGAAGAACCATACATTATGCGGCATGTTGGAGGCTTACCAATCACCATAGCAACATCTATCTAGTCTAATGAAAAATTATCCAAAAATGTTGAATATCAGAGTCATTCCCTAATTCTTTGAACATTTGACTTGAAATTTGGCACATGTGTTGGCTATTGTATGTTAATGTGCAAAGTTCATCTCTTTTTATTGTTGTACAATTTGTTGCTATGGTAGCCGCATTTTTAAATGGAAATCATACAAAAATGTACAACAGATTTTGCTAATTCCCTCATTTTTTAGCATTTGACTTGAAATTTTGCACATGTGATTGCTGCAGCATGTAGATGTGCAGACTTTGTAGTTTATAATTGTTGGACAATGTGTTGTCTTGGTAATCAGCGTTTTTAAAATGAAAATCATGCAACTTACCAGTGGATTTAGCTAATTCCCTCAGTTTTTGAGCATTTGACGTGAGGTTTTGCACATTTGGCCAATGTAAAATTCAGATATAATATGCAAGACACAACTTTCAGGAATGATGAACGATGCATTTCGATGGTAACAGCATTTTTTTTTTTTTTTTTTTAGCTAACTCCCCCAGATTTTGTGCATTTGGCTTGAAATTAGGAACAGGCAACCGGTACAGTACAGAGATGTGTAAACGTTATCTTTCATCATTGTTGAAAATTTGGCTGATATTTTGCATACTTGACCACTATGATAAGAAGTTGTGTAAATTTCATCATCATTATCATCATGAAACAATGGATTGCCATGGTAAGATATTTAAAGATAAATAATCACACAAAATTATCATGGATTGCATTTACCTCCCCCACTTTTTTAACATTTGACCTAAGACTTGGCACATATCATATGTCTACTGTAGTTTTAAGCTGTGCAAAAAACATCTCAGTGTTGTCAGTGTTGAGCTATGCATTGCCATGGTAACCACATTTTTTTTGTTTCAATAAAAGCATGCAAAAAAGAAATAGTGGATTAATTGATCTAACTCCCTCAGTTTCTTAGCATTTGACTAGAAATTTGGCACATGTGTCTACTGTACTATGTAGATGTACTAATATTCCTGCATTTACTCAATCCACCAGTGTCTGAAGGTGGATTTGTCCTTTAAGCTAATTCCCTCAGATTTTGAGTATTTGGCTTGAAATTAGGCACATGTAATTGGTACCGTACCAAGATGTGTAAATTTCATCTTTCATCAGTGTAGAAATACATTGCCATGATAACAGCATTTTAATTATGTAAATCTTAGTGGATTTTGCTCACTCCCTTAGTTTCTGAACATTTACCTTGAGATTGGAACATGTGACTAATATTTTAATGGGCAAAGCACATGTTCAATCGGAGTTATGCATTGCCATTGTAACATTTTTCAATAAAAAACATTTAAAAATATTGTGGAATGAACTAACTCCCCAATTTTTAGGTGAGGTATTAATCATATTCAGTGATACACGTAGTTCTACTTCTTTTTTGCCCATGGAAATGTAGTTGTGATATAATTGTATCTCACTGGTTGCTCTGTGGAATGGCCGTAATCTTGTTGTTAGATGCCACATTAACAAATCCTGTGAGATTTTACATTACTGGATTCACAACTGCAAGTGATCGTGTCCTCACTGAGAAGGTAGAGGTTAGCAAAACTTCTCAAAATATGACAACTTGCTGCCTAAGTTGCTTTTTTTTCAAGATTCGTTTGAGGAATGTAAAAAAATAAAAAATAAAAAAAAAATCATTTTTGCCTTGACATATCTCACTAACAGGGCTGGGTAATGCATACTTTCATTAAAAAAAAAAAAGAAAATGAAAAAAAAAATGCTTGTCATATGTCATGTATGGCCTGTAATTCATTTCCATGAAAGGTTGAATATTTTCACCTTATGTGATCATATAATGGATAATGACTTTGATGTAGAAACCAGTTTATGTGTGGTACCACTTTCCAAATGAAATTATCCCACAAATGCCCTGACTGCTTCTCTGAATATGTTATACAAATGTATCCTGAGTTACTGCTTGAAAGCAGTTGAGTAAAGGTTTACAGAACAAGTAACATTTAAAGTGAAAACATAGTTCTTGTAAGCCTGCAGAACTTTTTATGCCTCCGCCAACGAAGTGGCGAGAGGCATTATGTTTGCGGGTCGTCCGTCCGTCCGTCCGTCCGTCCGTACGTACGTACGTCTGTCCCGTTTTGTTTTGTCAATATCTCAAGAACCGTGTGGTGGTTTTACATCAGACCTGGTATGAGGGTATATCCTGGGGGGATAATACTTTGTTTGTATTTTAGGGTCACAGGGTCAAAGGTCAAAGGTCACAGGTAATTTTGTGAAAAAAGGTTGAAAATTCATGTTTTTCTCCATATCTCGCAAATGGTTCAAGGTATCTTCATGGAACTTAGTATATATGCTTGTTCCAATGGGCAGTGATTATCTAGGGAAGTTGGGGGTCATGGTTCAAAGGTCAGGGGGTCAAAGGTCAAGGTCAATTCCTCAAAATATCACTGCTTTCCTTATATTTATGCAATGCCTGAAGGTTTGTTTGTTTGTTTGTTTTTTAACTTGATGTATACATGTATTACTCAATATATATTCTGTGGGAAGTTTCTTGCCAAAAGGTCAAAGGTCAAAAGGTCAAAGGTCAAGTGAAAGTACTGAATTGCACTTTTTCCTCCATATCTCAAAAGTAACTCAAGGTATCATCATGAAACTTACATATTTATGCATGTTCAACCTACCAGTGATTCTCTTTGGAACTGTGAGGTCAAGTAAAAATCATCAGTTCCCCAAATACCTGCACTCTGACATTTTAATCATTCATCCAATTGAACCTAGTTCTAGGAAAGTGAACATTCAGCACATTTGTGTCAAACCTGTCATTTTGATATTTTGCCAATTGTGTGAAACTGTCATCACACATTGTCAAGACATTGTACTATAGACCTATTAGGAGAACCATGCATTATGGCGGAGGCATATCAGTCGCCGTAGCGATATATCTAGTTTGATAGTGAATTGCCTGTGGCTTTTTTTTTGCTTGTGATTCAATACTACTGCTTGGACACAATTCAAATATCACTAACATATTAGCAGCGTTCAGCATACCCACTACTATTGAGTGAGAAGGGCACTTCAGGAACAACTGTTGGCATACCAACTTTTAGTACTTTACACTTTTGATCTCAGAATACTGCAAAAAAATAGCTAATTTTCTTGGAAACTTGCATCGGCCAGACAAGTTTCTTCAAAGTGCTTTCTGATATATTGCTAGGAAAGTCCAATTCGTGAAAGATAAATTTTGAGCCATTACAATCACTATGTGTTGCTTTCAATGCTTAACAGCAAGTTTTATTATTGATGGTTTGTGCTTTGTTCTCTTCTTCACAACAGTTGGGAACACAAAAACATATATTGTGTCCTGTGGCATCTAGAATAACCAGTTACCAAGATTTGTTTGTGTGTTCGTTTGTTTGTTTTTCTGTACAGATGTCAGAGTTGCCCCACGCAGACCTATCAGTTGCGGCCCAACTGTCGCTCCTGCAACCCATGCACACAGTGTGAGGATGGGGAATATGAGGAGCAGCCCTGTACGGGTGATACAGATACAGTGTGTTCTCCAATGGTCATTCCAGAGGGCGGTTCAACCACTTCAACGCCTACTCAGGGACCTTCATCTTCTGAGGTAGTCCAAGAGAGTTTATCATCACAGAGTACATCAACTGGGCCGGATGATGACAGTACCGGTACTACACCAGTTACACCAACTCAGCCAGAAGCCATAGGTGTGTATGTGGCTATAGTGGAAGCATAAAAGCAAAATGCAAGG
This sequence comes from Diadema setosum, assembly GCA_033980235.1. Classification (NCBI taxonomy): domain Eukaryota; kingdom Metazoa; phylum Echinodermata; class Echinoidea; order Diadematoida; family Diadematidae; genus Diadema; species Diadema setosum. The sequence goes on along the minus strand of CM067077.1, from coordinate 20,658,028 downwards.
ATTTTCTCTGATTCCTTTCACTGATTTTTAAGGGAAATTAAAGCCAAATATACATGTGGATTTAGTGAATGCACCATATTAGTAGAACACACCAGTGAGGTTTGAGGAAAATCTGACAAACCATGATTTTTTCAAGTGTCAGTGCAGCCATAGATGGATGAGAAGACTGCTGCAGTTAGTGGCACCATGTATGGAAAAAATATAGAAAAGAGGGTTCTACAAAGTTTCATTCTTTATGCAAAGTACACATTACCTCAACCTGTTAATTACCTCCGCCAAGGGAGGAGGTTATGTTTTCGTTACTGTTGGTTTGCTTGTTTGTTTGTTTGTCCATGTGCAAAATAACTCGAAAAGTAGTTAACGGATTTGAATGAATCTTACAGGAATGGTGGAGAATGACACAAGTAACAGATGATTAAATTTTGAAAGTGATCCGAGAATTTTGGGGAATTTATGAAGGATTTTTGATATTTTGACAAGTAGGGTCAATGAACTTTGGAGTTCAAACTGCGCATTTTTGAGGTTTTAAAACGCGCACGAAAGTGCGTGCTCCACTTTCTGCTAGGGCGAGGCGTGCGGCACAGCTGAGGGTTTATGACGTATCAAAGGCTTCTATATTGGGAAATCTGATGATATTTCAGCATGCATACCTTTGGGTGGAAATCACTGATCTCTATGGAAGAGCCCAAAGAGCTTTTCCCCAGTGGTGGAGAGGAGAAAATCTCTTTTGGGAAGAGCAAGATCATCGGTGGAAAGTAGCTGCTTGGCGGAAGTCTGCGCTCTCAGAGTGCTTTTCTAGTTACTTATGTTGAAGGTATCATTATACCCCTTGCTTTCTGAAAGCATAAGTCAGGTACTCTGTCATGATGCTAAAAAAGCTAAAATATATCTAATTTTCTGTAAATCTTCTTTATGTTGTTGTCCAAACATGACATTACAAAGTGTTGTAGTCTTCTCATCTGGTGATGGTTGCACCAAAACTTTAAGAATTCACAACTTCTGGAGGGAATGTCCGATTCTTCACAAACTTTGCTGATGCTTTCTACTAAAAATTGCTGCATTCTCTGTATGCACATATATTCTCTATGAATCATGTCATTCTCCTTCAAGTCAAAGTTTGGCACCCTTTTAATACACAATTCAGCTATTAGGATTCCATTCATTGGTGCAGCAATTTTTACCTCCACAAAGGAGGTTAGGTTATGTTTTTTGTCAGCACTTGTTTGCTTGTTTAAGTCTGTCTGTTGGCAAAATGACTCATAAAGTTGTGAACAGATTTGGATAAAACTGAAATACAGGAAAAATTGATAATGATACAGGGAACAGCATATTAAATTTTGGTCATGATTAGGATCACTGCCTGGATTCAGGCTACTTTTTTTATGTTATGAAGGATTTTCATTTGCAAATTGAGCCAAAAAACCAGGGAATTCAAATATTTCAGTACGACTGATGAACGGCACACAAAGTGTAGCTTTCAGTATGAGCTGCTGATGATGTAGACTCTGAGACACAGCAGAGCTTAATCATTGGGAAGAGCTATTTTCGCCATGCTTGTATGGGTGGAAATGAGCTGTTTAGCGGAGATCTGTGCTCTCAAAAGTGCTTTTCTAGTTGATTTTGTTATGGCCCAAACTTTCACGTAATGTGGAAATTATAAAAGTTATAAACTTAATAGCAGGAAGCATCATTAGGACGATACTGTGTTCAGATGAGCACCATGCCCCCTTTTTTATAAAATGGTAAAATGAGGTCGCTTTGTGTAAGTACTGGATTGTTCTTCGTTTTTTTGTGTTGTTTGTTTGTGTGTGTATGTATCTGTGTGTGTGTTTGTTTGTGCTTGTGTAATATTAACATGTGCATCAAATTATTTGCATGTAAATTTGTTTTACTTACTCCAGAGAATTGGGAATGTCTCTGACAAAATGTATACTGCACTACCTGTCTACAAAAAGTGGATGGCCATATCCCTTGATAGGTCTTTATCTTGACTTTACTGACAACAAAACTGTCACTATATATACCACAGTACTTAAATGCCTCCGCCACGATGTGTCGCCGGAGGCATTATGCTTTCGGGTTGTGCATTCGTCCGTCCGTCCGTCCGTAATCAATTTGGGGACAGCATATCTAAAAAAAAACCTTTGAGATATCCTAATGAAACTTGACATGTATATGTATGAGTGGGCAGAGTTGTGCTCATCAACTTTTGGGTACACATGCTCAAGGTCAAAGGTCAAAAGGTAAAGGTCAGATGCTCAAAATTTCACTATTTCCCCTATATCTATGCAATGCATTGAGGTATTTTCTTGAAATTTGGTGTATACATGAACTACCAAACAAAGATTCCCCAGAGAGAGAGTTTTGTGTCATGAGGTCAAAGGTCAATTGAAAATGTTAAAATTTCACTTTTTTTCTCTATATCTCACAAATATTTCAAAGTATCTTCATGGGACTTAGTATATATGAATGTACTGACTGGCAGTGATCATGTAGGAATTTTAGGGGTCATGGGTCAAAGATCAAGGTCAACTCATCAAAATGTCATTATTTCCCTCTTATCTTATGTAATGCCTGCTGGATTTTCTCTTGAAACTTGGTATGCATGTATTACCCAATACAGATTCTCTTGGAAGTTTCTTGCCAAAAGGTCAAAAGTCAAGTGAAAGTGCTATAATTTCACTTCTTCGTTAAACTTATAAAAGGGTCAAAAGTACAGATCCTCAAATCCCCAAATACCTGCACTCTTTGACAGTATAGTCATTCATTCAAGTAAACCTAGTTCAAGGAAAGTGAACATTCAGTGCATTTGTAACAAACCTGTAATTTTAATATTTTGCCAGTTATGTAAAACTGTCATCACACATTGTCAAGACATTGTGCTATAGACCTATTCATAGAACCATGCATTATGGCGGAGGCATACCAGTTGCCATAGCGACATTTCTAGTTTCAAACAAATTTTGAAAGATTAATATTGATAGTTTAACATTATTCTGACATGTCACCAGAATAAGAAGGGCACTCTTATATTCTTGAGACGTGCTTTAGAACTGTAAATGCATTATAATAATATCCCACATTTTTTATACATATCAAAGCAGTATTTTGCTACAAAACTACTATTTGCTATCCCCTCCATCTCTCTGTTTCCAGCCCACACAAACACAAAGGACTACTCCACTACAGTGATTGTGCTGGCAGTCTTTTTGGTCATCGTAGTTGTGCTGTTGGTCATCATGACCATTATGTGGTGGAGAGAGAGAGTTAAGAGATATGCACCTACTGTCCCCCACAATGGTTCTGATGGTAAGACGTGTACAATTCTAATCCAGAATACTTCTTGATGTGTGTGTAATGGGGTAATGACTTTCTTAATTAGAAGGCCACTTTTGTTATGTATGCATTTACAATCTGTTTCTAGCATTTTTTTAAAGCAAAATGGGCAATCAACTACAGACACACAGACACACACACACACACACACACAACTCTGAAAATATTTGTTTTTAAACCTCTGTGCAATAAATTTACAATTTCGTTTTGTCAAAGCTTGATGCATAGAAACTGTGATTGGGTAAAATGGCATACGGAAGATTTGGATTGATAATTTTGTAAAGGAAAAGGGCCAAACATAACATTTCTATACCTCACCAAACCATGACTTAAACGCCAAATGACTAACTCAGGCAGCTTTACAGTCTTACCAAATGTTTTGATGCTATGGTCCTGTTTACACTAAATGTTTTCAGCTTGATGCTACATGGTTGTTAGCACATTCTGGTTACAGTACATTGACAGTGTACCCTTTCTCATAATCTAAGATGAAGAAGGGGTTGATTCTGAGAGAGAATAATGTAGTTATTTGTTAGTAGATTACCTGCTTCTTCCATGCACCTGTACAGTCATGATAAATGATCAGTTTTCTAGAGTTATTTTGGCACCATGTTAACCCATTGCATACTAAATTCTGAAATTCTCATAGATTTGATACACAGGCCACCAGGTTCTTGTATGGAACGGGTTAATTGATCCAGTTGTCTCATATGATTCAAAATTACATGCATTATGCAGTTTGATTTAGTATGTGCAGTGGTGTCTTGTAAATACATTATGTGGAACAATCAACTTTTGACGAATGAGTGATGAAAGTTTCACAGATTAGTGTAACAACAAAATTCCAGATTTCTGTCATCTAAGGCAATGATACTTTGTTTGTGTTGCAGCCTTTGTCATCTTGACTGTTGCTGGAATGTGACCATTGATATTTCATCATTAGATACATTTACATGGAAGTATGTTTTGAGGTTTTATGTAATAATGAATAAGATTTTAGCATATATAGGCACTAGGTAATCTGTAATCTGTATTTGTGCCAGTCTATTGAAAAACTCAATGTAATCATCTCTCGCATGTGATTGTGTATTAGCCTTATATGCCATTACATGTTTTACAGTTGTGCAGCTAAATGCAATTGAAAGGAACCAACAGCCTGATGGCGATGAATCACCAGAAAGAAGTAAGTAATTAAATAACAACACTTTGTGGTTTTTTTTTTTTCTCACCTTTTCTTTGTGTTTGTTGAAGTTCAAGTGTTGGGAGGGTGGGTGAAGAGGGCAAAGAAAAGAGTCTCTTTACTTTTTCAAAACTTTTATTGGTAGATGCTTTTAAGTGAAGCACCCTAAATAGGGATGTATGTTAGAGGGAATTAAATGGTAAGCATTTTAAACATGACTATCACCAGGAGCTCTTTACTCACCTCAGTTATCACAATATCAATGTGCACTTTACTAGGGTGAATGATATATACATATTTATTTTAATAAAATGTTCATAATCTTTTTTTTTTTTGTATTATGCTAAAAATGCTAGATATTCATACCCTGATGATACTTTTGATAAAGGATATATGCACACTCTGTATCATATCCAATAAAGGAAAGTGTACTTTCCATAAGTATAGGATTTCATGTGTACACAAGCTCACACGTAATGTATGAGTAACAACTCCGTATAATATGATTGTGTGTGTGTTGTTTGTTTGCTGCAGAGCCTCTACTACACGTACCAAGTGAAGATGTGGGAGGGAATCCTTCCCTTTCCAATGGGGGCAGGGGAAGCCACACCCAAGAAGCAACAGGTGGTTTGGATGACAATCTGTCTGCTACCATGGAAACCCAGATGATAAATACCAATGGTGGCACCGGTCCAGGTGTGGTAAGTGGATGTGACTCAGCAAGGGGAACAGGATCTGTTCCAGAGGGACAGCAAGGGAGACCAGCAGATCCTGGGTGTGGCCCAGAATTGAAAGTCACAGCCCAGATTCATAGTCTAAATGGAGGAGAACAAAGTCAAGAGGTGCCTTCTTCCTCAAGAGGTAACATGTCAGATGCTGATGATCTACGTCATGCAGGAAAAACTGGATATTATGAAAATCTGCGATCATCAAGAGTTAGTGATCAATTGTCCATTGCAGACAAGAATACAGACAGTGCTGCAAAAAACCCTCGGGAAGCTGATAGACCACATGTTGGTGACACAAAAACCAATGGTCCTGAACAATTTGAACTCAAAGTTGCAGATCTTGGACAAGATTCCAGGATCCCAAATTCTTGTGAGGGTGATATGCATAGAAGGAAGGATGATGTCACTGAGAATGGACCTAATAAAGGATGTGGAGAAACCCATGGTGCTAAAATCGCTGTAGTTAAAGGGAGTGCTGATAGAGAGAGTAAGAGAACATTAGCAAAAGACAGAGTGCACAATCAAGAAGACGAACCAAAAAGTCAGTTCCATGACAGTCGGTCAGAATCACCCACATCGGAATCCTCTTCAACAGCAGCTGATCAATCAAACCTCTCACCAACTCAGGGAAATGGAGCAATGAAAAAACCCAATGGAAATATGTCTCAAGTATTCCGAGAAGGTCATGCCCAGAAAGGAACAGATCCATGTTTAAAACCAAACAAAAGTATGATGAAGTTTCGTGGGCCAGGAAAAGTCAGGAATCATGATGGCAACCAAGGAATCAGAGTCCAGTCTCCACGAGCAGAATGTAATGAGACTGGTGTCAAGACTCACTCATTGCAGAATGAATCTACTAGAAGTCCAAGTAGGGAAGCTGATACTTATTCAGAATCTGTGGAAAGTGCATCTGGTGTCTGCAGTGCCAGCCCTGTTGGAGCCAATGTTAGACCTGTGCCACCGCCAAGCCCAGTTAAGGAACCTGCACAAAGACGAAAAGTGGCAGGTACGTATATCACTGTCTTTTACTGGCCACTAAAATCTTTGAAAGTATGATCAGAATGATGGGGTTAGCACTTAACTCCAGAGATTACACGTGTAGAGCATCTTAATTTATATGAGTAGAACTTGTAAGCTATGGGCTAAAGGCTCTGGTTAAGTCACACGCACACACACACACAGATGCAAGATCAAGATCCAGTTCACTACTGTGATTAGGAATTAGTGTTAAAAAATATATGATTGAGTCAGCATTTATGCATGTGTCTTAAAGGACAAGTTCACCTTCATTAACATAAGGATTGAGAGAATGTAGCAATATTGGTAGAACACGTCATTGAAAGTTTGAGGAAAATCGGACAATCCGTTCAAAAGTTATGAATTTTTGAAGTTTTTGTGCAGTCACTGCTGGATGAGAAGACTACTGCAGTGTATGATGTCACATGCGTACAACAATGTAAGGAAAATATAAAGAGAATTTCACAAAATTTCATCTTTTGAAAAAAATACACATTCCCTTGACTTGTTACTGACACATGTTATGGGTAATATTATTCCCATCGCCTTTAGAAAGAGGCAAGTCAGGTGCTCTTTTATTATGCGAAAAAAGTGAAAATATGTTGAATTTTCTTTACATTTTCTTTATACTGTTGTACTCATATGACATCATGAGCCTTTAGTAGTCTCCTCATCCAGCGGTTCCAACACAAAAATTTTTAAAATTCATAACTTTTGCATCGATTGTCCGATTTTCCTCAAACTTTCACTGATGTGTTCTACTAATATTGCTGCATTCTCTCAATCCTTATGCTTATGAAGGTGAACTTGTCCTTTAAATGGAAAGCCAACAATTGAAAATGTACATTAAAACACAAGACTATGTCCACATGATTTGGGTCTGAAGGAATTGTGTGTAAAGGAGCTTACAAGGTATTGCCATGTCTCATGTAAAACCTACTCTGAATGGCAGAAATTAGTAACACAAATGGGCATTTCAACATGAAGCTATTTTATACATGTGTAACTAAAATCTTATCATTAGGTAAAGTGTTTATATTACCTAATGGTTCTGTATGGTCATTGTGAAATGAATGGGAAATTTGGATAAATTATTCTGCCATAACTGTACTCAGAGTGTGAAGGTTTAGCAAAGACTGATCATTTTCCTTGAATTGTAAAACATTATCTGCATATGCCATACTATAATAATGGATTCGAATTGATGCTCCACCAGCCAGTTTCGTGAAATAGACTTAATCCATGTATTTTCTGTTATTTTCTGTCACTCAACAAAGTAATCACAGATTATTTTCACTGTGAATGAAACATCTGTATATTCTGTTATCATTTAACTTGCATACCTTTGAAACATGGATCACAATTAACCTAGATACGCATTTTCCCCTAATATTACCAGTGTATTGTTTAATTCTTTTTTGTTGTGATGGTGATTCCACATCTCTTTCTGTATGTCTTGTTCTTTTCACCATTCTTTTTTGAAAGATGACACGGTGGAAGACCATCATTGCCATGCAATCTCTATGAAGCTAAATTATCAACAAGTCAAGAATCTCTGTAGGAATATGGAACTCACAGAGAACAGCATTGTAGATCTGGAAGAATTTAACAAGAATGATCTTGGGGAATTTAAGTATCAGCTGCTGTTGAAGATTAAACATATCCGTGGGAAGGAGTTCACGTACCGCCAAGTTTGCAACTCTCTCAAAAGCATTGAAATAAAATATTATGCTGATGAATTAATGAAAGATTTTGGTATTTTCTTTGAATAGAATTCTAATTTGCAGTACTGTTGAACTTTTCCTTTATTACCAGTCAATGTTTTGTGTGTTAATGGTATAATGTATACTGCTCAACTGTAAAATTTGAGGTTTTGTTTAGTATGGGGAACAAGTTTTATCAGTACCGGTACTGTGCATTGCAGAATCTTTAGTCAACTGGGGGAAAATCAGGTTAAGAAATATTTGTTGGATCAGGCTCAACTGCATGTACCATATGTCCCCCCCCCCCCCAAAAAAAAAAAAAAAAAAAAAAAAAAAGAGAGAGAGAGTTACAGCCGTACCCTCTGCAACAATAACTTTAAAAATAGTGAATCAATCCAAATACAATTTCAGGGTATGAAACCATAACTTATTAGCCACATCTTACAGAAAACCCCATATGATTTGCTTCATTGGTCAAAAACGAATGAGGATCTTTGCAGAGCATGTCAGGAATCCCTTCCTTCTAAGTTCTGTCCATTGTGTTCACACGTTAGTACGCCCGTATGCAGTTCCATGAGCACCCAACAGACCCATGACATGCTTTACAATGATCCACATTTCTCTGTGACCACTTAACCAAATTAAATTGGGTTATCTGCAAAATGTAGGTAAGATGTTATATTTTCAGACCGTGAAAGAGCATTTAAATAGTTTACTCAGTAATCATTTTGAAAGTTATCAATGCATAGATATGGCTGTAATTTGTTTGTTTGTTTGTTTGTTTGTTTGTTTGTTTTTTGTTTGGAGGGGGGACATACAGTACATTGAATGAATAGGAAAATTATGTTCTTCTGTTAGTGGCAATGCATGTCAAAGGTAACAACCTCAGACTCCTGATTGTACCAATAATGTGGTAGGCTGGTCAGTAGAGATTGACTGATTGATGCAAAGTGACATTCCATCCTGTCTGGTCAATGTGTACATTCCACACTCTAATTCCCATGCTCCCAAAGATAGCTGATATATTGCTGATACATGTGTATGATGCTTTAGTTCATATTCCTTAATTTGCCTGGTAGCATTCTTGTTACTTCAAGTCATGAAAATGGGTGAGATATGTGATGATGCATGTACATATGACTGCAATAATGCATGACTTGCAACTGATTGACAAATTGCCCTACATCGACGTAAATTATTTACGTCGATGTAGGGCAATTTGTCAATCAGTTGCAATGAAAACATCTCGACGGAAGAAATTCATGAATTTGAATAAATGCATGACTTGTTTACATGATATTCAAGTATGTCAAACCAGAAAATGTATGGTTTTGGTGGAACAAGTTATTGTCTGCCATGGTGGTAATATAATTGTATAATGTGATAATCATCAGATATGTATATAAGATGTATTCAGAAAAAGTTAAAACATCTATTTATGAAGTTATAGGCATATGTAAATTTTATTGGATACAAAAACGGTGGTGATAATGCCACATATTTTGTTGTCCTGAGACTTTGTTATATGTGTGTGTTCCCGTAACAAAATACTGCCGAGGTGGGAGATTCACCAGCTGTCAAAAGAACACTATACAAATTGTTTTATATTGTCTAAGTTTTATATTCCTTTACATTTTAATTCCATGAATTTCGTGAGAACAATGATTCACAGAATTAAAATGCATGCTAAAGTCTTGTCTACACTATGTGCATTGAATGCCAGAGGTTACCACGAATGCTTAGAGAAAATTTAATGCTTTGAAAAAGGCCATCAGCTCCATTTAGGGAAAAATTTCATGCCATGAAAATATCATGTTTTTACAGTAAGCCCTAATGTGCCAGGTTGTTACCTTTTGCCAAATACATGTACTATGGTACAAAAGTCTAGAAAAGGTGTAATGAAATACATGTACTGTTTGAATCCTCATGTATCATGTGTATTGGAGAGTCACTTTGTTGCGTGTTAATGGCTTGTCTAACATTACAGTCAGGTTTGGGGGGAATTAGCCCGATGCTAGTGAAGTGTTAAATTCAGTTCAAATCGATTTTTGATTTAAATTGAGAGGTATTTTTAAGTTAAATTGAGGGGTTTTTAAAAATTAAATATTTATTTATTTAAGTTATTTTTTTAGATTGAATTGAGGGGAATATACATGTGTAGCTGGACAAGTTACAGTGAATTGTGAGTACTGTAGTTTATGTGCAGAAGAAAAGTAAAAACTGTGACTTTGCATAGTGGTAGCATTGAAGGGGTTCATGAGCATTGCTGTGTTTATGTTTACAAAGGGGAGAAACTTGTCACCATGAAGGTGCACAGGTGTATTTTTTTTTTTATTTCATATCTATGATACTACATCAAATGCATTGATTGCAATTTATTGTTATATGTTGAAGTATGTTATCAGTAATTAGTTTATTATTTCGTTGAAGACTGGTCCCTAGTATACTCCAGCAGGTGTCTATATGGGAAATATGTGCCACAGCAAAATGAGCTTGTCCTCAACAGGTTAATGAATTCATCCATAATTGAAATGGTGCTTTGAGTTCTAGTTTATTCTTATACCATTGTTTCAGGAAATATATTCTCAATTTCCTGCACTTGACCGAAAGGCGAAAGAAACAGAATTTCTTGCTGAATTCAGAATTTTAAAAACTGAAATATTGTATATGTGATGAAGAGTTTGTTGCATTAAATGCAGTCATTGGTAGACCATGAAGTATTTATCATTTGCTAATTCCATCCAATCTGCCCCTTCCCCACTCCACCCTCCAAATAAAATGAAAAAGTGGTACATTTGTGTAGAACATATAACATTCAGTAAGCACTCTGTGTGCATTGCAAACATTTACTAGTGCAGCAATTTTTTAACTTGAAATATTTGAATTGCCTGGAGTATTTCAGAAAACTTTGTATACTGACAATGATGGAAACACACACACACACACACACACACACTCTTATTTAGATTTCCTTGGTTAGCAATAGTACATTTATTATCATTATACTGATAAATCAGTTACTTGCAGCAGTATTTGTAAATTTAATGTTTTATGTTTGTTTTTTCCTCATTAATGCCCCATCAGAATTTTCAACTATCACCAGTCTTCCATTACACATGCACCTATGTGCACACACGCACTCGCTCACACACAAACAAGCACACATACCTAAGAGTGCTGCAAACAGGGTCAGTATCATCTTAGCCTCTTCTACCACTGCACATTGCAAGTTTTCTACTTGTTGTATGCATTCTAAGGGGATTTTATACTCATCTTTCTGAACCTCAGATAATTCGCATTTTCATCATTCAAGAATGTGCTTTTTGTACCCCCACATACACGAAGTGTATAAGGGGGTACTTATAGGAATCAGCGTGTGTTCTTCGGTCTAGCAGTCTGTTGCAAATCTTGTGTCGCGAACTCCTTCCACAATTTTGAAGCAATTGGACTCAAATTTGTTGCACATGATGACATTGAGGTGTAGATGTGGAAGACATGTTTTTTATGTTTGTAGGAGAAAGCATTGCCATAGTAACCACAATTTCCCCAAAACCTTGTGGAGTGAACTACTTCCACAGTACATGTATTTAAGCAATTTATTTCACATTTGTTATGTATAATGATCTGTAGGTGAAGTTATGCAAGACACACTTTGTGTTTGTACCTGACAAGGCATTGCCGTGGTAACGGCATATTTTCTTGAAAATCTTGTGGAGTGAACTGCTTTCACAATCAATTGCTTCACAATTGAACTCAAATTTGGTGTGCATAATGACATTGAGGTGTAGATGTGCAAGACATGTTTTTTTGTATGTTTGTCAAAGAAAGCATTGCCATGATAACCACAATTTCCCCAAAACCTTGTGGAGCGAACTACTTCCACAGTTTTTAAGCAATTTATTTCAAATTCAGTATGTAGGGCCTATGATGATCTATAGGTGTAGTTATGCAAGACACTCTTTGTGTTTGTACCTGATGTGTTGCCGTGGTAACTGCATTTTTCTTCAAGTCTTGTGAAGTGAATTACTTCCACAATTTAAACAGTTAAACTCACCAAACTCACCAAAAAAGAAAAATACAGCCCGAAGTAAAAGAAAATGATTTTAAATTTTACCTGCACAATCAGGCCTCTAAAAGATGGAAATTTGATGACCAGACATCTATTCTTGAATAGTGGACAGTAGTTCTGGGCCCTGCTAATATCGAGCCCTGATGAAATATTATAGTATGTCATTCCTGTTCTGAAAATACATGTATTGTTATTGGCAGGGTGACTAGTACAGTAGTTATCACCATTAATTCGAGATTCATGTATACTTTGTGTGAATTACATTGACATACTGAAATGATGCCAGTGCAATGTTACAATCACTGCCAGTGGCCTCAAGGTAGAAATAGATAATAAGAAATGAACCTGCCTTGTGTTTAACAGAGGATAGAAAGGTTAAGAAAGAGAGCGTGCAATCTAGCATGTCGTTGAAAACATGCTCTTCTACACTGCCTGTGAAGAAAGTTACTTTGCCACTTATCAAGTCACAATAAATGTGTTAGTAAGTACAACTTGTACATACAGATTTAATTTCCATTACATTTATGTTGGTGAATGTTTTTTAAATATAATCATGGTACATGTACTTGTATGTGATGGTTGCATTTCCAAGTTTCATGTGTGGCAAGTAACCACTCCCCCTTGTATCTTCTCTCACTTTTGTACTTCCCGTACCTTGTGAGTGCATGGTTTCTTCCTTTTCCTTCATGTGTGTGTGTGTGTGTGTGTGTGTGTGTGGTGGTTATTTTTTGTTTCATGTGTACACATACAATTGCATAATTTTACACAAATATATATATATATATATATATATATATATATATATATATATACGTGGATATATATATATATATATATATCCCAGCCTACAAACAGAACAATGACCACACCACAACGATCTACGACCATGATCCCCCACCCGCCGCTTCAGAATCGCTCATGTCTGACTCAGTTGACAATGTTGAGATCACAGGCATCGAGACAATCAGAACAAAATCCCGCCAAGTAATCCTCCATAGAGAATCCTTCTGGATAAAGAAAAACACTGACCCCAATGGCATTAACGTTGACCAATGAACCCCACATAGCCCCTTTCCTGAACCCCCTCACTCTAACTTCAGATCACAGTAGAACACCCGTAGCAGAACACTCGGCCATGACCAGACAGGACACAATATAACCCAACACAGGCAAAACACCCGAATTATTTTCAGGTTAGATATATCGTGACTATCGAGATTTCATTTGTATGTATCGATATTTATTGTATGATCACAAGATATATGAATATGTAAATGTTATGCGTAATGAGTTTTTGTGATTTGATATGAATGAAATGTATAATGGTGTATAATGATGGATTTGGGAAAATGTACAAATTTGCGATTTCTGGCACAATTACGTTCGTATGTATATGTAGCATAATAGATATTATGATTGAATATTAGATATTGTGAAATTTTGTTGATATTGTATGTTGACACGATACATGATTGCTGTTGAGTGTCACGAGTTGATTTGATTGGATATGAATGATATGTAAAATAGTGTATGATGGATTTGGGAATATGATTTTCTGATATTTTGATATGATTATGTTTGATTGTATATGCAAAATAAGAGGTATTATGATTGAATGTTAATTATTGTATTTTTTGGACAGAAGATGAGCACACGGTGCTGTGATGCAGGACATCACATCAAAATACCTGATACATGTCTCACGCTGGTAATTCATAGCATGTTGTTGTTTATATATCTGATTCAGGAGTTGATATATTTTGGCAGTGGTTCAGGTTATTATATTTTGGTAATATAAGAAATATCTATGATATGTTGATTTAGATAGTGTTATATCAACCGGAGTTGTGTGTGTGTGTGTTTGCTTGGGTATGTGTATGTGTATGTGAATATATATATATATATATATATATATATATATATATATATATATATATATATATATATATTTGTGTGTGAGTGTGTGTATGTATACATATACGCAATGCAAATAGACATATGAACATATATGTTTATGCTTTTGTTTGTGATTATTATGCTTAGAATTATGAGAAAATGTGGTTATTATATGTCAGCACTATGATAAAAGAATCTATTCATATACATTTTCTGGATATGTGATGTTATTTTGATGATGAAGCCTTGAAAACACATCTTTTCAGTAGCAACTAGTTTGTAGCTGTAACATTTATCCATTATTATACATACTGTCGTACATGTTTTGAATTGACTGTAAGCGCTTTGGGCCTTGTGGGAAAAGCGCGCTATAAATAATAATAACAATAATCATAATAATAATAATAATAATAATAATAATAATAATAATAATAATAATAATAATAATAATAATAATAATAATAGTAATAATATAACTTTAACCATTTTGAACAAAGGTAAGTGTACACTGGTGAGAAACACTGTGAAACAGGGGGGCCCGGCTGATGGAATACAACATGCACCCTACGCTGATGACAGTCAAGTAAACCTTTGATCGTGAGACATTCATGAGCTCATTTTGATCACGATGGAGCGATGCTACGACTCTCCACCTGTCTCAGTGATGTTAAGAGATTGTCATTTGAGCATAAGCGGAAGCTTCACGAGCTCAATCCAAGTTCCGTAATATATGACCATCATTCATTTCTTGACTTTCAATCTGAAAGCATTTCTTCGATTGATCGTCATTAAGAGAGTATTCGAGACCTCGAGATCATTCTCGACAACAACCTGACTCTCAGATCATCTGATTAAGAATATCTGTCCATCTGCCTCACGGGGTGTTTGCAAAATCGAAAAGATAAGGAGATATCTCGATAAGTCATCAACGGAACGATTATCCCATGCCTCCATCATCTCATCACATTTGCATCATTTCACGAGCCGATAGCCGACACGCGCTTTCCTTTACCTTCAAGATCTTGTTTCTCTCCACATCCTACACTATACAACACCATGCAGACGTCTTCGTTCCGCTACCACTGTCAGTCTCTACTTATCCCGTCGGACCTCGTACCAGTTCACATTATGGTGTCTGATAGCACCTTTTTCCTCTCTTGCCCCATAAACTGTGGAACAAATCTCCCCATCAGCATCCGACAGGCCAATACCTTATATAGATTCATTTATTTTTCAGGCAGGGTTGTACGTGTTATATATACGGTGTTAGTGGGCCCTATACATTGTTCTAGTAGTTTAACTGTCGTTATTATGGCCTTATACTTTTTATTGTCTAGTGTAGATGCGGATGTATACTTGTTCATCGTTTTCTACTTCACTCGCTCTTTATCTTTGCATTCACTTCCCAGGCGCTTACAAATATGATATCAAGCGCTTTGTAAATGTTGTGTATTATCAATTATTATCATTATCGTTATGCACTGCTCATATTTATGGAAAATATAATATCTAAGTGCAGCGATCGAGCATGGGAAGGTGCACATCGTTATGCACTGCTCATATTTATGGAAAATATAATATCTAAGTGCAGCGATCGAGCATGGGAAGGTGCACGTGGGAGCTTTTGCATTTGTAGAACCGAAAATCCAAAGATCCGGTGCACGCCTTGGGTGCGATACTTGGAAAAGTTTCACCAAAACAGTTGGCAATATACGATTGGTACTTGTTTATTCAGGTTAAAAAAAAAACAAAGCAAAACTAGGTTAGTTCATTATGGCGTGATATTCAAACAAAATGTATACCATGCACTCGTGTATCAGTTTTGTTCACTGACCTTGCCCACCAGCATGCGGGGAGGGGGGGGGGGGAGGTCGTTTGTTAGCATCTCCAAAGAAGTATTGACACCTCCAACTATAGGCAAGGGTGAAAATCACGATATTTTACTCTTAATTTCCTTTCCGTTCTCTACCTGTTCAGGGTTTCTTGTTTATTTTTCATTGTAAGCATAATTATGATATTTCTGGATAACAGACCTAACGACAGCGTTGGGTATGACAACGTCCGGAGAACAAAATTCCTCACCTGGGGCAATAAAATAGCAGGAGATCCTATAAGAGCGCTATCGTTTTAAAGATAATACAAAGTTTTGGTATTACACACACCGATAACCTTTTTCCCGTGTAAATTTCCATGACAACATACAAGTTACGCCACGAATCTCTAAAATTTCTATGTAAAAGATCAGTGTTTCATGTGCGAAGGAGTGTTACACAATCCATGCAAAATGATCGGCGAGCGGTGTGCGTGCTGCAATGTGTGTATGAACGGCATCATGCTACCGCGAGAGCGTGGTCGGGCCACTCCTTTTTCTTCTTTACCAGCCCATTGTCCAAAGTCATTGAATCCCACCAAGGCGTTCAACATGTGGTGTATGCTGACGACACACAGATTTATGTTACACTCAAACCAAATGAGAAGGCTGAAGCAGCTCAAAAACTTCAGAACTGTCTTGGGAACACTAAAATCTGGTCCTCAAACAATTAAGCTTTGCCTCAGTGAACAAATATCAGAGATTTATATTCCAAACATAGAAACACCAATTCATTCCCAGATTTAGTTTCTGATAATGTTTCACCAAGTGTAGTGAATGGGTACGTGATCTTGGTTAGATCATTGACAAAAATCTTACCCTTCAACACCACTTTAAGCACATTATTTTGCAAGGCAGCATCTTTTGGATTGTTCAAAATTGTGATGGGAAGATAAGGAAACTATACTTGACCGACCTACAACTGCCAAATTAATGCATGCTGTGGATTTGTTTCTCGTCATCTAGATTATTGTAATTCCACATTTTCTAACATCCCTCAGACACCTTCCCACTTCAACGGGTACAAAATTCTGCCTCAAGACTTGTCTCCCTCTCCAGGAAATCCGAGCCAATAACTCCAATCCTCCGTTCTCTCCACTGGCTTTCCATATAAGTCATATAAACACCACCGCATATCTTTTGAAGTTCTTCTGCTCACATACAAAATTCTGAATGGACAAGCCCCCAAGTATCTCACAGAATAATCTCGTTTCTTTACGTTCCACTATACTTCCTTAAGATCCCTCCGTTCATCCTCTACAAGCAGTTGACTCCTGGACCTCGTACTTCCACAAAATTTGGTGATCGTGCTTTTTCTTTAATAAATTACCCCTTCTCTCTTGAATTCTCTACCTGCTTATATACATCTAGCTACTTCCGTTAATCAGTTTAAGACTGCTGAAAACATATCTTTTTGGTAGATAGGGTTAAGATAGATCTAGTCCTTTGGAATGGTACAGTTGTGCGTCGGTCGATGGAGGTGCACACTGATTTTGATTTTCAGTACTTATCGCATTTATACACTGTATCTATTTTTGTATTCAAGTTGTTGTATTTTTGTATAATTTTGTACTGAATATTAATTTTTCCGGTAAACTGTGCACTTAGAAATATCCGTATTCAAAAGTGCCTTATAAATATATTGTATTATCATTATTATTATTATTATTATTATTATTATTATTATTATTATTATTATTATTATTATTATTATTATTATTATTATTATTATCAATTGAATGTTGGGGTAATTACCCCAGCTGGCTAGGGTAGAACTTTGGCAGAAGTTACCGCGACAATGTCCGAGCAACATTTTGTCGTCGCGATAACTCTGGTTTGAAAGGCTCCTTGGGTTTCCCAGCAATTTCCATAAGTTCGCGATAGTTATACTATAGGTCGCGATTTGGGGGCTTCTCAGTGGCTAGGTACGAGGCACGTATGCACGGCATGGACAAATTACGGGCCGCGGCATTATTGATTGTGACGTAATCGACCTTGATAGCATAAACAATTTATCGTTTATGATCCCTGCATTTTTAATTACCCCTATATTGAATAAGCACTAAATAAAAGAAAAACAAAAAAGGGTGGAAAGTATAGGTATCTTCATTTCATACATATTCATGTCTTTAAAACACTCCAGTCATAGTTGCAAAATATCACTAAAAATTCCATATAAGTAGTTATTTTTGCACCCTTAATTTCATGCATTAAATATCAAATTATGTCAATTATTTTTACATCATCGTAATAGTATAAATAACATTTTTGGGGGATTTTTTCATATTTATTCCTCTTGGATTTGAATGAAAGAGGTCATGCCTGCCTGTTTCGTGCAATCGGTTTCCATCTTAGAATTTTTTGCTTATCTACCCATTCTCCTAAAGAAGGGGTACAATAGCGTCTCGTGAGCCCGATGGGCTACTAAAATCAGAGCAATTGTGTTGCTAGCGTTAATTTTGGGGGATATCGAGGTGACATGATTATGATCTCCGGTGAAGTTAGTTTTTTGTGTATAACGATTAGATAGATTGCACTTGGTATTACATTTTTTTCCCTTTAGGGGAAAAATACAAGATACTTTCCCGATGTAAGAGCCGCAGAATTTTATTTTTATCGGAGTGGCGCTCGCGCTTCCGCCTTGTGCGTAGGCGCAGAGATTCAGTCCCACATCGTTCGTTGTTCGACGCTTGAACGTGCATTTTGGCGCATGCCTATGGCAACTGCGTTATGTCGTGCTATTTTGTAGGTTAGGCTGGTTTTTGTGCAGAATGCATCCTTTGCTGCATGGTTCCTTGGTTAATAAGGTTTTGTTAAAACATGAAAGTTCTGTGTGAAGTCGGATACTGCTTTGGCTTGCTTAAGAGAGGGTCTGAATCTAAGCTGCTAAAGTCTCACTTTATGTACAATTTTGCTTTGGGATAGCTGTGTACTGTAGTGTATGTAGCCTGGATAACCAGTACTAGCTTCTAAATATGATTTTTTTTTGTGTTTTTTTTTTAAAGATTTATCAGTTTGGGCAGTTTGTAATATCTGTCCAGGCGTCGATATTCTATAACCTTACTAAATTACCTTCAAGTCTCCATACCATGGACCTGGTAACGGTGGTTCAGGCATGCTTTTGTGGATTTAGGCCTATACAAATGCCTTCAAGAAATTGGAAAAGGAGTTCATAATAGGTAGATTTGATATAGATTCGTCTATATTATATACTGTATGTGATATTTGTGAGTAGGGCCTATTATCAGTATGGTTGCACATTTGCCTTCAGCTTTTACAATGTTTATATCCACTCATTCCAACACAATGATGATGGGCATGGTGAAATTGTTTACCAATGATGATATAATGACAAAATATGACATTGATGCATTATTATTTTGGTCTCAAGAAAGTGACAGAGTGCATGTGGTTTACTTTTTTATTTTTATCATTTATCAATGTTAATGAATTCAACATCACAAACAACAGTGTTACACAACCTGAAAGAGTATTCAGCTACAGGTAGTGATGTATGTTGACTTTCCATCCACTGCTCATAAAAAAAAAAAAAAAAAAAATTAGCTGCTGCACAGATGTAATTTCCTTCTTACTTGAATAAGGAAGTACATGTACAGATTTATGCTAAAACATGTACCGGTACTAAATAATGCAGTTGGTGCAATGGATGTGGGTTTGGTCGTTTGTTTTGTTGTTGTTTTCAGTGAGCAAAGCAACGAAACGTGCAGATGTAAATATATGTAGAGGTAGTAAAGTACTGCTGTGTGATGGCGTTGAACAATTAAGTCTTGAACTGTGGATACTATGCTTGCAGTGCACTCATATTTAGAAGACTTCAACATGACTTGAATGAGCGCTTTATGAGGGGGGGGGGGGCAATCAATTGAAACTTTTCAACAAAGCTGCAATAATTAAACAATAGCAATAAAAATGAAATAAAAACAAGGTGATCAACATGTTTCAATAGGGCGTGCTACAATTAACACTAATCACAATGTCGTGACAAAGACAACAGAGAAATTCTTGAGACTGCTGAATGCTAAATGTGTCAAGATTAATTTTGCCTCCACACTTTGAGAGATTTCAAGTCAGTGCTGGTCAGTCAGCCTGGACTTTACTGCTCTCTCAAATGAAATTGTTGGCAAACTAATGTGTTTTTTTTTTCTGTCAACTGATAGTGCAATGGTAATGATCATGGTTGAAATGATGAGCAGTCAATGGTGACTGATGGACAGATCTAGACATCTGACTGCCTTAGCAGTGCTTAGTGTTGTCCGCTTTTGTGCACTGTCACTGGTGTGCAAAGTGAACTGTGCAGTCTTTGTAAAAGTTATGTGTTCTCTCCTGTACAGTCAAGTCGTTTTTCATTTGTGGAAGTTTTGATTGTAACAGTAGTAGCACGATGTACCGGTACAGGAGTTCGTGGGATGAATTACTGGCACAATCCTTCCGTAACCTTGGCCACCACCCGCCCCTCTGGCCCCGGCCCGCGGCGCTCGGCTCCGCGGTCGACTGTAAAGTAACCCGCGCCGCCCGTGTCGCGGCCCGTGTGGTACATGGTGACCATATATTTGATTTGCCGTAAAGTGTAAATCGAACTGCCCTGAGCAGTGCACAAGGTCAAATTCAAGGGTAATAAATGATTCGCAAAAAAATTCTAAGATGAACAGGAACCACATGAACTTAACAGGAATGTCCTGAATAATGTCAAACAGGCCATCAAATTTCACAGAAAAATCCCGTCGAAACACCGAAAAAGTGAAGAAAATAAGCTGAAAATTGATCGTAATTACGATCCTCTCTGTGTGTCCCATGGGACCAACTCGTCATGACAGCGACATGACTTCAAACGTCGACCCATTGCGAGTTGAATGTTTTGCTAGGAACGTTCTAATTTTTATGAGAGATTGGGTATATCTTGCTCTTCTGGATTTTCTCTGAAACATGTTTGGAAACCACTCTGAGTTTTTCTAATGACGTCGATCTTGAGTCACCACCCTCGCTCATTTGATCGGTTTCGAACGGAACCCGAATCAAAGTATTTTTTATGAATGATAAAGTGAGCCCTCTCTCGGCGGATGTGCACAATATGGCTGCGCGCGTAAGCTGTCCATTGCTTCTGTGTTGACGTAACATACGTGGAGGTCTGACTAAGAAATTGACTAGATTTTTTGCAAAACCCATGCAGCCGGTTTTCTCATGTTGTTAGTCGGCGTTATCATTCCCCGCCAAATCCTTATTTTGGCGTGCTTAGAGAACAACACTAGTTAAATTTCCAGACCCTTTGCCAACTTCAGTCCCTTCCACGGGATGCACCCTTCGCGGCGACGGAGACGTGATCTTTACCGAAGGCAAGACTATATCTTAATTCAACTCAACCTGTTACTTCTTTCGAGAGCGTTTCTGGGAAGCAAATTCGTTCAGGTAGATCGTAGATGGCCTGAACATAGAGCTACAATGCACTGGTCTGAACATTAGCCTATACTTACAGTATGAGAAGGGAATTCCCCGTTTAGTCATTTCGCAACTGTGGTATCTCGGAGTACGAGTGAGTTGGCCTTGGGCACGGGCGGGGAAGGGGGGGGGGGGGGCGGCGGGCGGCGTACACATCACAGCACCAGGGAGGTCACATTGTGTCTTCTCACCGATCGCATGTGCGTTGTTAAACATGACGTAGCGAACTGTCAGACCTCATTGTAACCTATATCGCACTACCACTACCACTAGCAAAGTAGTATCGGAGATCTAGATGCTAGTCAAGTTACAGCGACAGGCGTTGAAACACAGCCTTTTTATGATGGAGTTTATATCGCTCGTCTGTCATCGCTGGCTTTCTTCACTGGCCCAGGCCCTCACTGGGTTGGGTGTGGTTCGACCATATCGACATCGACAGTCATCGGCAATATACAGGGGACAGGTAGGTCTAACGATACACCGCACCGTACGTGCAGTACCGGTAGTCCACTATAGTGTAATCAAGTGAATTTAAAGGACAATTTCACCTTCATTGACATATAAGGATTGAGAGAATGCAGCAATATTAGTAGAACACATCAGTGAAAGTTTGAGGAAAATTGAACAAGCAATGCAAAAGTTATGAATTTTTAAAATTTTTGTGTTGGAACCACTGGATGAGGAGACTACTAAGGCTCGTGATGTCATATCAGTACAACAGTATAAAGAAAATGTAAAGAAAATTCAACATATTTTCCCTTTTTTTGCATAATAAAAGAGCACTTGACCTGCCTCTTTCTAAAGGCAATGGGAATAATATTACCCATAACATATGTCAGTAACGAGTCAAGGGAATGTGTAATTTCTTCAAAAGATGAAATTTTGTGAAATTCTCTTTACACTTTCCTTATATTGTTGTATGCATGTGACATCACACACTGAAGTAGTCTTCTCATCCAGCGGTGACTGCACGAAAACTTTTCAACGGATTGTCCGATTTTCCTCAAACTTTCAATGATGTGTTCTAATAATATTGCTACATTCTCTCAATCCTTATGTTAATGAAGGTCAACTTGTCCTTTAAGGATTTTTCCACATGGACTGTAATCTATAATATGTCTAAGCCCAAGCAAAGCAACACTGTCACTGCACCTACTGTTAACACCTTCCAGAAGGCTGCCCTACCAATTATCAGAAGGTTGCAGCCTCCCGTAGGGTCCAAAATGCTGTAAGCCTGGCAGCCTGATTTTTATTTGCACGCACATGACATTTTATTGTAAATAGTTACATCTGCATAATAGCACTTCAAGCACCGTCGGCCAAGGTCGTCATCGCACAGCCCATCCCAGTTTAGCTTCGATGAGCTGCTACAGGGATTATCATTTCAAGATTCAAGATTCAAGCCCGCCGCACACTATACGCCTCACGACCTTACGACTGACAGACTTTGGATCTGAAATAAACAAGTGGTGTTTATTCTGAGGATATTGTGATTACGTCACAATACAGTACTCTCCGCATAATCGGGTAGGCTCAGGCAGAGCGTTTCTCACCCGATTAAGTAACTATACACAGCCCAGTCGCTGTACATGGTACGTCGCGACAGGGCTGTACGCGCGCGACCACCAACCACTAGGAGAGCGACGTAATCGTATTACGATATATAGCTTTGAATTTTGATACTTAACATCATTTTTGTCACCTCAAACTCAACGAGTATACTTTTCAATATTTACTGTACATCTGATGCTATCAGTATTCAAATGTACGCAATGAAACTTACCGAAATTGATCATCATATCCAGCATGTCCACACGGTACACAATCTTTCATGCCAGGCCTTGTAACTATACACAGCCCAGTCGCTGTATGGTACGTCGCGACGTACATTACCATGTACAGCGACTGGGCTGTGTATAGTTACATTGTAGGTGTAGTGTTGTTATAGCGCCAGCTATGTCAAGACCGGGTCATGCAGAGAAGGATTAACATGGCCGGAATAAAGTGACAGGCCGATGTGGATGTTATTCCCCAAAAGATGTGTATCGTGTTCTCCTGTGACTGTGTCGCGTGAATGAGAGTGATTGCTACAAATGGCGACGAGGTAAATTATGGAAAATGACACTGAATTCCATTTACTGTCATTCTGAACTGGTGTAACTACCGATCGTTTCGAGCGAGATATGTTGATCTGCTTCGGACGTAGGCCCTACTACTGTACAATAGTTACATGCAACTGAACTGTGCCTGACGTTGTACGTGTATTGCGGTAGGCCTACACCGCGTAGCTACGTACGGTCTACATAGTACAGTACGCAACCCATAGCCATACATGTAAACAGTCTACCGTGCATTCCCGTTATCAGCGTTGTGTAGATGGAGTTTTCACTGTGAGGTGATAGTCGTTCATCAGCAGCACTACCACGATGAGTCAGCTGGGACTCCCTGCCTTCCCACCCTGTGTGGAAATCGACCAGAATCCAGGGCCACAATGGGGTAAGTGGCTTGGCCGTTTTGAGCGATTGATGGTTGCTATGGGCGTATCAGATCCTAAGAGAAAGAGAGCACTTCTTCTGCACTATGCAGGTCCGAAAGTGGATGAGATTTTTGACACTTTGCAAGACGTTGGCCAAGAATCCGACTATGACAAAGCTGTAGCTGCATTGAATAAATATTTCAGCCCCAAGTCCAATTCTCTGTATGAGACATACATTTTTCGTCAGGCCAAGCAAGAAGCAAATGAATCGATAGACCATTTTGTCATACGTCTCCGCCAACTTGCCCAGAATTGTAAATTTCACAATGCTGATCGTGAAATCATGGTCCAGATAATCATGAATGGTTCATCTCCACGGTTACGGCGACAGGCCCTCTGCAAAGGAGAAGACCTAACCTTGCAACAGTTACTCGAAACCGGTCGTTCCCTTGAGGCCAGTGAGCAGCAGGCACACATACTAGAAGGGAGTAGATCTAGGCCTACTGTCAATTCAACCTTCCATAGCAATGGGAATAATCTCGAGCAGATGCAAGCAGGTGACCATGCAGACGATGTTAATGCTGTTCGCTCTAATTTCCGAAGCAAGAAAGGGCAGAGATCTCATTCGAGGGGCTGTAGTCAGTCCAGAAATAGGGACTCGCATGCAACCTGTTACTTTTGTGGAGGCCCGTACCCGCACAAGGATACTTGTCCAGCCACAGGGCAAGAATGCAGGTTATGTCACAAGTTTGGTCACTTTGAGCGAGTCTGCCACTCAAAACGGAAGCAGAACAATGCAAGGAGGACATATGGAGACAGGAAGGTGAACAAACATAAGTCTAAGAGGGTCAATCAGGTAGCGGAATCAGAATCTTCTGATGACCAGTACACGTTCACTGTTGGTGACAGACAGATGGTAGCGTATCACCTGAATCATCTACCTATGACCGAGGTTTTTGCTTGGCCAACCAAGATCAAGGCTGTTATCGACTCTGGCACGACTGTGAACATCCTAGATGACGAAACTTATCAGAAGCTTGGAAGCAAGCAATCCTTGCCAATGTCCAGACCCACATCCCAGCTGTATGGCTATGGCTCAAACACGCCCTTGCCAGTGAAAGGCGTGATTCGTGTAGAACTGCACTCGGAAACTGCGTCCTGTTTTGCAGACTTCCATGTCGTCCAGGCCAAAGGGAATCTCCTCAGCTACGCGACGGCGAATAAACTGAACCTAATCACAATTCACCAGGTTTCAGATCATCACTTGACGACCGATGACATTCAGTCACACTACCCTGACATGTTTGAGGGTATAGGGAACGTGAAAGACAGGAAAATCAAGCTGCACATTGATGAATCTGTTAAACCCAGACAACAGAAGCACAGACGAATACCTTTTCACACCCGGAAAGATGTGGAGAAGGAACTTCTTCGACTTGAACAGCTGGACATCATTGAAAAGATTGATGGACCAACTCCTTGGGTGAGCCCCATCGTGGTTGTCCCCAAATCAACAGGCCAAGTTAGGATCTGCGTAGACATGAGGGAAGCCAATAAAGCCATCAAGCGGGAACGGCATCCAATGCCTACCCTAGACGAATTGATCGAGGACATGAACGGCTCCTGCGTGTTCAGCACACTGGATCTGACTGCTGGTTATCATCAGTTTGAGCTGGATGAGTCAAGCAGGTACATCACTACCTTCAGTACACATGTGGGACTAAGAAGATACAAACGCCTCATGTTTGGTGTGAATGCAGCTTCAGAGATATTCCAATCCGCAGTTGCAGAACTCCTCTCAGGCCTGGAAGGAGTTAAGAATGTGTCTGACGACATCATCGTGTATGGGAAAACACAAGCTGACCATGACAAACACCTGAAAGCAGTCTTAGATCGTCTCCAGAAATACAATGTTCGACTGAACCGAGACAAATGCAGGTTCTCACACAGTGAAGTCAAGTTCTATGGTCACATGTTCAGTGAGAAAGGACTAAGCCCAGATCCAAAGAAGGTGGCAGCCATCGTCAATGCTGAGGCACCAACAAATGCTAAGGAGGTAAAGTCCCTACTTGGTCTTGCGGTGTACATCTCCCGATTCATACCAGACTATGCAACAATCACTGCACCATTGAGAAAACTCACACATCAAGACACTGCCTGGAAATGGGAAGAAGAGGAATCAGAGGCATTTGACAAACTGAAGAGAGCTCTCACAAACACAAAGATAATGCCGTACTTCGACCCAAGCCAACCCACTGAACTGATCGTTGATGCAAGCCCGGTTGGGCTTGGAGCAATCTTGTGTCAGAAACAACAGCCAATCGCATATGCCAGCAGGTCATTGTCTGACACAGAAAGCAGATACTCACAGACAAGGTCTGATGAATTCGCCAGGAAGACAGACGAGTACCTGAACTATGTCTGTGAAAATGCCGTGCCGAAAGCAATGACCATAGACGAAGTCAGAGAAGCAACAGCAAACGATGACACAATGCAAGCTCTGATGCATGCAGTCACTACACAGAAGCATGAGAACTGGACAAAACCAGAGCTACGACCATATGTTTCATGCAAAGATGAGTTCGCAGTGCACAATGGAGTGATGCTGAAAGGAACCAGGTTGGTGCTCCCGATGTCATTGGCATCCAAAGCCATTGCACTTGCGCATGCTTCTCACCAGGGAGTTGTCAAAACAAAAGGCCTACTTCGAGAGAAAGTGTGGTTCCCTGGTATTGACAGGATGGTGGAAGACAAAATAAAATCCTGCCTACCATGCCAAGCAGCTCAAATTGATGGAGGTGAAAGGATTGAGCCACTGAAGATGACACCGCTCCCCACAGGCCCATGGCAAGAAGTATCAGCTGACTTCCTTGGCCCTTTGCCAACAGGGGAATATTTGCTGGTTGTCATAGACGAATACAGCCGGTACCCAGAGGTTGAGGTGGTGACCTCCACATCATCGAAGGCAACCCTGCCGGCACTCGACGCCATATTTGCCAGACAAGGTATCCCAGAGATCTTAAAGACAGACAATGGCCCTCCATTTACCAGCCACGAGTTCTCGGAATTTGCCAGCCATCTTGGTTTTGCCCACAGAAAGATCACTCCATACTGGCCAAGGGCAAACGGTGTCGTGGAACGTTTCAACAAAGTGCTGGTAAAGACCATCAGAACTGCCCACACAGAACGGAAGAGCTGGAAGCAGCAGCTTTTCAGATTTCTTCGCCAGTACAGGGCCACGCCACATGCAACTACCAACGTTTCACCATGTTTTGCTCTGAACAGTCGTGAGTTGAAGTGTGAGCTACCCTCATTCACCTCACACTATGCAGACAAGCAGCTCAACGACACCATGAAAACCAGAGATGATGAGCAGAAGCAGAAAATGAAACAGCATGCAGACCAACAGCTGAAATGCAAGGACAGCAGCCTGAAGAAAGGAGACGTCGTCCTGGTGAGACAACCCAAGACGTCTAAAGCAAGCTCCCCGTTTGACCCCCGCCCGTTCAGAGTAGTTCGCAAAATGGGTACTACCATTGTAGCACGGAGAGGCAACAAGGAAATAACGCGTAACGTCTCATTCTTCAAGAAGGTGGATGCTAGAGTCGCTCGCCGCTCTGAAAACGACAGCGAAGACGAGTTTGACGACGTCACAGATGCGTTCCACCCAGTCGCTGACCAGGCTGAAGCTGACCGACGACCTCACCCAATCTTGCGCGGTCCCCTTCGACGCTCCCGAAGACAAGCGCGAATGCCAGTGAGGTTCCATGATTATGTTGTCTACTGAAATTGAATTACCTGTTGGAAAGTGTTGTTCGCGATTTGCTTTTCTCAACTGCACAGGAAAATGTGTGTTCGCTTTACTTTTTTTTCCTTCATTGAATTACCTAATGGAAAGTGTGTTATTTGCGATTTGTTTTTCTCAATTGCTCAGGAAAGTGTGTGTTCGCGGTTTACCTCATGGAAAGTGTGTTTTCGCGATTTGCTTTTCTCAATTGCACAGGAAAGTGTGTGTTCGCGGTTTACATTTTTTTCTTTTCAATTGAATCACCACTTGGAAAATGTGTGTGCTCGCGATCTACATTGTTTCACAAGTGATGTGTTCTACCCTCGAAAAAAAAAAGGAAATAGTGAAAGTGTCAGTGCTCCGCATTTTATTCGTATTTCTCCTCTAATTTTCAAAAGTTGTTTTCACAAGTGACGACATGAAAGAATGCTTTAGAATCATATGACAATTTGCTGCATTGGAAATCCCACACGGACACGACTTTAATCATTTTGTACCAACAGGAAGCGGTTTGGACTCCATGGATGCCTGAAAGTGATAGAAAATCCATGTTTTATTTTCAAACACATAAACACAGTACAAGTTAATGATGAGTGACAATCTTACGCAAAGGATAAATTTTGTGTGTTGGTTGGACAAAAAAAAAAAAAAAAGAATTACAAACCAGAACTGCTGTGCAGTGAAAGCAAGAAGCGTTAATTTGTGGACTTTTTTCGTGGACTTTTGAACTCTGAAAACTGTTGTGTTAATCGGTTTTCCATGTTTTGCATCTCCACTTCAGTTGAAGTGTACATACAGTATATTTACTTGTGTGGTTTTTTGTCATGCCTACATGACATATCTTTTCGTAGCTAACATGTTATGGTGGAACACAGGATAGTTCCCTGTATACAGTGTACCTGTATTTAATAGTTTTAAGTGTTCAAAAGAAACTTGCATTATTAGTACGTGTATACGCAAGGAAAGAAAACGAGTATGCATGTGTTAGTTATAGTTAAAAAAAAAGAAAGAAAAGAAAAGGGGATGGAAGAGGTTAGAAAATAAATTAACAGAAAAAATCTCTCTGAGAGTATTTGAGAAAAAAAATTCTGAAATGATTTGGAATATCAAAGTGCATGCTTCTCAGTATTTTATGATACTTAGCACTCAAACAAGCCCAAACAGTTGTCGTGATATTTTCTTTTGAATTAGACTTAATGAAAAAAAAAACACCTACAAACAACAACTTAAGATGCATAAATTTTGTTTTAAAGAAAACAAAAGAAAGTTGTTATTCCAACAACATGTATACGTATGTTGAAAGAACACATGATGAGACTTATCTTTCAAAGGAAAGGGGTGATGTAGTGTTGTTATAGCGCCAGCTATGTCAAGACCGGGTCATGCAGAGAAGGATTAACATGGCCGGAATAAAGTGACAGGCCGATGTGGATGTTATTCCCCAAAAGATGTGTATCGTGTTCTCCTGTGACTGTGTCGCGTGAATGAGAGTGATTGCTACAGTAGGCCTGGCGTGAAAGATTGTGTACCGTGTGGACATGCTGGATATGATGATCAATTTCGGTAAGTTTCATTGCGTACATTTGAATACTGATAGCATCAGATGTAGAGTAAATATTGAAAAGTATACTCATTGAGTTTGAGGTGACAAAAATGATGTTAAGTATCAAAATTCAAAGCTATCGTAATACGATTACGTCGCTCTCCTAGTGGTTGGTGGTCGCGCGCGTACAGCCCTGTCGCGACGTACCATGTACAGCGACTGGGCTGTGTATAGTTACCGATTAAGCAGATACCCGACCCAACATGTCTCATTTACAATTGACACACACAATGTGTATTTACATGCATTTTACACTGAACCAAACACCGGCCTACACTGTATGCTTAAATGCGTGCTTACACGGCACATACCGGTACCTTACACTTGCTCAGTCAAGAGCAATAATTTACACTCTTTTTATGGACAAATGTGGTCTTCAGAACACTTTGTTGTTTGACTATAGACTCCTCATTAACATGCGGGTGTTTTCCAAAATGAATACGTTTCTTTGCGTGCACTAGTTACGTAGAACATCGGGTTACTTTTCGAGAAGTGACTGGGGAAAAGCAAAATTATGGAGCTGGTGCATATGGCCTGATTTTCCTTGCAAACTTCTCGTATTGTGAATGTTGTTGCGGAGCAAGGGAGGAGCGCAAGTGTGTTCAACTCCTGTCTGCCTATGCAATTGTGAGTGCCAGCTACACGTGTAATGTTCGTTTTCGCGTGGCAAGTCGGTACGTGTATATGTGTTTTCATGTCTAATCACTCCCCCAAATGATCGGTCTTCTTTACAAATTAAGCAGAGAATGCGATTAGTCGTGGAAAATTTGACATGCATGATTTCTTAAAATGTTATATCTACGATAAAATGTGGGTGGAAAGTAGATTGGAAGAAAATTATTTACCCATTTATGCGGAGAGGCAACCCGATTATCGGGTAATTTTATTCAATGTGCATTGGAACTGACTCTGACATTACTACCCAATTAAACAGAGAACCCGTTTAAGCAATACCCGATTACGCGGAGAGTACTGTATAGCGTGCGGCGGGCTTTAGAATTCAGATATCAAAACTGGGGTCTATATTGTACATGAAACGGGCCGTGGGCATGGAACAGGGAGAGGGCTGCCGGAGAAGAGATGCCAATGTAGTTTGTCATCTCGTTAGTGGTTTGGAAGTGAAAAACTGTATTTCAGTGATCAGCATTTGAAGCAACTGAAGGAGGCAGGGGGTGGGGATGTCCCCCCCCCCCCATGAACTGTTTCATTTTTTAATGAGATTTTGTGCAATTTGGCAAACACTTGCCCTAATACACGTTTAGAATTTATGTGCATATTATAATGGCAATCATGGGTTTTACTTTTAGGGGGCTAAACTATTTTAGGCTTCTAAATTTTCATCTAGGAATTAGAGTCTATTGTTATGGAAGATGGTCCTGCAAGACATCATTTTGGATGTTTATCCCCAAATTTTGGTCAGTTGGGAATGAGCCAAATGTGACCAGTTGGGCATTGTAGGATATTGAGTCATGTACAGGGTAGTATCGCCCCTAAATTCCAACTTGAGTACAAAAAATTGCTTCAATTTGAATACATACAGATGTAGTCCGATTTTTGACAACACTTACCTGGAAACATTTGGTTCCTCCAGTAGTCTCTTTCTGTCAAAATTGATGACTTTAAATGATCTGGTCAAGACTCAAGAGGAATCTGTGAGAATGACAACTGCTCCGTTCGACGGGATTGAAACCTGTGCGCATGCGCTAACCGGAGTGCAATGTAGCCTTTTCACAAGGCCCTCTCGCTGTATTGCGTTGCTTTCTGGGTGAGTGAAGAAGCAATCCCAGCCGAGCACGACAGTGTGGGAGCGAAAGGGCGAAAAGGGCGCAAAAGTTCTTGGCTACACAATATGTATTGGAGTAATTTATGGATGCCAGTGGCAAGTTGCGAAAATTTCATGCTGCGAGAAAGGCCGTCGGCTCCAATTCTCAAAATTTTCATGCCACGAATATATTGTGTTTTACAGTAGTCTATGAAAGCGGAGGGGGCGGGGAGGATATGAAGGGATATCTGAAGGGAGAGTGTGAGCTCACATCAGTGCCTCTTCTAATTTTTGTGTCTGGTTTGCGACTAAATGTCACTGTTCAGTGAAAGCATGTGAAACTTGCACTTTAGTTTAAAACATTTTTAACACATTTTTTCATGTCAATTTTTTATGAGCATTCTACAAGTCCTCTTCACATGACTTAATTCCTTTTGATCATGGTGAGAAACTTTTCTTTGACTTTTGATTGCACATTTTACTATTTCACATCATTTCTCATGCTTCATGTAAATAGGACATGAGGACGCTCATCATACTGATGGTCTCTTTGCAGTTCGGCCATTGTATCATCTCATCAGCAGATGAAGCCGTAAGTATTGTGTGCTCTGTGTGACATTAGTGTATGGTAATCATTGCTTGGTAGATTTGAAAGTAAAAATTTTGTTACTAAAAAAAAGAAGAATAAATATATTCATATATAAAGAAAGATATAATATCTATGAAGCAGTATCAGTCTTCAGATGAACTCTACATTGACTATCTGTAAGGATACAAGCTAATGCTCCAACTTATGTTATTGCTGTTGAAGTACTTTACTGCTGTTGAATAAGGATTTGGATAAACAGGAACACTGGTTGTGGGACAAAATTACTGTGCTATTTTATATTTCCATGGCACATTATATCTTACTGCTGTGATAGGAGGAGGCATTGGTTACACATGTTATTGGGACACATTTAATTGAAAAAAAAAGAGAGTATTCTCTTTATAGAATAGTGTAGAAAATTTATAAAACATTGAAAAAAAAAATGGAGCCATATTGATTACATATAGCCATAATGGAAGCCATTTTGTATGAAGGAGTATTCAAGACGTTAAAAAAAAATTATTTTGATAAAATATACACCATTTATTCCACTAAGTACTGTAAAAGTGGATATTTTCACATGAGTAATTTTTCATACTTAGTCTTGTAAGATGAGTTTTGCATGTTTTTAACAATCAGGACGACATTAACTACTTGAACAGATAGCAAGCAAAAATATTTGTGTGCTTTTATTTTCACGCTACATTCTGGTTGCACCAATTATGTGAAAATTTCAACACTGCAAAAATTTCCTCTTTTACAGTATTGCTACACAAATTGCCAAAGCTTGACTTGTGATCGTAAATGTTGCTATTCACATTTGTGCACATACATGTTACATGTTTATTGAACAAACTTTGACATCAGTACTACTATGCAAAAAATTATTGTTTACATGGAGGCAAGTTAATATCTCACTGCCATAGGACCAGTTAGTTTCCTTGGCAGGTGTACAAGGGCGAACTTACTCAGAGGTAGCAAATCTGCCTTGCAATCAGGAGGTCTCGGGTTCAGAGCCTGACTGGCGCATAGTCCTGTGTTATTACATATTTTTAATGTCTTCCCTCTGATTAAAAGCTGAAACACTCTCTTGACATTTAAAGATACTGTATGTATGATGGTCCCCTTCATTGTGTGGGAAGTGTCACCAGTCAAGTACAGAAAAGATCCCACTTCCCACTTTGCATAGAGAACAATGATTACATATGGACTGTCCTACAAACTCTGTAGAGATCAGGTGTGGGTAGGCATCTACTGACACCATGTGATTTGCCTAAGCCCAAAGGTGACCAGTAAGAATTGGAGAAAAAAAAATGAATAAAATATTAAGAAACCACATGGCTATATTTCAAAGTTAACATCAAGGGATTGTGTTAAAAGTGTCACATCACCATGTAAAGTGTGGTATGAAATTAGATAAATACATCAGTGACAAGTGTATTTAATCAAAGAGTTAATGCCAGTATAGTAACACATTATTTTTTTCAACATCGTTAAGAAATTACACATGTGTCTTCATCCCTCAATTAAAAGTGCTTATTCACTTCACTTTGACCTGATGTTGAAGTCAGTGTCCAAAGCTATGTGTGTCTAAAATATGTGATGTGTATCATTTATGTTTGCATCCCATTTACAGGAAGGGGATTCCCTAGGAGGTAAAACTTTTTTGCTGATTCATGCACCAGAACCTACTTCTCTATTCTTTATATTTAAATACCACTAGACTGTTGAATCTTGGACTTTTGCATGCTATGTCTGTTGGGCCAAGTGTGGTTGGCTTTTTTGTTTTTTCTTGTGAACATTTTGAGGTGATATCCTCAGCAGCACTGACCACTGTTTATTTTGTTAAAGGATGTGTACAGTTCTTGTTGAGGTGAGGATTTAGCTTTTAACATTTTGCGAGATATTCAGAAACCACTCTATGAGATGTCAAAGAGCATGCAATTCTAAGGGGTATCAAAAGTTTATTTGATGAAAATCGGTATTGAAGTGGCTGAGATATCCAAAAACAAGGTGAAACAAAGAGATCCATGAAAAGGCGTGGCCTGTTGCCTTTTATTATTATCACTTTTTGGGATATCTCAACCATTTGAAAACCAGTTATCATCAAATAAACATTGAATCCTTCTTAAAATTACATGCTCTTTCATTTTTCATAAGAGGTTTCTCATAAATCTCAATTAGGAATGTTCAAAACATGAATCCCCACCTCAACCAGTACTGTACAGTCCCTTTAAATCTCATTCCATCTACCAGTATCATTATTTCACTTGCAAACTACTGATAGGCCCTGTACAGCATATTGTTGCAAGATTAATTTTGCACGAATCAAGACTAACCGACAGTGTCACGAGTGGTGAAATTTGTGATTTTGATGAAATTTGTAGAGTGCAGCAATGGACGGATAAATCAAGACATGAGCGCATGTATTCACATATTAGATGCACAGAGACTTACACTTTGTAGGCCAGCTAAACTTAATAGTCATGCATGTTGTTCATGTACCATATACTCCGCACCGGAACATTTACACATAATGCATGTCACATTCATGTCGGGATAAGAGTTAAACATTGAAATGTGCGAAAACGAAAACCCTGCCAAACATATGCTGTATGTACCCTAAATATTAGAGGTCAAGATGGTCACTAATTGAGAATAAAATACTTATTTCATTTACATTATGCGTTTATGGATAATGTAACATTTATTTAATGGGCCTTCACAATCTTTCACCACACTGGATCATTACCACATACCACTTCATTCTGTTGATATGATTTATTTTTTTTAAATTTTGGTTTGTTAGAGCGTATGCACAGCTGTTTCAAGTTTTTTTTTTTCCTTCAGTTTGCATGAAAAATCTGAAGATTGCCTTAGTGCTGCACTTAGATCCTTGGAATGATCATCATTTGTTTTAGTTGATGTTAGTGTTTTTATTTCATATCAAACGATGTGAATGGGATTTTCTTACATTTTGTTGCATGTCTGTTACTAGATTGTTCAATGTGTATGTAATTGATAACTTTTAGATTTGATCACCACTGCAAAATCTAGCTCATTATAGTGATCAGTGTTGTTGTAATGTGATGTTCAAGGGTAGATGCCTATTACTGGAATGTTTTGTAGTTGTGGAACTTTTCCTGCGATTACATGTTGTGCCTGAGGCTAATGAAACATATTTTAGGGTTGTCTGATAGGCAGTCTGTCTGTTCAGAGTTCACAACTCAGAAAGTGTAGTTTGTTTGCTTGTTTTTTTTTTAAGGATTTATAAGTTAAAGGTGACTAAACTTACCAAAAGAAAAAAAAAAACCCTTGTAAAGGTCAGGTTAATTGTCAAGGTCAAAGTCTAAGATTGCAGCATTTACAAAACAATTCATTTTGTTGTTGCAACAGTCTGGTATACCACCTCTCACTAATAGTATTAGTTTCTGTTCTTCCTGGTGAAGCTAGGGCAGTGCATGGTCAAAGATCTCAATTAAATTCTGGAATGTTAGAGAAGCTTACAAAGAAATGTTTGTCTTTTAGTCATTCAACCTTGTACTTTGAGAATTTTTAAGGGTTTCGAGGATGACATTATCTCTGTTTTGTTTCATTATGGGGTTTTTTTTTTGCAATAATTGGTGAAGGTAATTGTTGCACAGATGTTACGCATTACGGTACAAATAATGTGTTGTAACTTGCAAGTTGTATGCAGATGTACAGTAGTGGGTACTGTGATGTCACATGCAGGTAGTTTCTTTCTATGTGTATAACTCATGTGCAAAAGAATAGGACACTCTTTGCAATCGTTACAACATAAAATTTGAATGCTCAAGAAGCTTAAAAACTAATTGAGTCTAGTAGCCCCAACTTAAAAAGCTGGCACCAGATATTTACAGTGATAGCTACAGCACATGTACCAGTGCCTCGATCTGTGGGGGTGATGAACCTTTGTACAGTGAAGTGTGTTTTGAAAACCGTCATTGTTAACTTGTACAGTGTCATTTACTGGTATATCGGATATGAATCCGAGCAGAAAGTACACATTGTCTGAATTTCAACACAGCAGGGATGGGTAATTTTAAAGAAAAGATATTCCTTTCATTTACAAGCTAGATAGCTGACAGAGTGTGCACATATACCAGTATACTAACTGTTATGTTTGTGCATCAGAGGTTGCACAAAATGAAAAGCAATTTTTACACCAGAGCTGGGGCATGAACCTCAGCTCTGTATTATAGCTGCATGCATGTCCTGGCACAGAATCTGTAACATCATTGCGTGCAGTACACAGTTGATAATGTATCAACACACAGTGTATATCAACCTATGGAAATGTTAACAGACAAGTCCACCTTAATTAGGTGATCCGAGTATCCTCTCGGATCACCTTCTGTTTTTGTACGGATTCTTTCTTCTTCTTTTTCTTATTTCTCCCCAAAAGTTGTGCATCGATTAGCTCAGAAAGTCCTCTTCCTATCAATTTCAAACTTATACCATATATGTATCGTCTCCGAAAGACGGCAGTCGAACTAAAATCAAAGTGATTAGTCGACCGTGACGTCACTATGACGTCATTATATGAAAACACATTCTCAATCATATCTCATTAATGGAATGGAATTTTTCAATGAAATTTACGTCACATATATTTCAAGTCAAGCGCATTCTACTCATATTCCCAAAATTCATCTATACCTTAAAGCGTGCGCGTATGCGCGCGTTGAAATATTTGTATGCTCAAATTGAGCTCAATTTTTTTTTGCACACGTTTCAGACCATTTGAAGCATTTTTCGAAAAATTGAAAAAAATTTACGGACGCGTACGCGCGCGCGCATATACGCACGCACAGCTCATATGCAATAGAAATTTCCCGTTTTTTCACATTTATCGCCTGCCTGAAATGTCAGGGAATATGTCTACCAAGTTTCAAGTCAATCCGACTCAATATGACGTCATACGGGCCCGTCAAAGTTGATATTCCGCGCGCGCGTCAATGGCGATATACAGTGCAACAATGCCAAAAAACCGCCAGTTTTAAATCCGATTTTACTCGTCAGGATGGACGGTGACCCCTCATTTTCTTTACATATTCTGAAAGCTGATGAGTTGTACATGTCATTTCACGGGTTGGCGATGCTGGAAAAATGATTAAAAGATATCAGATTTCTTAATAAAATAAAAAGAGTAAATTTTCAAAATGACGTCATCAAATTTCAAGTTTACTCGAGCGTATCTCACTTATCCTTTGCCCATTTTCATCCAGATTTCAGTATGTTGTAGCTTATTAAATGGTCTTTCATTAATGTAATAACAACATTTTTATTAGATGACGGCATCACCTCGTAATATTGGATTGAAAGTTGTCTTGTCAAATTTGACCAGTTTATGTGTTATCTCTATGGGAGTGCTGTTTTTCTGGAAATGAAAATTGACATGACTATCTTTTTCGAGCACTAGCTCACCTATGCTTCGGTGAATTTCTCTAAGATTTTAATATGTTGTAGCTGAGACTCTGGGCTATCGTAATTGTGCCCTTCATTTTTTCATACGGTATCGGTATCGGGATCACGTCCAAAAACTTGATTGAAATCAAAGCCTATCTTCGATGTATTTTCATATTTCTTTCTTTTTCCAACTTACTTTGCAATAACTCAAGAAAAACATACTCTATCACCACCATATTTTGCACATGTTTAGTTCATGTCACGTACATTATTTCATGAAATAACAACTACTTCATCAGATGCCATCTTCGGTATGTAAATTAGGGTCAAAGGTCATAAATGTTTCATCCTGTATCTTGGTGAATACATGTTCTATCTTCCCAATATTTTGCACACGTAAAGACCGTGTTACAAGGATCATTTCACAAAATAACCACTTTTTGCTCAGATGCCATCTTGTCTGTGCAGATCGGGGTCAAAGGTCATATGTACTTCTTTCTTTATCTTCGTTATGACGTGTTATCTCTATGGGAGGGAATTTTTCTAGATGTGAAAATTGACATGATTGTCTTTATCGAGCACTAGCTCACTTACCCTTCGGTGAATTTCTTCCAGATTTTAATATGTTGTAGCTGAGACTTTGCGCTATCATACGTGTCCCCTTTCTTTTTCATATGGTGTCGGGTTCACGTCCAAAAAAGTGGTTGAAATTAAAGATTATCTTCGATGTATTTTCATATTTCTTTCTTTTTCCAATTTTCTTTGCAATTACTCAAGAAAAATAGCCCCTATCAACCCCATATTTTGCACATGTTTAGTTAATGTTACGTACATTATTTCATAAAATAACAACTACTTGATCAGACACCATCTTGGGTATGTAAATTAGGGTCAAAGGTCATAAATGTTTCATCCTGTATCTTGGTGAATACATGTCTTATCTTTCCCATATGTTGCACACGCAAAGACCATGTTACAAGAATCATTTCACAAAATAACCACTTTTTGCTCAGATGCCATCTTGGGGGTGCAAAGTGGGGTCAAAGGTCAAATATACTTTATTCTGCT
This sequence comes from Diadema setosum, assembly GCA_033980235.1. NCBI lineage: Eukaryota > Metazoa > Echinodermata > Echinoidea > Diadematoida > Diadematidae > Diadema > Diadema setosum. The sequence continues at coordinate 20,620,060 of CM067077.1, read as the reverse complement.
TCTTTGATAGTGTATACGGAATTCGGTACCCAAGATGGCAGGTCTGACTCCCTTTTCAAAATGAGAATCCAAACATCACACGACCAATGTCCCTAATCTCAGGTGAAAACTCGAATCATTGATTAAAAAAAAAATCGGATCACCTAATTTGTCAATCTTGACAAATTCCGAGTCTAGTTCATACATGTGGTTTGAGTGAATGCAACAATATTAGTAGAACACATCAGCGAAAGTTTGGGGAAAATCTGATAATCCGTTCAAAAGTTATGAATTTTTAAAGTATTTGTGCAGTCACTGCTGGATGAGAAGACTACTACAGTGTATGATGTCACATGCGTACAACGATATAAGGAAAATAAAAAGAGAATTTCACAAAACTTTACTTTTTGAATAAAGTGCACATTTCTTCGACTTGTTACTGACATATGTTAAGGGTAATATTATTCTCCCTGTCTTCTGAAAGAGAGAAGTCGAGTTGTCTTTTGTTATGAGAGAAAAGTGAAAATATGTTGAATTTTCTTTATTCTTTCTTTATATCGCTGTACAAATGTGACATCACAAGCTATAGTTAAGTAGTCTTCTCATCCAGCTGTGACTGAGCAGGAACTTCAAAAATTCATAACTTTTGAACGGATTGTCCGATTTTCCTGAAACTCTCACTGATGTGTTCTACTAATATTGCTGCATTCTCTCAACCCACATTTCTATGAAGGTGAACTTGTCCTTCAACATGAGGAGATGCATTGGTTTTTGCAATTGGACTTCTCCCTGTTACACTCCACTGACATGTTAAGCATTTTTTTAACACTTAACCAGGGTGATCCATGAAGGGTTTCAGCATGTCGCTGCAACATGCTCAAATTCTTGTGCAACATGCTATGCAACATCCTCAAGAATTTGCAACAAGCTCAAAATGAAATGTATTCAAACATGTTGAAAACATACCTATGTGCCAAACATAAGAAAACATCAAACTACTGTACCTGGTACTTAGATAATTGTGTATGAGAGTGAACATTGAATGTAATTGAATGTAAGCAGTTCAAAAAGAGATAAGCTGTGAAATATTGTGTACTATGTGCTCGTGATGTGCGCTCCATGCATGGTATATGTAACTTTCTGCAATATTCTCAGATTCTAAGCTTGCAATGTGCTTAAATTTCAAGTTGTGGACCACCCTGCTTATCACTCCTTTTTCTCAAGTGATCGCATGGAATTGAATTGAATATATTCCACTCTCAAAAGCTCAGGTAGTTGTAGCATGTAACACTGAACATGATATAATTTTGCATCCTATACAAATAAAGATACAAATTACATGAATAATTAAAAAATTGACAATAAGAATGGAAAATGGAAATATGTTCAGAAAGTATTGAAAGAACATAACTTGATCCTACAACAGTCACAAAGTACAAGTTTTAAAAGAGCATAACACAGATAGACATGCACACGAAAGGCCACAGAGATATTTGTACATTACACACACACACACAATACGACAGCATAATGCCAAATTGTATCTAATTATCTGATACATTTTTGTAGTAAATACTTCAAATGATGAAATTCATTCTGAAGGACTTACAGTTGTGTTTTATGCTACCTTTAACACCGAGGTAATTGCAGTGGGTGGTGAAAAAGTGAGGTTTTACATGTCTTAAAAATTATTTTTGTTTTTGTTTTTGATGTTATCAACTAGGTAAAGCTAAACATATCTGATTTATGTTTATTTGATGTTCGTTGCATTGTTATTAATTTTTAGACAAACTTCAGCCAGTTGAAAGCATAATTCAAATATAGTAGGACACATTTGGTGAAAGAGTCAAAATCAAAAAGAGAAGTGAATCCTCATATTGTCTTTAAATTTCATTGTTTGGTTTCAAGCTATATAAAACTGGAATCATAGCAGGAAATTGATTTTCAGACAATTTATTTATATTGGGTAGGCTAACTAGACTTCTCAGGAAGGAAAAAGGGATACGATTTCTAATGACCAGAAATATTGATTCAAGACATCCTTGACATATTCATATTAAAGGGCTATGACTATGGGTTATCCAGCCATCTTCTCAGGTGGAATGTGCAACAACAACAACAACAAAAATATCAAAGGGAATGTTACCTAATACATATTTCAGCTTTTTGAATAAAAGCAAACAATAAAATGCCACTAATGAATTCAATTTATAAACATATGATACTTGCCAAAAAAAGAAAGAATAAGAAAACATAAATTTATATGTTGTGTAGCTGTTGTGTAGACTGTGGTGTTATTTTTAGAAGTAAATGGACTAGTAATTGTACACTGTAGCATATATGGACTGCAGTGGTGCACCTCCCTGCATAAAGCATTATCATGACAATATGCACGAGTCAAGGACATATCTTTCTTCTGTGTTTCCATTTTACATACTTGAATAATGTGGGGCCATCTGCTCTATGCTAAAGTACGTTAGAACAATTAGTTCATAGATACATTGCCTTAAATTTATTCATGATATTAACAGGTTCAGAGTACTCTTTGAGGTACATGTATTGGAGGGCTGTATTTATTTATGCCATGGCCTATTATTTGTAGCTGCAGTTGTTTGTAATCACTGTGATTATAAAGTGCATATTTTCTCTTTATCTGTTACAGCATGACTGTGAATTTCCCGACACGTACTCACATGAAGCATTGTGCATTGAAGGTCAGAGGGTTATTTGTAATCCAGACCAACTGAAGAACTGCTCTGCATCTGAAGGGTACATTTTTGGGGGTGAAAGAAAATTTGTAATCATGCATTTGTATTCATTTTAACAAAATACCCAGTATATTTTTCTTGTTATCGTAGTTATTGTTATTGTATTATTGTCATAATCGTTATGAGGCAATTCAATCAAAGCAATGTATGCAAATGATTAGAATGATAAGTAACTTGTAATTTTTCATACAATCTTGATGTTTGATGCACCAAACAACTAGGTATATTGCCACTTGTTCTAATCCTTTTTTGGCTAATGCCCATTTGGACTCATTCCACGTGGTCTAATATTGTGTTGACCAAATGGTCTAGCTGTACTGGTGTTTGATGATCTGGAAATTAGTCCAAATGGTATTTGATCAAGTGACTATAAACTAACAACTATGCCAGGGTTGAAAAGACTATTACTGGTCTGCAGGTCTTCCTTCCAAAACCCAATGGTCAGTATGGTGTGTGTTACACACATACACACACACACACACACACACACACACACACACACACACACAAAAAAAAAAGATTAACTCCCTTTAATCAAAATATTGTAACTTTTCAATGAATAGGTTTTGAGCAAAACAGTTTAAGAGGGGTATTCTTACACTTATTGACTAATATTTGTGTGAACATGTGATCTGTTAAGTTATGCATGCATGAGCACACATTGAAGACAAAGTTAAATAGTCATTTTTCAAAAGTAATATTTTGGGGGTATGTGAAACATTCTGTATATGGTGAATTTTTGAGTGCTGGTGTTGTTTCATCTTACAATGTTTGAACCCCTTATGCCAAATTTAAATTGCACTTTAGCACTTAAATTTCTCGCCAGAGCAAGAAGTCTTTACATCTTTATAATGTGCTCACCCCACCCATAGACCTACTGTAGGCCTATACTCCACCACAATATGACTCCCTCTTTTAATGTTCAGTAGCATGTGCTACTGTTACATATTGTTGACAATATCTGAAGTCATTTTCTTTAATAAATCAAATGGATTTTGCTGTTATAGGTGGGTTGAATGTAAGGCAGTTGCCCTCAAATTGTGCTCACCTGACCATTAAAGTGTTGGGATAGATGTTGTGGTCAAAAGATGGATGATAAAATAACAACAGCACTTACAGATACACCAGAAATGATAAGATACCCCAGAAGCAGAATGTTTCACAGACCCCCACCTCCCCCCCCCAAAAAAAAAAAATGACTCTTATTACCTTTGAAAAGTGATCAATTTGTTTTTGATGTGTTCTCCCTCATGCATGACTGAACAGATCATTCTAATCTGCACACAAAAGTTAATCAAATAAGTGTAGGAATACCAATGCTAAATCATTTTGCTCTAAACTTTTTTGTTAAAAAGCTACATTTAGCTTTTGAGTGTATCAATTTATGTATTCATATATATATATATATATATATATATATAAATCAAATAATATTCAGAAGAATCTAAGAACCAAATTATGACACAGTAACAAATGAGCAAAGATTTGGAAATGTCCTTTGGTTATTTTTCTTGTTTTCCTGCTCTGGATGAATTAATAGCACTCACAGCAATCAAAAATCATTGAAACTTCACATTACTGACATATATCAGAAATGTGAGCCATTTATGTGAGCACAAATACTATGCTTTTATATATTCATGTGTATGCTGTCAAAATCGCATAGTATTTGTCATTTAAACTTAACCTGTTGAGGAAGGGCTAAATCTGCAACAACACACATTTCCAATAGGAACCTGCCCGAGTATACTTGGGACTAGTCTCCAGCAGGTTAAAAATACTGTTTCAAGCAGCACTCTTTTTTCTTTTTTTTTTTCGTGCCAAGAACCGTGCTCGTAAAATAATTGTCATGATATGTCACAATAACAGTGAGCCAGATTATTTAGAAATTGGAGGAAAATTGACTTGAGATGTACCTAGATTCTCCTGAATCCCATTCACAGGTGTGGTACCTGTCCACATGGAACATACCAACCATACAGGAACAATTGTAGACAATGCAGACTATGTACAGAGTGCAAGGCGACTCAACAGATCACTCAAGAATGCAGTCCAGAGCAGGACCGGCAATGTGCAGAGCGAGCAGACAGCCCTACGACCAGACAACCGATGTCTGATTCTACAGTCTCTTCCATGCCGTGGAGCGATTCATCCCAATCTACACCCCTTGCTGATTACACAATCAATGACACCATGGAAACTCACACACCCACAAAAGTACAGCAAGAGCCCAGTGATGCAAATGCAACGGACAGAGACAATGACAAGTCTCAGACTTGTAAATCTGATCGTGGAGGTATGTAGGAACAGTGGCCTCTTTAATTTTCTCCAAACCTATTTGGTAAATTCAGTAGATACATACTATAAAACCAAACATTTTAGCATGCGTGAAACTTTTGCAAAATGACCAAGGAGCTGAGATGCGTGAAGATACACTTTATTTGTAAAGGTAAAGTAAGTATATGCAAAAGGTTTTGTCTGCACAATGCATTGAATGCCAGTGGCAATTTGCAACAGAAGGTCAGGAGAAAAATGCCATCAGCCCCAATTTACAAAAGTATCGTGCTGCAAATGTTTGCGGTTTTACAGTTTGAAGAAAGCATTTGTGGTGGATAAAAGAGGTACTGTTTGCATCATATATTTCACACCTGTAATGTTTTGTATATGAGGACTTGTAAGACAATTTTGCAAGTTATTGAATTTCATATTTGAGAACCACAATGATGAAATGTGAAATGAATATGACTGTGCAAATCAACAAACAGTTTCCCAATTTGGATACACTGTACAAAATATTTCTTACCGGAAGCAATATATATATATATATATATATATATATATATATATATATATATATATATATATATATATATATATATATATATATATTTTTTTTTTTTTGTGTGTGTGTGTGTGTGTGTGTGTGTGTGTGTGTGCAATTTGTTAAGTTTTCAGTAATCATATGATATGAGAAACAAAAACCTGACCAATATGCTGTGTACCAGGTATTCAAAATGGCATGTATGCCATATTCAGAATTCCACCTATCTGGAAAATTTTAGACAAGACGTGTAGTTTGCGATAGTAGATCCGTTCGCTTTGATAGATTTTATCTATACTACTTCCACTTTCTGATCATCTCCAACATTGATTGCTTAAAGTGAAAACAAAGTTCTGGTAAGGGCCTGAGAACCCGTCTGGCACCATTTCATATTTGCTTGCAATATATCGAAAGAGTCTACAAAGAAACTTACCTGGCTGACGCGGTTTGCTGGAATGATGAGTCGTTTTGGAGTATTTTGAGAAAAATAATGAAAGTCGGTAGACCGACTTTTATTCCAGAAGGCTCCAGACTAACTCGGTCTCAGGGAAAACTCGACCCTATTTCAGACAATTTACACACAGTTCGTGATCGCCACGTTCATCAGTACTCTATACTACGGGTACCAAACGAGGCCTTGATGAGCAGACAGGAAAGTCCGTGCTAATCCTGTACAAAACAAATGGACAGCGCGCGGTCCTCAAGCCTATATAGTATACGCACATCACCTCAGTTGCTGAGATGCGCGGTCTTTGAAGTTTTTGTTGTTGTTTATCAAGCGTCTTTGATTGTTTTTAGAGGTGCTTGAGAGGCGCACACTAATTTTGCATGCACGCCAAAGAGGTTTTTGATGCGCGCGTTGTAACAACTCGGACCATTACTGCGAGTAGCCAGAACGCTACAATGTAGTTTATACAGGCCGCTCCCATATGCATAGTACAACGCTGTACAATCCAGAGGGACAACCAATACAACTCATCCCGCCGTCAAGCAAAGCGAGGCCGAGTTATCCCCGAGTCCGAGTCTAGCCTGACCCCGTTCGGGTAAGTTCTGAGACTGAACGTTTTTGGTTAATATTTCCCATTTTCGTTGTTACCCATCGAATATCTTGTTATTACAGCGTTATTCCGCACATTTCCTAGGCATACGTTCACATTTTGGAGCAAAATTTGACAACTTTTGCAGGCATACCAAAACTTTCTTTGGGCTTTAATCAGTCTCTATTGTCTTCTAACATTGCATTATTTAACCTTGAGATGTGTAGCCCTACATGCCTAAATTAGCATTTACCGAAAAAATTTGTGGTTGCTGCTTATTATTTTTTTTTTTACCTAATTTTGTTTGCATACAGGCAATAACACAGTAGTAGCTGTATTGCTGGTCATGGTAGCTGTCCTGTTGATTGCATTGGTTTTCACCTGCGTAAAGTGTAGATTGCAGAGGATATTGATTTGTCAGTTACAAGATTCAAATGCAGGTGAGTGTGTTAATACTCGGTACTTCTTTTTATCATGTTTGCCCATCGTTGTCAAACATATTTGGAGGAACATTGAAAACCTTGAACTCACTTTTACTTTAATCTCTTGCTTCAGTGTTTCATTGTAAAATGTGTTATTGATACTCCGTTGTTGATTTAACAAACTGATCTTCTCATCCAGGGATGATGGCAGCGAAGCTTTAAAGATTCATAACTTTTGAATGGATTGTTCCTCAAACTTTACAGATTTGTTCAACTGTAATATTGCCACATTTACCCAATATATATGTACATATTCAAGGATTCAGTCCTCTTTGATATCAAACTCACTTAATTCAAATGATGAGGTACAATTGTACACTTTATAGCCTCTTAGTCTGCAATTTAAATGCAGAAAATACTTTGTCACTTGATATTGCATGTGATATGTATACTGATTAAGGCAGATATTATTCAGTGCATATCAATATTTATTTAATATTGAGTGCTCCTGGTGATAATTTTTTGATAACTCTAAATGATAAAGGTACAATAAATAACTCTTACCTGTGCTTCAGCTCTTACATTTCCAAAAGGGTGTCATTCTGAAAACCTATACATCCCATTGTGCAGCTGGGAATTGGCAGAAAATGTTGTTTTCTATTCCGACCATTTTGGGCACAGTTTATTATCAATCATGCTTTAATTGTGAGATACAGAAAGAATGACAATGTAGGGTATGGAAATTGGAGATGTTACTACATTGCTGTGAGGATCATGACAAAGGTCTTTGGGGGCATAGTGGATAAGACTCCCGACTCCTGATCAGAAGACCCAAGTTCGAGTCCCGCCCAGTGCTTATGTCCTTAGACAAGATGTTTTTACCCACTGTGTCGCTCTCGACCCAGGTGTACAAATGGGTACCTGGCAACGCTAGGGTAATAATGATAGCAGGGCCCTCTGGTAGAGCAGTGGCAACACTGAAGAGGCTACCCTGGTTAAATAAGACCTTATTGTTATTGTATTATTGTTTTTCAATGCTACTGTTGGATCACATCCATAGCAAAGGTACAGTCACTGCTAAGATTATGTTATCATGAGGAGCACAACTTACTATTCACCTTGCAGAACTGCAGAGAGTGACAGTAATGCAAGATGAAAATGGCAATCCTGGAATCCATGGGCAGGGTGGTCAGGGGACCCAATTACCTGGCGAGCCTCCTGCACTTGATGTACAGGGTAAGAACTGGTTGTGATTACCGCGTGGTACAGTTGTTGTATCTAAAATTATAATCAGATGGGAATGGAAGTAATTCTTGTACTTAAAAAAATATGATGAAGATTACTTCAGGGAAACTGTACTCTGTTTTTCTGTTGACTTTAGTAAGTAGAATAATTAAGTCAAGCAGGTATATGAAAGTTTCAAAAAGTCAGATAAAAAAGAGAAAATTGTTACGTTATGTTAGTGTAATGTGCATTTACTAAAAGTGTTATTGTTCACGTATGTATGTAAATGAAATGGTTTCATTCCTGTTTGTTTGATTTCAAGAGAAATTTATTGTAGTTTTATGTGTAGGTCTATGGGATTGAAGCCAGTAAGGTAATGACATCATATCTCAATTGCATAATATGTGCATGTACATAACAAAAACCACTGTTTTGTGGAAACATGCACACTTTATGAGATTCCATATGGCTGATAGTTTGATTAAGCTTCTTCTATTCTATTTACTTTTTACAGTTTATAGTCCAGGCTAGGCTCCATAGAAAGTGCACCTAACCTTGTTTTTTAATATATACAATGTTTTTTGATGGTTTCTTGTCAATTCGAGGGTGCTGATTCCAAATCCGATTGATGCCACTCGCGTAACCTTGAGCATTTTTGGCAAAATGCAAAAATCCAAAATGGCCGCCAGATATGCTAATTTGGCCATTATAATCCCAGTTTAGTGAGTTATGTCAATTTAATGACCAATTATTCCATCAAAGTTTTTAAAATTTTTGTTCCTTGAGTAATTCTACTCGCACATGCACGAAATTTTTCATTTGAAGAGGTACAGTACATTTACTATTTCAAGCTTTTTCAATTCAAAATGGCCGCCACTCCTATACTCATGTACTATGAATGGCAAAAAATATGCTTAGAAATAGAAGACGAATTTTCAGTCACATACCTACGCTTTTATCAAGTTTTGCATGTGCAATGCAAATCTGATGTGTGCCACTAGCAAATCAAGCAAACAAACAAGCAAACAAACAGAAAATTTATTGTTTTTAGGCTTATTATATTCTTCTTTATACAAAACTTCAAAATGGATCCCACTCATATACCCTTGCACAATATGAACGGCAAAGTGTACATGGAAATAAACAAATTTTCTTTTATTTCTGTCACTCAGGTACACTGTTTATCAATTTGTGTGCTGATTATAAATCAGAAGGTTGTTAGTAACAAAAACTGTTTTATTTTTTGATGCAAACATCCAAATTTGCTACCTAAATCTGAATTTTCCCTAGGAATTTGGAAAAGTCCACCAAAGCTTGAATTGACGCCAACATCAAAATTGTTTATCAGGAATCATTACATATTGTGAACATTTGATACCTACTTGCCTTGAGATGTTCAACATCATAATATTAACTCTGATTTACTGCATTAAAAGGCTGAATCCTAAATGATAACACAAATGAAATTTCCAATTACTTGTCCTGTTCTACATTATCTAAAAGCGATATTATACAAACTTTTCAGTCCCCTCATCCAAGAAGGAACATGAGGCAGGGGAAAGTGGAAAAAAGGAACCACCTCACTTCCTGTCGTCAAATCTGTGAAATGAAAACAATGCCCAAAAGTTTTTCATGTTAACCCAGATGAATTATTTATGGTAGATGAATTTTAACACCATCTTTTTTTTTTCGGAGTGAATGTGTTTGCGTATATGATGTCAAGGGAGACTCTGAGATCTGTACAGTGCTGCCTCATTCTGAAAGCAGTGTTATAACAACTTCACACTGCTTGTCTTTAATCTTCAGCACTTGCAGATTCAGGATTGCTCTACATGTAGGTAACTAGACCAGCTGTGTTAGGACTCTGAATGATAGCCTCCTTAATGGTGGCTGTAAACTAACTCCACGAGAGCTCTTTTTACATGGTGACATAACATTCACTTCACGTAGGAAGTTTGCAGATGATCTTGACTTTACGTCTCATAGAAAGTCCTTGGATGACATCAGCCGAGTACTGACCCATCTGAAGACAATAGAGGAGTACTTCACCTTCTGGAGACTTTGCCCCAACCTTCATAAGATTATCATCAGACCCATGCCTTCCATCTTACCAACGCTATGTTCAAGGTAGCCCTCTGTGGCAAGCCTTCCAAGCATCTTACAGGCTAAGGAAGTCTACCCTCCTTCACTGGCACTCGATCATTCTCCATCACGCTGGAAGGAAAGGATGGCAAGTGTCACCAGTGCCGTCAACGCATACCCTGACCTTCTAAACACGATAGCATGGGGGCATTTCATGAAGCGTTTTGTCTGACAAATTTGTCTGACAAAGTTGCTCTCAGCCAATCAGATGCAAGAATTTTAGTAGCTTATAACAGTTTGTCAAAAAGAAAAGATCTGACCAAACGCTCCATGAAATACCCCCTTGAACAACCTGCCATCAATGCGTCTGAAATCCCACAAGCCTAGATTTCCCTCCCGTAACTTGAAAGCTTTGACCCCAAAACATGTTGGTGCAGATGCTGGTCGGATGTCATCTCTGATACCACCCAAGTTACCTACAACTGTCTCTGGCCTGGTACAAAGCCATAGGTCTTCAACGGGTGGTGATCAAGCAAGTCTTCATGTCTTCATTCTGTTTCTATGGCAAATACTCGTCCTCTGACCCCTGAGGAAGTGCTGAACATCACCAGATGTGGTTGCAATTAAAGCAATTGCAGGACTAATATATGAAGAGTTTGTTTGCAAAAACCGATAAGTCCATTTTTGAAGATTTTGAAGTACGTTCACTGTCATAAAATACAAAATAATACCTTTTAAATGATATATTGGTCACTACATATAAAGGTTTACTTTTGAAGTTATGGTCAAAAGAAGCAAAAATTTTCTTATTATTCTCTTTATTTTTCTTGACCTTTGATCGCAAATATCTCCATTTGACAAATATGGACTTATCGGTTTTTGCAAACAAACTCTTCATATGCATCTGTAGCCTGAGAATTCTGCAAATTTGGGGCTGATGTCGCCTGCTGCCAAACATCCAATTAAAGGGTTCTTTAAAGACAATAAAGATAACGCAGTTTTAGTTTTAAGACAAGACTGAATGAGATCATGATGTCAAAGGGTATATTATCAACACCTGGGAACTGTGAGAGAACTGAAAGAGGTATCTCACATTGCTCCTTGGTTGATGTTTAATGAATAGTTTGTACGGTATTGCTTTTGGACAGTTTCATTTATGCCTTCACCAGTTTTTGTTGTTTTAATTCAAGAAGAAAATCAAGTTTGCTCGATGATATGAAGGCGGTACTTCTAAATTATATCATATCAAAGTGATGGAGGTTATGATCCATTTCAAACTCGCCTCAGGACTCCTCCCTCCCAACCCCCCCCCCCCAACTCCTTGCTGGAAAAAAAAAAAAATACATTGAAAGGGTTTTTCGTTACGTCTTGAATGCCCAATGTGTTTTTGTCTGCAACCATAATATCTCTGCACTTACTATGTAGGATTTTTCTGTACTTTGTTGATATGGTTTTATGGGAATGCATATTAGAAGCTTTGCTTTCTAGCGGCTTCCCCTCCATTTTCAACATTATTTGATAAATACCATGCATCTAGGCTTCTTAATTGTGTTAGTATAACATTTTTATATTCAACCTCCATGTAGAATATGATGGTATATTAATTTCTTGCGAGACGTTTAGTGAACTTATAGTTGTTGTTGAGACAAAATGAAATATATAAGGAAATTGTGTTAAAAATCGTAAGGTTTATGAATATTAAATGCTCAAATATACATGTAGGCCCTCTATATTGTAAGTGACACCCAACATATTTGTATTACACAAGCAACACTTCATGATAGCGTAGGTACGGGACTGGAAATACAGTAAATTTGTTCTATATTTCCATGCATATGTTTTGCCATTCGCATAGGAATGGCGAGTGGCATCAATCGGATTTGGAATCAGCACCCTTGAATTGACAAGAAACCATCAAAAAACATTGTATATATCAAAAAACAAGGTTGGATGCCTTCTAGCCTGGACTATTAACCCTCTTAAAGGTATTTTGATTTTGGAGTCAATTTTTGCTTAATAATACGAGTTATGCAGCAAAGAAAAAACTCTTTATGATGAAATAGTTGTGATGAAAGTAACTTTTGTAAGCAATATCCTTCTTATTGTAGGAATGTTTTGGTAATGGTGAAAATGATTTTCCTAATGATGGAATTTGAATGTTAAAAGTAGTCTATGTGATGATTGGAATCAGATTTGTAGAGCAAAAAAAAAAAAAAAAGAAAAGAAAGGACAGAATTTTTTACTTTTGTTTGATTGTTGTGTTTTGTTAGCTCACCTGAGTCAAAGGCTCAAGTAAGCTATTGCGATCACTCTTTGTCCGGCATACATCGTGCGTCTTGCGTCATACGTAAACTTTTTACATTTTCATCTTCTTGAGAACCCCATGGCCGATTTTCACCAAACTTTGCTGGTACCATCCCTAGGGGGATAGGATCTCAATTTGTCCAAATGGGCATTATGCCCCACATGGGGGGCCCCCAGAGGGGCCCAAACCTCCCAAAATTAAGGAATCTTAAAAAATCTTCTTCTCTAGAACCAGAAGTGATAGAGCTAAGTCTATACTATGAGTTGGTACAGCCTGTACATTGATGACTGTAGTTTCAAGTTTGTTCATGGCGGAATCAGGGGTGCCCCCCTTGGAACCCAGGGGAAGGGGGTGGGGAGGGGTTCTAATGGGGCTCAAATTGTACATTTTTATCTTTTTTTTTTATAAATGCAATGATAGATTTTCACCAGACTTGGCAGGTATCATCCCTAGGGGATAGAATCTCAATCCGATCATATGGGCACCATGCTCTACCTGGGGGCCCCAGAGGAACCTAGATTCGGCCAAATTGTAAATTTTTATCTTTTTCTTGAAAATCCCATGATGAATTTTCACCAAACTTGGTAGGTAGCATCCCTAGGAGAATAGAATCTCAATCTCGTCATATGGGCACCATGCTCCACCTGGGGGCCCCAGGGGGCCCAGATTGGGGCCATATTGTAAATTTTCAGCTTTTTCTTGAAAATCCCATGATGAATTTTCCCCGAACTTGGCAGGTTGCATCCCCAGGGGGATAGAATCTCAATTCCATCAAATGGGCACCATGCCCCACTTGGGGTCCCCCAGGGGGCCCAACCCACCCCCAGTAGGGAATCTTTGAAGACATTCTCTAATTCTCTACAACCAGAAGTGATTGAGCGAGTTATTACAATGAGTCAGTATATTGATGACTGATGTTTCAAGTTTGTTCACAGCAGAATCAGGAGTGCCCCCCCCCCCCCCCGAACCCAGGGGAGTGGGTGGGATGGGTCCAAATGGGGACTTAAATTGTACATGTTCATATTTTTCTTGAAATCCCCTTGATAAATATTCACCAAACTTGGCAGGTATTGTAGCGTGCCAGGGGATTAAGATCTCAATTTGTTCAACAGGGCACCATGCTCCCCTTGTGGGCCCTTAGGGGCCTCAATATCACCCCTAACATTAACAAATATTTACAATTCTTCTTTTCTAGAACCAGAAGTGATAGAGCTTTAAGTCTTTTTATGCCTCCGCCACGAAGTGGTGCCGGAGGCATTATGTTTTCGGGTTGTCCGTACGTACGTCCGTCCGCTTTTGTTTACGCGATAACTTGAGTAATATTTACTGGAATTTTACCAAACTTGGTCCAAGTATGACGTATGATGGGGCAATGATTTGATAAGATTTTGGGTGAAATCGGCTAAAGGTCAAAGGTCAAAGGTCAAGGTTAAATCATGAAATTGTATCCGTTTACGCGATAACTCAAGACTGGATGGAGCAAATTTCACCAAACTTTGTTGGAGGATGATGTATGATGGGACAATTACTTGATTAGTTTTTCATTGAAATTGGACACAGGTCAAAGGTCAAAGATCAAGGTCAAATCCTAAAATTTATCTTTTTACGTGATAACTCAAAACTGGATGAAGCAGCTTTCACCAAACTTGGTCCAAGGGTGATGTATGATGGGACAATTAGTTCAGTAGATTTTAGTGACATTGGCAAGAGGTCAAAGGTCAAAAGGTCAAGGTCAAATGCTAAAAATGTTGCTATTCCCCCATATCTATGCAATGCCCGCAGTTATTTTCTTGAAACTTAGTGTAGACATGTACTACTGCGTAAAGATTCTCCAGAGAGTTTCATGTCATAAGGTCAAAGGTCAAAAGGTCAAAGGTTAGGTGAAAATGTTGCAATATCAATTCTCGCAAATGGTTCATATAGTATCTTCATGGAACTTGGTACATATGCATGTACTGACTGGCAGGGATTATCTAGGGAATTTAGGGGTCATGGGTCAAAAGTCAGGGGGGTCAAAGGTCAAGGTCAACTTCTCAAAATGTTACTATTTCCCTCATATACTAGTATATGCAATGATTGCATTACCGGTATTAGTTTTAAAATTGAATATATGTACATGTATTACTTAATGGAGATTCTCTTGGAAATTTCCAGCCAGAAGGTCAAAGGTAAAAGGTTAAGGGTCAAAGGTCAGGTTTAAATGCAAAGAAAAAAAGATATATTTTTTACTGTAATTACACTCTTTCTTCATACCTTGAAAATTATACTCAATGCATAAACTTATAATAAGGTTGGTCAGAAGTCAAGTAAAAATTTTCAATTCCCCAAATATGTGTACCTGCACTCTTTAATAGACAATTATAGCAAACTCAGTTCGTGGAAAGTGAACATTCAAGATATTTCTGACAAACCTGTTATTTCGATATTTTGCCAGTTATGTGAAACTGTCATCACACATTGTGAAGACATTGTACTATACACCTATTGGGAGAATCATGCACTATGGCGGAGGCATCAGTCGCCAAAGCGACATTTCTAGTTTTTTTTTCAAACTGCATAATCCAATATTTTATAAAGTACAGTGTATTGACAGATATTTTTTACCAGTGTGATGGAATATGCAGATGGACACCATGCCCCAAGCTCTCAAAGCAACCCTACATGACAAGTTTCTAATGTTCTCAGGTAAGAGTCTACAAGAATACATGGAAGGTGAACTTGCGATACTTAGGTGAGCGCGAGGCCCCCAGGTCTCTTGTTTTGTTTTGTCTTTTTTTTGGAAAGTTCTTAGGCAATGACTTACTTTTTCAATCTAAGTTGCATTGTGGTTGTGATTAATGTTACTCTCTTGTAATCACATAAAGGGAACTCAAATTCAGAAGTCAGACCAACAGCTCATGTCAACCATGTAACAGGCACTGTACACTATACAGCCCTACCTGTACATGACCTACTACAAGCAAATGCAGGAAGGAGTACTTCAGTCCAACCTTTGAATACCAGGCAGTGTGAGCCAAGTCTATCTGGAGAAAAGCATGGTCCCTTGCCAAAAGAGTCTGGCTCATCACTGGAAGTGTCTGGCCCATCACCGGAAGAGCCTAGTCCATCGCCAAAAGAGTCTGGACCAGATCAGCAAGATTCTGGCCAATCACCTGGCCCTTCCCAAAATGAGTCTGACCCACTGCCAGAATTGCCGTGCCCATCACTGGGAGAGTCTGACCCATCACAACCAGAGTTTGGTCCTTCACCCAAAGAATCTGGGCTATCATCACAAGAAAAGTTTGAGGATGCTGATTGCAGTCAGTCTCTGGTGATTAAAGGTGAGATTAATACAATTCCTGTTTTTGCTCTGTGCTGCTACTGTCACAACCATCTGTAGGCCTATATGAACACAAGTGGTTTGTTGCTTTGAAGGGCCCCTGAAATCCAAATGTATGTTGATTTGTTCCCCGGCTCGACTCGGCATAACGTAAGGGGCATGTGCTCTCACCATGTCTTTTGTTAGTCACATTGATATCACAGAAACATGCAAGTTAAGTCGAGCTTATAACAGCATCCATTCCTAGTGATACACTACATATTTGCCTGTATGGCTACCACTGAATACAGTGGTACTTTTGCCAGTATATTTGAGATTTGATTTAATTTGCCAGTTTTGAAAAGCATAATTTACAAACATCACCACCATCACAAATCAAGTTTCTTTTGATTTCCATTATCATGCTAATAGTATTCTCATCCTCAAAGCATTGTGTAATCTTAAATAACTTCCTAACAGTATCAATGTACAATATTCTTTTGATTATTATTGCTTAAACTTTTTATCTACTGCGCAGGATGTGACAAAGTCGATGATGATTTCTTAGATGCAGTTGCAGAGGAGATTTCACATGCAGATGTTGAGAAGGTGTGCAGAGCACTGAGAATGAAACAGAGCGCAATCAACAACATCAAAGACAGATATCGGGATCGTAGTGATCTTGGATTTCAGCTATTGTATGATGTGTCAAAGAAAGAAGGAAAGAAACTGACATACCAAAGACTGATTACAACACTGAGAGAGACAAAGAATACAAATGCAGCTGATGAACTTACAAAAAAATTCAACATCCAATCATGACACATATTGACCGTATGTCTTGAGAAAAAGTGTGTGTGCTGGGGACGTTTAGTTTTTCATATTTGCACTTGACAATCTCAAGGAAACAGTCTGATTTTGTGCAGATATAATTTTTTTACCAGTTCCACCAAATCTATGATATGAAGTGCATTAAGTCAGAGGTGCTCATTAAATGAAGAGAAGATGATAATTTCAGTAGCAATATTCCCCTGGCCTGGTTGGATCAAAACTGACCACAGAGGGGTTGTAAAACTTCCTCTTGGCAAAGAATCTTGTTAAAATTACATCTGCTGGAGTAAATGTCTCCTTTTCACAAACTTCATATTTTGGGCTCAACCTTTCTTTAAATATTGTCCTATGGTATAGTGGACTGTCGTAAAGTGGGACCATTCAGAGAATGTGTTTATGATTTTGTCATGCTCTCTTGCTATCACTGCCTCGACATAGCTTACAACATTGCTTTCCCAGTAAAGCAGTTTTTACATTTTTAAAGTAAGGTTGTTGTTTTTTTTTATTGGAATTCAAGCATCATGCATTTTTTTTTTTACAACTCATGGTCCCAACAATCATGACAATGTAATAATGAGATTTCTCTACTTCAGTAACTACCAATCTTATTCTAAGAAACTCCAGAAGTAAATTATACATTATTTGTGATTGGTTACCTGCTTTAGATGTTCTAATTCTCATCATTATCACAGGTTACAGCAAGCTGACATAGCTGAGTCATGAACAGCTCAATTTTTTGTTCTTCTGGTAGAGATAGTGGAGGTAGTTTTTAAGCCAAGATAATCTAATTCAGATTACAAATGCATGTAGTTCCATACTAGCTACGGTTCTTCCCATTGCACTGTTGAACAATATTTGTAAATAAACTTTTGTATTTCATCCTATGACTCATGGTTTGTGTAAGATATCTCTGAGCTTTCCTATTTCAACAATGCAGTTTCAAAAATGTGTAGAATGTGTAGAGTATTACTATGCAAAGTAATGTGTTTATTGTCTGTCCATCCTTTACATTGTTGAAGTCCATTAACTGAAATGATTGTGATGCACATGTCTTGTCTACTGTTGGTGTCGATATCTTGAATATGGCAGCTTAATTATTCATGATGAATCCTTAAATTGTTATATTCTATATGCCAAACAAGATATTTTCATTTTGTTTTTGTTTTTTTTAATATAAAGCAGATCTGAAGTAAGTAACATACATGCATTCCATGATTAGCTCAA
This sequence comes from Diadema setosum, assembly GCA_033980235.1. Classification (NCBI taxonomy): domain Eukaryota; kingdom Metazoa; phylum Echinodermata; class Echinoidea; order Diadematoida; family Diadematidae; genus Diadema; species Diadema setosum. The sequence goes on along the minus strand of CM067077.1, from coordinate 20,602,069 downwards.
TTTGAGTATATGTTTTTTTTTCCCATCATGGCTATTCATCAAGATGTTCATAGTTGTCCTGTTGTAAAGTAAATTCATAAGTCAAATAAGACCTGAGAGAGTAATATGACAACATTCCACTGATATGACTCAGATGAACTTTGATACCAATTATCTAATCACCTTGCCATATTTGATTTGATGTTTTTCGGATAATCAAAGTCCTTTCTGAATGTGTTTACACATTCAGTCTTTGACTCCAAAGTCTCATGGGGGAAGCCCTTTGCTCTATGATGCAATTCTTCATTCTAGTGTCTGCTTTTTCCCTCCTTTTTTTACCTACGTGCCATTATTGGGAGATTATTATACAAGGAAAAGGCCTGTGAAGACAAACTGCCTTCACTCTGTTTCTTATTAAGCCAAGGCCCTTATAAGTGACCCCCTCTACCTTCTGCTACAGTTGTCACCAGTCAATCAAAATGAATGAGTTCTTACCACCTTATCTGGAGCAGGGATTACCCCACCCCAATTCAAAAAGGAAAAGAAAACAGACCTTGGGATTGTTTCATGTAGATGCACTTAAATTTAAGTTTAACTTCAATTGCGCTTAGCCCATGGATGGCCGTCACTGATATTGTAATGGTTGAGGGGAAGTTTCAGCTCATAATTTAGAAACCACTAAATGAAATGCTAAAGAGCGTACAATTCTAAGACAAATTCAAAATTCATTTGATGAAAATCTGTTTTGAAATGGCTGAGATTTCCAAAAACAAAGTAAAACAAAAGATCATAGGAAAAGATGGGTCCCATCTTTTAATAGGATAGCTCTGTTTTGGATATCTCAGCCAATTTAAAGCCAATTTTCATCTAATAAAATTTGAATTTCTTTTAGAATTTTTTGTTTTTACATATTTCAAAAGATGTTTCTCATCTCAAAAATCATAATAATAATTATTAAAAAAAAACCAATAATCTTAGAACCTGTCACCCCATCTCAACCAAAACTGTCCATCCCTTTAATTAAAAAAAAAAAAAAAAATTCACCTGAAATACATGATACTGTTTGCCAGGCACAGGCCAAACAAAGGGACTTGAATGGCCACCCATAAAGCAAGTCAAACTTCAAACTTAGTCTTTGTGACCCCCCCCCCCCCCCCCAAAAAAAAAAAAAAAAAAAAAAAAAAAATGTTTCATCTAAAAACTTCACACAGTTCCACAATGCTTTATCACGAATGAGCCCAAACATAACAGGTATATGTTGGCATTCATTGAAGATACCGATAGGTTGTATGTCAGGTTAGCCACTGAAGAAATACTGTTTTCAACCTATTAACAGTCAGTCAGAGATATTAGGGTAAATCACTTTTAATCGACCTTTGAGTGAAAAGACCATGCGCATACTTCAAGCTTTCTGATTGCAGTATTTGATCTCTCACTTGCCAGTGTTAATTAACAATGTACATGATGTATCAAAATCAATCTTTGGAAAGTAGTAATTTTGCAAGATGCTCTTCAACCTCGGTGCTCTAATGAGTTGGAGCCTTGTCTGACAGTGCAGCATGACTTATAAAGCCTTAGAGTAATGGATATTCTTTTGTGACTGGAACATGGAACCATCAGCTAAATTTTCTTTTTCCATGTATTGAGTTCATTTTTACTCCTTTGTCAAGATTTATTTAATGTGAAGTTTCTGTAATGTACAAATACCTGATAAAACATTTTCCCCCCTGTTAAGCTGATGTCTCCATCCCAGTTAATATGCAGTATAAATCGTCGCCTGCCTGTCAAAATGGCCTTGGCATGAAATTTTAACCCAAAACCAAATTTTGGTTTGGTGGATAGATATTGATAGAGTTTTGAAAGCTCTTTTATATAATATACATGTACATTGTAATCATCATTTTTAGTGATCTCCCGAACGCACAAGCCTTTTTTAGGCCCTTCTGCCAGGAAGGCGACAAAATGTGCCTTGGAGATGTTGCCTTGATATTATTTTCCTCTTATTTAAAAGTGGTGCTCTTATCTATTTGAGTCCTGGATTAAACAGTATGTGGCTCCTGTTTGCATTTTGCTTTCTTTTCTTTTCTTGAGAAGGGGATTTTGAGTTGAAAACTTGAAACTGAAAAATGTTGAATCATTCAAGTAACCAGGAACATCCAGATCTTGAAAACTTCAAGGGTGCATTCTTGTCATTTCTATGAAAATGTGGAAAAGTCACATTGGATTGTTACACAAGGCTCAGATGAGACTGGCTTGTGGGAGCTATGCAACATTGTGTATGTATGAAAGCACATCAGAAGAAAGTAAGCAAGCATACTTTCCCATTTTAGTAAAATCCATTTTGAAAGACTGTGAAATCGGTATTGAAAGAGCTGTGAAATCTGCACTGCTTTGAAAATCTGTAACCTTTTTTCCTACACTGTACATGGCTTTGAAACTTGGCACACCAGTTTGTGGGTAGAAATGGTTGTGTATGTTGGGTGAGGCTATACTAGTATATAAATATGTCTTCCGTTATCCAACATGACAAAATGCAACAACGGTGTAGTAAAATTTGCATGTAGCCACAAATGACTTGGTGCTGTATATGAAATTGCATGTACATATATTTTGCATGAAGATGTGTGATTTTCAATACTTAGATGTGAATATATATTTCCTAATTCAGTACTATTATTAATGCAATATGACAGAATTGTGTACTTTTTTTCTTTTTTTTTTTTTTTTTTTTGCTGTACCTCATCTGAGCTAAGGATTCATGTGAGCTATTTTGATCAGATTTATGTCCATTGTCTTGCCATGGACACCATATGCCCTGATGGGGGTTAACAATAGACATGTTGAGGAAGAAAATTGTTATGATTAACATGTCCACTGTTCAAAACTGATTAGAGTTATATCTATTCTCTGCTGGTATTATTCTCTACAATTAGGGGATGCAAAGTTATTGGAGCTGTTCACATATTCCACAGTATACATCATACAATTCTCTGTCTCTGAAGTTGGGGGCATCAACAATGAAAACATAATTTCCAGATCTAGTTCCTTGAAGTGGTATTTAATATTGTGTTGGTATCTTGGTGCATGTACCTGCGCAGAAAGATGATGAAATACTTCATAGCCAGCACAGGAGTGGTGTTTTCAGGGCCTAAAGGAAACCTTTTCATAATTCTTCAAAATGCGAGATCAGATTTGGCAGGAATTGTTCATGGGTTAGCTTCAGCATGTAGATCATCTTGAGTTGATAATTAAAAGTCAATTTTCCTCTTGCGTAGAGGCTCTTAAACTCAGACTCTCTTATATGGCCACAACACTTGAAATTTGAAGCCTTGTCTCTCAATGTTGAAGATCAAATGTAATATAGTATGTAAATGTAATGTCATGTGATTTTGGACACCATTGTGCTCTAAAGAATTCCCAGAGGAGGGTAATATATACATTACAACATTATTGTACATAAGAGAAAGAATAATGTATATGTATAAAGCTATAGAAGATGGGTATATGCAAGGCTCAACATTAGAGGTTGATTAAAGAGACAGTAGAGGTTCATTCCAGCAGTGGCCCTTTGGCCCAGGGTCACTAAAAATTAGATGACGGGCCACCAAATTTTCTGGAAAAGGCTGTCTTTTGGTGGCCCAATCATACACTTAACATTAAAAATTGATTGTTATGTTTCTATTTATATCCAGGCCAGTACCGTACTTTTCTTTGTTGGGCCTCCAAAATTTAAGATTTAAAGATTTTGGTGAACCAAATGGGCCACCAGAGGAAAAATAGAATTATTTTTAGCTATGATCTTGTGTGATGATTATATTCATAAATGAATACATCACACACACACATGCACACACACAACAACATACAGGATGTATACCTATGTAGGTATATAGGCCTATAACAAGATTATCTTGTTGATTACTCAAATTTTTCTCTGTAAACTGTGCAGTTGTGCATTGAAAACCCTGTTCCCACAGTGAATTTAGAGATTCTGATGCACTTTTGTCATTTTGTTGTTGGATACTGCCAATCCTGGGAAGACATTTATTCCAGTGAGTTTTGATATAATTCAAATTGGTACTTTTGTCATCATTTTTAGTGTATAATGGAAAAAAAACAAAACACAACAGTATCTGGTATGCATATTGCATACAATACTAGTATCATGCTACATTTATTTCTATGGAGTACCACTTGTTCTTGAGCATGTTGGCATTCAGGTATACAGTTGACCTCAGATACATCAAATAATTGTCAAAGTCGAAGGTCTTTTCAAGTCCTCTTTACATTCTATTGATTTCAATACCTAATAAGTTGAATTTTCTGTAAGTCAAAGCTATTTCCTCAGCCGAATAGATTTGACTTAGGCAAGGTTTACTGTATTTGTCAGTAATTAATGTTATTTTGTGTGGTTTTGTTTGTCATAATCTCTTAAACACTGGGTGTGTGAGAGCTAGCACAATTGCAGTTCATCCATGTGTGACTGTATAATATCTCTTCCACTCACTGATTGTGTGAATCTGTCATATGTTTGCAAAACAGAGGCAGTATTCACTTAGGTATTCATTCAGAGTGGATCACATTGATTGTGAAAGAAGAGTATTGTAATATACTGGAACATTCCCTAGTAGTATTCATCATACTCCACATCATAACTGTAAAAGTACCAGGTATACTTTCTTGGAAAGACAGTACCTTGGTATCAATGAAGTTGACTGTGCCAGCTAGAGTTATCACCTTATACCCAATATTTGTCATATTTTTGAATAAATTATCTGACTTTTCTCAGTACTCTTAGCATTGATCTTCCTGTAAGTTATTTTGATTACATTGTACTGTATTTCTATTTAGAACTTGGTTGAATGATTGTTGTGCAATATATGTACAGCTGTATTTTTGACCGTGCATCACAAAACCAACAAAAAGTTGCACACACTGATTTTGTGTGAGGACTGAAAATACATGTAGGTCAAATGGGTCAACCAATCTTGAGTTTTCCATATTTTCTGAAATAGCAAGTCTTTGATGTTTAGGTACAGTTTAGGATCACAAAAAGAATGATAAATTGTGTTTTAGCAGTTTTTCTCGAACATTGTTGTTGCTCCAGTGGTTGACATCCTGTTCTTTGTCCCATCATCGCACAGCTAAAATGTCTTGGTAAAGATTTAGAGTTTGAATATACCCAATACCAATTCAGAGCCTCTTCTCTCAGTTCACACTTTTCCTGTGCTTTAATTCTTTCCAGTATTTAGACAGACTAGGAGAGTCTGTGTGAATGGAGTAATACATCACTTTAAAGCTTAAAGTCTGCTCCTCATCAGAATCTGCTCTTAACTTAAAATCCATGTCTAGTGATTTTTTGTTGGTTTTGTGATGCAGGGTCACATTAACTATAGTAACTGTAGGACTGCTTGAAACTTGATAGCATGCACAAGTCTTGCAGTGTATGATTTTCTTTTGTTTGTGAAATAAGCTTCCTGCATAATATTATAGACATAAAAGCTATGAAAGTGTTTTACACAATTGCAGCATATTCTAGTTTGCACTGTCCCAGGATTGGATTGTGTGTGTGCGTGTGTGTGTGTGTGTGTGTGTGGGGGGGGGGGGGGGGGGGGTGAAAAGCCCTTTATACCAAGGTTGTGCTGAAAGGAAAGGCATTCAGGAACTGAGGGGGAAAATCTTTCTTACACAGAGAGGCTTCAATTTGAATATATATATATATATATACAGTTGAACCTCTCTTATCCGGCCTCCCTTTATCCGGATCTCTCTATTATATGGACGCAATCTCGCCGTGATTTTTGTTTTAATAATTACGGGAGGAAAGGGGGATTCCTAACTCCTTGAGAACTCCTACACAAACACACATGAATTACATATTACTTCGAACATGATTAACATATATTACATCGAATTTCCTTCCAAATTGCTTACCTTCAGACATTTTAACATCCCCAAACATCCCCAAATGTAACAACGAAAGGTTGCAGTATACACATTACTACATGTGGTACTACAATTCGCTACATCAGTACATGTGTATGTATATGTACGTGTATAAAGCATTGAGTCTCCCGTATCCGGCCAAATCCCTTATCTGGATGAGCCCCGGTCCCGACTTGTCCGGATACGAGACCGTCAACTGTATATATATATATATATATATATATATATATATATATATATATATATATATATATTTTTTTTTTTTTTTTTTTTTTTTTTTTTTTTTTTTTTTTTTTTTTTTTTATTAGCATATCTCTTCATTACAGTCTGGTGTAGATTCAATACCAGTACCCTTACAGGAGACCTCCGGATGATTTTCAGATTTTTACATTTGAACAACTATAAATTAGTTTTACTGAGGACAGAGTTTCAGAATTTGTGATAATTGGGATGAAGAATAAAAATATTTTCAAAATTTAGAACAAATTGCAATGTACAAGGATGATGACATGGCAGAGTCACCATAAGAATGCATGAGTTAATTGGGGCTCAAGGAAGCAGAACAAAAGAAGAAGGCATGCATAGATTATACACAGGTGAACTCGCAAGCAAGCGGTATTGTAATGGAATTACAGTGCTGCATTTCTGAAATATGTGAACCTCCTATGTCATCATTCTTGTTCAGTGTAATTTGTTTGAAGATTTTTGAAAGTATTGTTTCTCGGCTCAAGAACCACAATAAATTCCACAAACCTATACATACAGTTGTCGATTTATGTACTACATGATGTGAAATTATGAAATTGTCTCGAATGTCCCTTTAATGCTGAAAATGTCTGAGCTCACAATCAGCAAATTTTTATCTCCCCTAGACTTTGCCCAAACGCTTTTGAAAGGCTTTATGAGACTTGTCAGTGTGACCTCATGACAGTAGGTACATGTCGTGTTGTGGCAGTCCAGGAAAAGAGGAATGTGTGTGTGGTTGATATAAAGTTTACTTTTGCTATGTCAACACGATTCTGTGCCCCCCATTTATCCTGAATGTGAATGTGACAGGGCCTCTCACATCTTTATTTTGACAAGGATTGTGTTCTCATTTCAGTTGGTGTTGTGGTTTGGGTAAAACGGTCACTAAAATCACCTGTTTTTTCTGAAAGTTGATTCAGCCTCCTTTTGGCCCCGAGTTTACCCATGTATACCAGTGCATCTTCTTGTTGATGTTCAGATCTTGTCATTTCAAAGTTTACACCATCTGCAAAATTGTCTCTCCAGCACATACAGCAATATTTCCATAGCATTTGGTGCACCATCAAATCTGTGGGGTCATCTCACCATGTACATATTTTGGGTAAAGCATGCTATAAATGGGTCTAGGACAATTATACCCCCTGGGCAATTACCCCTGGACCCTTCCCCTGGCCCCAATCCTAATCCTAATCCTGAACCTGAACCTAGCCCTAACCCAAACTCCTAACCCTAAACGTAATCTTTACTCTGAAATTGTCCTCAGGGGCAATTGCCCGGATACGGTATAAATGTATTATGATGAGAGGAATTAAGCACTCGATGTGAAAACTTTTGGGGCCGGGGACTTAAGGGTAATGCTTATTGTTGTGTGTCTTTTCTGTATTTTTTATTGTTTTGCTTTTAGGTTGGTTGGTTTGTTTGTAAGAGCCAAAAGTGTGTGTGTGTGTGTGTGTGTGTGTGTGTGTGTGTATGTGTGTGTGTGTGTGTGTGTGTGTGTGTATGTGTGTGTGTGTGTGTGTGTGTGTGTGTATGTGTGTGTGTGTGTGTGTGTGTGTGTGTGTGTGTGTGTTGAGAGAGAGAGGAGGAGGGGGGATGCAGTCCCCTCCTTGGTCAGTGATCCTGTCTCGAGGACCCACAGGACCTATTTCTTCACATTGACTTGTGTAACACCTTCAAGAGAACACTTCGCTTCAGTAGCCAGTACTAAGGAACGAGACAGATTCTTCAGCTTGAAGTCTGGGGTCTGTGCAAGTAGATGCCTCTTGCAAACAAAGATGTTATATGTGTATCTGAAAAAGTGATGTAAGACTACCACTCCTCACTTCTATCCTGAGTCAGAGATGTTCTGAAGTCAGCAGAACCATGAGGGGCAAGTGTACATGTTAATCAGGTTATATTCAAATTTCCATCAAAAAAAATTTAAATTATGTTGCAACTTTGAAAGGAAAAAAAAAAAGGACAAGTATTCTGAACATCTGAACATAATGTGCAACCTCGCAAACTCGCACCCAATGGAATCTTGTCAAATGCAATAAAAAAAGATGAAAATTCAGACTGCTTGATCACCTTCACTGAGAAAGATTCAGTGCTAACATGTGTATACTGTATATCTGCTACACGGTGCATGTTCGGCTGCCTTTCCAAACTCACAGACACACACACAGCGCACTGCACTGGTTTTTATCAGTACTACAATTACAATGTATTTTCTCCTTGTAGGCACCACTCTTTTTACATGAAAAAAATTTCTTTATTTTTTACCAAGAAACAGAGATTTGTGTAGGCTAAATGCTTATACAGTATTTCAAAACAAGATTACACCCCATACTGCATACCTCTGAGAAAGACAACATTCAGGAAAGAAATGGAAATTTCTCCTTTATTTTCTTTCTGGTTGGGTAAAAAACAACAACATAACATGACAGACATCATCAAATACAACTTTGGACACTGTCAACAAAGAAATACACTTTATAAATGTGTGAAGTTGATGTGGAACTTAACCCAAGCATTGTGTGGATTCCCTGAATTCAGTAAAAAACATTGGGAAGACAGCAGCAAAAATTCCAAGAAAATTAGGCCATAAAATTTTGTTTATATTTGCAAAATTTTGATTCACATAATGAATAATTTTTTTCAGGGCATCGTAATGGCACTTGAGCTTGCTCCTTCAGAAAGTTAAAGATGACTATTTCAGCATATGATATGTATATTTTCATAAAACTATTAATGGATGGTCCAATTATCCTCTAACCTTCACGGACTTGTTTTACTCCTCTCCCTGCAATCACAGAATCCACATAAATTAGGGGAAACTTTCCACAACCCTAAAA